>VMOF01000320.1:15262571-15518598 GCA_011764245.1 Trialeurodes vaporariorum
TAAAAAGGGGTTGGGTGCGGTTTCGTGGAAATGGACCTTGCACAGAAAAGACAAAGTACTGAATTTTGAATTCTTAAAAGTATTATTATTGACAAAACTAAAAAAAACTGAGAGTTTTTCCATTTAAAATAGTTAAAATATATCCGTGTTTGTGTCCGTTTAACTATTTTGAATTGTAAAACTGGCAGTTTTTAAGTTTTGTCCATAGTTAGAAGTATTCAAATAGTTAAACTCAGCACTGTTATCAGTTTGGCAATGGGGGGGGGGGGGAGTTATAATCGATTAAACATAGAATATAGAGAGGGAGTATAAATCGATGACTGATTTATTCAATGTTTGAATCAGAGACATTCTTAGAAGGACTTTAACGGCGTCCTAGGCTCCTAGGAAGAAAGAAGTCAAGCACTAAATGACCCATTCGGTGTAAAGGCTTGCTGTTGATATTTCGTCGATTAATTGTTGTGATTGTGAGGTATCGTGGATTGTTTTTGATACGAGCAAAGATCATGATGTAACTCATTGCACTAATGAACCCACCAAGTATAAAATTTACTTTTTACTCAAGCTATGTAACACCTGACACCAGAGGCGTCGTTTCGAGTTCGGATTGGGGGGGGGGGCAAAAGTCTGATGACTTTTTTTTTTTTTTTTTTGCTCATCAATCAATGCAATTTGTTCCCTTTTTTGAGCCTGATTTCAAATCCTTTTGGGGGGGAGGCATTTGTCCACCCTGCCCCCCCCCCAAATGACGCAACTGCCTGACACCATCCGTAGCCAGGATATTTGTCTTTCTCTCTCCAAGCCCATTTGATCGTATGAGTTAGAAAAGGGTAGGAATAGGGGCTATCACGTGACTTCTGCCCCCGTTTCTTTCCTTTCCTAACACTTATGGTGTCAATTATGGGATTTGTAAGAGAATTAGAGAATATCCAGGACACGGCTATGCCTAACACTGAGCCGTGAGTAGTAAATATTGGATTCTAAAAATACTACAAATTCTTAAAAACAATTTATTGAACTGGTTTCTAAAATGCGTTGTAAAAGCACAGTAAAGCCTAAACTAGAGCCTAAACATCTACGCACAACTGTCGTCCGAAAAAATAGCAAATTGGTGAGAACATCAGCTACAACCATGATTAACTTCACTGAAAAAAACAAGATTACCAGAAATATGAAGATATGTGAACCAATGTAAATGATAGTACAATTACCAGAATTCTATAGTGCTGGTACCACAGTGATTGAAAATTTTGAGGAAATTCTAGTTTTACAACCATATTCTAGTATTAACACCAATTTTCTGGTCAAAGTAATATACTTTCTGTGATTCACATATCGTTGTGCTTTTGGTAATATTACTTGAATTCAGGAAATATTTTTTTCAGTGTTGAATGTCATCAGTGGCGTAGCCAGGAATTTTTCTAGGGGGGGGGGGGGGGTCCGGGGTCCAAAAATTGTCATGGGGGGGTCCATAGATACTAATTTGGTAAAATTTGTCTGAAAACGCAAAAAATGACCTTTTTTTAGGACAAATTTTGGTGTCATGGGGGGGGGAGGGTCCAGACCCCCTGGACCCCCCCCCCCCCCAATGGCTACGCCACTGAATGTCATGAACTCCCGACATTTAGTTTCATTTAGTTTGAAATAATGAACATTACTTCCACGATTTCGATGTGATGAACTTTCGTCAGTACCTGCCCTTTCAATTTCATTTTCCTTTAAATTCTACTATACTAAAATTTATAATCAGAATGGGGCAGTTGCAAGGGTCTGAAACGTCATGCTTTTTATAAAGAAATTTAAAATACTTGATGAGCTGAGAACAAAGATGCCTTTGGTTTTCAATTAAATACTATTGTTCCGGAGATGAGGTTTTGGCCCAAAATACATTGTTTGAAATGGGAATCCCGCGTTGTGACGTCACTTCGCACACGACTTTTTGCAACTTTACGCGTGTGTTTCTTTTTCCAAAGCCGGGACACTTGGAAAAAAAATCAAAGGCACCATTGTTTTCAGATCATCGAGTACTATCATTTTCATTGTAAAGAAACATATCATTTCAGAACCTTGCAACTGCCCCCATAAAAGCCAAGAAATTACGCAAAAAAGGATTGCCCAATGGTCGTTTCAGACCCCCCTCCCCTCATTGAGCCCACAAGGGTTTTTAATATTGAATAAATCGAGGATATTCCCCCTGAATCTGACAACAATGATAATGTCTCAATTTATTCGACCGTCAGAGTCAGAATCTATCGTCGACGAAACGTGGCAATGGCGGCAGCACGCGCCGCACGACACAAACACTTGGCGAGAGGGGCGACATTTTTTGAGAATTTTATACATCAACACGGCGACCGAAATGCGAACCATAATATCGACATTTTATAATGGCCATAATTTTTTTTTTTTTTTTGCTATTTTCAGTTTGCTTTCGTTCTGTGTTTCAGTTCTTCGATTTGGATCGTAAGTCAGGCCATGACCAGACGCTAATTGCATCCCGAGTCGTCGAGTCGTTACCGTGAATTGCGACCATACCACACTAGCGGATCCAACAGATTCTCTCTCTCTCTCTCTCTCTCTCTCTCTCTCTCTCTCTCTCTCTCTCTCTCTCTCTCTCTCTCTCTCTCTCTCTCTCTCTCTCACTCTCTCTCTCTCTCTCTGTCTCTGTCTCTGTCTCTGTCTCTCTCTCTCTCTGTTTCTCTCTCTCTCTCTCTCTCTCTCTCTCTCTCGTACTCTCTCGCTCTCTGTCTGTCTCTCTCTCTCTCGCTGTCTCTCTATCTCGCTCTCTCTATCTCTCTCTCTCTCGCTCCCTCTCTCTCCCTCTCTCCCTCTCTTTCTCTCTCTTCCGATTTGAGCGCGTGTATCAGAAAGGGATGGACTATAGGGGCAGTCACGTGACTTTCGCCCTCGATTCTTACCTTTTCTAACACATGCGTTCAAATGCGGCAGAGAAAGAGAGAGAGGAGAAAAAGACAATTTATTGGATCCGCCACTGGACCATACAGAGTGAGACCTGAGCTCCGGAGAGCTGTTGCTATGGTAATTGCTCCGCAAGCGCCTCGTCTCTTCGGGGAGGCAGCGGCGTTATTTTTACCCTGAAAATCCTAAAACTGCCAACTCATTGACAAGCGACCCGCAAGCGGAAAGGTCAGATTCCGATCCCTCTGCCTCCCCCCCCCTTCCCCCATCATTAGCGTTCACGGCTTCCTCCAAAGGCTTTTGAGCTGCTTGGCGATTGGCTGAATGGATGGTCGATCAAAATTATCGAAATTATTCAGCCGATTCCCGAAATAGTTTCAGCTCCGAGTCATTGCGCCGTGCGTCGTGGCTCATCTTCGCCTGTCTTCGTCTATCTTCGTACCTCTTCGTCACCACCGAGGACTCCCAAGGAAAATGTCCTTTTCTCAGATACTCAGCCTCCCTTCCCCCGGTCGGTTAAGTTGCCGCCTCGCATTTTTCCTCGAAATTATTATTTCTATCATATTTGCTCTTTTACTTACTAATGTTTGTAATTTTCTTTTTGTTCGCGATAATGGGGCTATTGCACACTTTTGCTATTTGCTATTTAATTGTCAATTATGGCGTAAAAACCTCAAAAAACAACTATGGCGGCACTAAAAACTTCCAAAATCCACTCCTAAATTTAATAAACGCAGTTATTTGCGCGAGCGTAATGGTGGCCGAAGGCACTAACAATGGGAGATTCCCATCTAACAATTCTGAAACTCCATCAAGAAGTGACCAATAAGAGACTACTTTCATTTGACACCGGTGTCACTAGGTGTTGCGGCACCATTCATCGGATGTGGATCATCACTCTGATGACTATTTACTCTGTGAATTATCCTTGTCAACATAGAAAGAGTGACGAAATTAAGATAGGAATCTCCCATTGTTAGTGCCTTCGGCCACCATTACGCTCGCGCAAATAACTGCGTTTATTGAGTTTAGGAGTGGATTTTGGAAATTTTTAGTGCCGCCATCGTTATTTCTTGAGGATTTTACGCCATAATCGACTATTAAATCGCTTATAGCAAAAGTGTGCAATATCCCCATTTGTCCAACCTTTGTGGCGGATAGAAATACTCGATGCGTCATACGAAAACGTAACTGATTTTGAGCAACATTTTCGGGACAGCGAAAAAATTATGTAAAGTCGAATTCGGTGGAAAAGGAATAGACCTGTTTGGTGCGATGTCGAGAAAAAAATTGGATCCAAGCAAATTCTCCGTCTCACTCACTCTCGTAGGTTTTCTCATAAGAAACCAGGATCCACATTTTCAAATAAAAATTCATGCTAGTAAACAAAAAGTTTGCTCAGATTTTATTACATTGTCGGGTTCCGCGTACCTTAAAGTACGAATAATCACGATCCAACTGCATTTTAGAAACACCACGCATTAGTTTACCATCATAGACATACCGAAGAAAGTCTATGTTTCGTCCTTGTCTCACTCACGGTTTCTTATGGGCACAGAATTCGAGGATATGGATTCATCGGCACCATCACATCACGTGTTATGCCTCGAGCAAGTTTCGATACGAAGAGAGGTTAGGATGATTGAGTGACATGGCGGTGATACGACAGTAATAGACCGTGAGTAAAACAAGGACAAAACATAGGACATCTTTCGATACATAATTGTGATTGTAAACTTATGATCTTTTATGAATTATATCGGATTGAAAAGATGCTTTAAGACACGTGGAATCTAATGGTGCAATAAAATTTGAGAAAACTGGCTGTTAATACTAGTATGAATTTGCATTCGAAAATTTGGATCTAATTTTTCAAGGGAAACGCGGGAAGGAACGAAATGGAGCATTTGTCTGGATCATATTTTGATCGAGACATCATCACAAAACAGGTCCATTTTGGTGAATATAACCCTAAGTATCCTAAAGCAATGTTTACTTTTCGTAACGGTTCAGTATACTTAGCTTGAATACAGTCATGAATGTAATTGTGTATCATTTATAATAATTATTTTTGGATCTTAAAAGTCGAGTAGGTAAATCTTTTCCTTCAAAAAGCTACTCTTTTTCTTTTCTTTTTCCTTTGCTTTTTTTAAAGAATTCAAGGTTACCGGTGTGGACTGGCAATCCTGCAGCTGCGGTCAATCAATATTCTCTTTATGAATATTCTCAATCTACATACCTTGCACAATCGGACGACTTCAGAGCAGAAAGGAACCGAAAGCCTTAGATTCCCCATGCAGTTGGTCTCTTTCCGCACGTGACCATTCAATTTAAATGGGGGGGGGGGGGGGGGAATTCAGCGGCACAAGAACGATCACGTTCGCCAAAACCATGCAACATTCCACCGACCGGCGAATTTGCTTTGACTTTGATGCAGTTGAACCTCCCCCCCCCCCCTTTACTCCTCTTCTACCTCATTGTGGAATTTTTCGATATCCTTGCCTGCCTACTTACGAGAAATTCTTATTTAATAGCAATTGTTGTAAAGGTCTCACTTTTTCCCATCTTTTTTTCCCATGTTTTCCGTTGAATGAATTTATTAGCGCTCTGTGACATATCACGTGCTTCAGTCTTCAACAATTCTCTTTTATTTTTTCCGATTTGAATCCATTAAGTTAGCTTCTATACTCTCAATACGTAAATGATGTGAGAACCATTGAAAAAGCTACTTATGGGGTTTCTCTGCAAAGTTCTTCAGGATCTGGATGTAGACTAAAGATTACTTCCGAATAAAAGCCTCACTGCCTTAAGGCCTGCCTGTACCTCTATATTGGCTTCACGAATTGGGCCTCGTTGAGTCGCTGGAGGCTTACTTCTTTGACCTTGTTCAAAACTAGCCGGCCCAAAAGGATTCAAAATAAGGATAAGGGTTGTGATTCGCCCGTTCTACGGCAATCTTAAGCTTTCCTTAAAACGTCTTTTGTCGATTAATAATGAATGGATTTTGTGACTTTTTGAGGCTTTCAATGAGATTTCCAAGCTATTTTATACACTGAAAAAAAATAAGCTAAATTTAACTAATTTCTACTTAAAAGTATGGACACCAATTAAAACTGTTAGTTTGACTATTTGAATTAGTAAAATTAACTCCGTGCCGTGTTAATTAACATGACCTGGAGTTAATTTTACTAATTCAAATAGTCAATTTAACAGTTTTACGTGGTGTCCATACTTTTAAGTAGAAATTAGTGAAATTAAGCTTATTTTTTTTTTTCAGTGTACCAGAATCAACCCTCCATGACGCTGTAGCAAAAGTATGCATCAGACCCATTGTGTACGAAATATGTCTGAATTTTGCATGATAATGTCCCTGAAATCGCTTAACTGAAAAGGCAGTGAATAATAATGTGTAAAATTCAAAAATTATCCTGAGAGAACCTTCAAATACTCAACTAGAGGGGAGTGTCTTCCAGACTCCCCAAGGGGCAACGAGATTTAATTTCTGATCAAATTTAAAGGGGCCGGTCCTACCCTGAGAGTACTTCCATATCATCTCTGCTTGAATAAAATAAAATGAAGACGATCACAACTTCACAGAAAAAAGTGGACGTGCTCCAGACACAAACTTTCCGTGTTCTAGACACGAATGTACACACCAGTACGGGAACGAGTTCTGAGCGCAATCTATTTAGGTTGAGTTTGTGTCTGAACGCATCCCGTCGTGTCCAGAACCTGAAATGTTTGTGCTCTGAGCACGTTACGTACTGGTGTGTATATAGATCGTGTCTGGAGTACATCCTTTTTTTTTCTGTGTTGATTGTATTATCTGAAGTCAACCATTGATCCGATTTAAGGTTTATATTATTCTGATGGAAAAACTACACCGATAATACTAAATGTTTGTAGTTTCTCAGTTGGACCGTAAAAATTGCATATGTTTTTCCTTTTTTTTTCTTCCTTTCTTTCTGGTTTGAATTGAGTTGGAAACCTTTGTACTGAGCGGCGTGCGCAACAGTCTCATTGGAAAGGGGAGAGGGAGAAGAAATGGACGGATGGTTGGTGAAGTGGTCGGGCTGAGTTGGGTATTGGCCGAGCATCGCTGTCACCGATGCGACCGACGCCCGCCCGCAACACTCAACACTAGCCGATGACTGATGACCGCATCTCACCGGTTCTGAGTCACCTGATTTATGTTTCCGTTCGGCAACTCTTCCGCTCCTCTTCCGCGACGAGAAACGACGAACGCAAAATGCGAATATTGTTTCTTAAGCACCAAAGCACTATGGGTACCTCGCAAGATCTGACCAAGCTTTTCCGAGGTAGATGTTAAAAAAAAAAGCTTAATTATAAAATTCACTTTTTGCAATCAACTGAGTTAGTTAATTGATCTATTTCAATAAAAATAATTAGCATTGTAAGACAGATCAAAGTATTTTATTTCGTGTCAAAAATAGTCTCCAATGAACTCGTTGGAAGCCCATTGGAGCCCTGTTATTGTCGCCGCGAGACATGCAATTCAAGTAAAGAATCGTGGACAAACGTACGAAGAAGCGAGTAAAAGCGTGAAAAAGCATGAAGAAACGAAAAAAAAAACGGGAAAAAGCAAGGATAAGCGTGGAGAAGCGTGGAGAAGCGTGGAGAAGCGTAGAGAAGTTTGAAGAAGCTTGGAGAAGCATGAAGAGGTGTGGAGAAGCGTGAAGAAACAAGGAGAAGCAAAGCATGAAGAAGCGTAGAGAAGTTTGGAGAAGCAAAAAAAAACGAGGAGAGGCATGAAGAAGTGAGGATAAGCAAGAAGAAACGAGGTCCTGAAGAAGTCTGAAGAAGCGTGGAAAAGCGTTGTTGAATCCATCAAACGGGGGATCTTTCCTGCAGCCAATTCATGAAAAACAGAAGGAAAGTTTTAAAATTAAGGATGAAGATTGAGTAAAAAATCTGCTCACTATATAGGCGAAAAGACAGGCCAAGTAAAAGTTCATATCGGTACAACCGATGAACATTAGGGACATCGGGGTAGAGCACTGATCAAATTGGAGAAAGCCGGGTTATCTCAAATGTATGAAGTACTTTCTTTTTCGCTTTACGCATTAATTGACCAAATCTTCATTAGTTTGGTAAGAAATATTGCAGAAACAATTAATCGATCGATTCTAATGGAGCTGTTGCAAACTTTTGCTACAGGCTTATTAATAATTGAAGAAGGGGTAAAACCCTGTAAAAATAACGATTAGCGCACAAAAAAATCACGGAATCCACTCTTATTCACAAAATGCTTTCTGATGCGAGACCGTAATGGCGGCCGATGCCACTGATTACATTGGGTTTCCCTATCTTCAATCAGCGCAATCTACACGGGGTGTTCTCGCAACACCACACAAGAAGAAGAAGAAGAAGCATACAATTACCATAAAATTTGGTACCGTAATGGTGGCAATGGCCACCATTACGGTCTCACGTTTGAAAGCATTGTATGAGTTTGGGAGTGGATTTCGTAATTTTTTAGTGCGCTCATCGTTAATTTATTGGGTTTTACCCCATTATCAACCGCATTATTAAGTCATAGCAAAAGATTGCAACAGCTCCATTTGAAACCATATACCTATACCACTCTACAGATATTCTTAGTTTCACCAGCTTCCCAGTCTGATGAATTCTAAGACGCTCCTCGGTTTTTGATGAGACATTGAAGCGATAAATCGCAAGCTTGCGACGTCTAGACTGGACGGGACGCATCGATGACGAAAGGTGTTCAACGACCATGCACAATCTCTCTCCCGGTCTCCGATTGGAGAGTGCCGTCTCGAAAAGGTGACCGCGACCCTCAAAGTAATACATTGAAAAATTGTTGCAGGTCGGTCATCGAGTGTCGCCTTTGGGTAAGATTCCACCCTGTGGTCGAGCGAGTCGGACGGAAGATGGAGAGCGGACGCACGATGGTCAAGTGGTCACCAGTCACTCTTGAACCGAGCGAAATACGTTCGGCGCACACTATATAAAAGCGTTGCTTTCTCTGGAGCATGAAAAGTTCATGATTTTTTGTATTAAGAAAATTTTATTATATTTTATTCAGAACATCCTATATTTATATCTGTGAAAATAAAACTAAATTCCCGGAGAACCGTTGCACCGTTCGGGAGAAGCCTTTTGTACCGATCGGTCGGGCTCGGCTCCAATGCTTCGGGAAAATTATTAGTTTTTCCGCACGGGTCCCGCGTCCCTTTTTAAAATGCTAAAAACTTTTCTCTCAAAAAGTTGTGCGAGTGCGAAAAGGATGCGAATCAGTTCCTTTTGCAAAAGTACGAGGGAGAAGCGAGATTTTGTCGTCCTCTATTAATTGCATACGTGCCATACGATTGTGAGCGAGAAACTTGATGCTCTGTCAATGTTTTTTTTTTAATTTGATCGCAAGTTTTGACGTTACCATGGTGAGTGGCATCTATGTTTTATGCACGACTGCACTGAAAAAAAGGATCGCGCTCCAGACATAAAAAGTTCGTGCCCAGAACACGAGTGGCATGGGCAATATGTATACACCAGTACCGAACGTGCTCTGGGCACAAACTGGCACAACTTTTAAACTTGTTCTGAGGATGAATTCTGATCTGGAACGGGTTCAGTACCCGAGCTTACGAGGGGACCCTCATCTGGGATGGTTACCACACCCGTCCCGGGATGTACTCCAGGCGCATCCCGGGACGGGTTCTGAACGCAAACTTAATCTGGGATGGTTGCCACACCCGTCCCGGGATGTACTTTCAGCACGATTTATACTGTGATGACTCATCGAGCAGAAAAACATAAAATCAAATACGTACAGTGAGAACTTTCGTTGACAAAACAAACACAATAATACACTAGATACACAAGTTTCAGAAAATGACATGACAACACAACAATGCATTACTAGGCAAAAACTCACCAACACATGATCGTATCAAAGATTCAGGTACACAGGTATTCTAACGTACAGGAAATGTGCGATTGCACCACTACTTCACTAATTCACTTGGGGAGCTCAGAATAATGCTTTCCCATAACTTACACTAACTTTTCAGCTCAAGACTCGAGTAGAAAACGCGAAATTATATGCGGTTACTATCGCCATTTCTGCAACCTGTTGGTGTATTTAGGGCCCTAAGACACAACTTTCGTTAATTAAACAAACACAAACACGATAGGATACGCGCGTTTCTGAAAATGAAATGACATTAAAACAACGGATTACTGCAAATACACAAAACATTCCATTTGGTTTTGAAGATGGACGCCGAGTTTAGCGCGAATTCGTACACCACACAGCTCATGTCAGAAACGCTCTTAATTGACAAGTCGTGTAAGCGTAATCACCATGAAATACCAAAACTACTTGTATTAACTTCACTTAGAACTTGCATTGAAAACTTTCACTGAGTGTGAGATCGTTTTAAATCATCATTCTTCTCCTCTCCCGAAACGAAGAAGTCGACGCCATTGTTTGTAACTGATCTGGATGGACCTAACCTGGATGGAAAAATATTGAAATTGGTTCGCGCGAGCGAAACCAGCTTACGTAGCTTTGTCTCTTATTTGATTTGCAAGTTGATAAGCCACGTCATCGCCCGCCAGCGATCGGGACGCTCGTGGTGGCAAATGTCTCGAATCGCACACGCCTTGTTTTCATCTACCTCGGTAATCACTAATCAAGATAAGAGCGTATGTTTACGTTCTGCTAATCATGTACATGCTCCACGGCTATAGCGGCTGATCTAGGTGGGTGCTTTGAGGGATGGGTCCCACACACGTTCCAAGCGTTTGATACGGCTGAACGGATCGGTTCTCTCAGCCGTTCCACAGAAATACGTTCGGGATGGATGTCAAACTATCCCTGTATCTTCTGGAAGACTGTTCGGAATAGAAAGGGAACGCGGAAAGTTCTGGTCTCTCACCTAATCTTCAAAATACATCCCGTTCGTGTTCCTGGCCCGTTCCGTTTTTTTTTCAGTCTGAACGAAAGGAAAAAAATGGAAGTAATTCATTGGAGACTTTATGATATCAATGTATAGCTTCTAGTTTTATCCGATGTTATTCACGCGCAAATAGGAACAATCGATGTATAGATTCAATTTTTATCAGATGCTTTATACGTATAGATGTAAATTGTAGTACATTCTACAGTCAACGAATGATGGCATCATGAAATTGTATCGCTTTGTGAATTATGGGTGTAACATGCTTACTATCAGCAGTGGCACACCCAGAGGGTGGGGGGGGCTATCGGGCTAAAGCCCCCCCCTCCCCAAACCGAGAGTAAATTTCCGGACTGGTCTATTAATAAACGCCGCACTCTAAATTTTGTGATGCTAACAAATTTGATCAAAAATCTTTGATTTTTTTAGCTCCCCATCCCAAAAAGAAAAAAAATCCTGGGAGCGACACTAACAATACTTATATTATATTTTCTCACTAAAGCCATGTTACGTGACGCATTTATTAAAGCTCTCAAATTAGTGTTTTTACACAGTTTTAAGAAAATCTAACCATTCATTTTTCATAATCTTGATTTTTATTCGTGAAACCTTGTCCTAAAATATCCATTTTTTTTATCAAATGTGCGGTGGGTGGACGATCCGCGCAGAAATCATTGGTCACCACCGCACCGTGCCGAGTACAATGAAGAGGACAAAGCAAAGCGGAAACTCAATGACCACCGCACAGTGAATTAAAACTAAACATTTCTTAAGCCACAATTTTACGAATAAGAATCAAGACTATTAAAAAGAAACAGTGAGATACCTTCGAAATGTGTAAAATCGTTCATTTAGCAGCTAAAAAGTAGTAATGTGACTTGATTTATTTACGACTGAAAATAATAAAATCAAACATGTGTGAAAGGTAAAAAAAAAAAAAACAAGTTTTTATGTCCGGAAAAATTATGTTGCGATTAACTGTGGGCTGTGTTAAAAAAGTTATATGCACATCGCACATTGCGTTACGTTGCCAGCACTTCCCTATCTGATCCAAAACATTGATATTCTAGACTGAAAATTTTGTCGGTCTCTTTTTTTCAGCCACAAGCTTCAGCCTTTATTCTTTCAAATCTGCAAAGAATAGCCGGGCTTTTATCTTGATGTCTTGGTGCACGCAAGGGGGGGGGGGGGTTGAAGGGGCTACAGCCCCCTCCAGACCTCCGATTTTTGGGGGTGGAGTTAAAGGGGGGAATACTTTTCAGTCAAACGCTTATCAGTGCAAGCCCCTCAAAAGAAAAATCCTGCATACGTGGCTGTCATGGGCGTTGATCTAATTTCGAAGTTTTCTGGGAGCAGGAGTCAAAGTCACAGCTTATCAAAGCTTGGGAGAAGACTTTCAAATAAATTTTCGAAAATTCTTTGGAAAATGTCTCCCCAGGTTGCCTAGGTCTAGGGGGGTGGGGGGTTGGGGGGGGGGTGAAACTAAAAATCTGATTAACTTTTTTTTTTCTTTTTGCTTCTAGTGCATTTAATCCCTACAGATCTAACCTTCCGTCGAGATCCTTGATTGTCCTATACTCTCAATTTAGGCCAATTTCGGAGGGCGAAAGAAGGATGTTTTCACTTTTTCTCTACATTTTCTTTTTTACTTTCTTTCTACTAACAAAGTTAGAAATAGAGAAAGTATTGCACTATAGCGCAGAGGTTTTCGAGATATTTTGTTTCGATGCTTGGGCCACTATTCGACTAATGTAAGTAAATCATGATAACTACAAAATAATTGGCTCTCATCATGCCTATAATACTATATCTTAAAGAATATTCATCCATGAAGTTTCAATTTTCCTCAACCATGTATGGCTTGGAGGAGTAAATGCACGAACTCTCTGAGGCGTCTGACTGTCCGTCTGCCTGTAGCCATGAAACGTGAAACCCAGCATAACTTTTGAACTATTGATCCATATGCATCCAAATTTTGCAGACTTGTTGCTTTTAACATTCTCCAGGAGTGACTTTTTTTCTTTTGTTTCCGACATTTTAATTTTTTGGTTAGTTATGGATAAAAAATGATTTCCATCAAAATAAATGGGAAGATTGGTCAAAAAAAGGAAAAACTTGAATATATCAAAAATAGATCTTTGGATCTGGCTAAAAATGTCAAATGGAGGTCTGGGGGTCTACCCAAGGATATTAAGGGGGGTCTTGGGGTCTCCCCTGACTTAAATTTGAGATGAGAAAGTGTTCGAAGGGTATTTCCTACAGTTTGTTATGTTTCTGCTTCTTGATTTTTTTTTTTTTTTTGTTCAGTCAAAATTTTGGGATGTGCTAAAAGTCACGATTCAAACCAATGACACTACTGATTCCGAAAAAAAAAAAAAAAAAAAAAAAAAAAAAATGTAAATTTTCCATCGTAAAATCCAGAGCTTGGGGAGGGGAAAGGGGGGGGGAGAATGCCTAGAAAAATCCATTTACCGATACACTGTGCGCCTCTGTCCTGTTTCTCGTTCTAGTGCGCGCGCAAATCTTTTCCCGATTCCTCAGAGGACTCTGGTGCTCAGTACACAGGGAGTACGATCCTCAGAGATGGATACCTATTTATTTCTCTTGTCAGCGGGTCCGTCCGTCCGGCCGGTCCGCAGCGTGCAGAGCCGGGGTGTCGGTCGGGTCCAAGCTGGAACGGCACACGGTGCACGGTGCGCGGCGTGAGGACCACCGCGTCTTACCGCACAGAAAATGATACATGATACATACAAACGTATATCTATATATTCCAAGCGAGATTACCTCCTTCCTAGGGAAACCTCTCCCCCATTCGTCCTAGTCCCCCATTCGCAGCCTCTGGAGCGACTCTTGTTGCGCGAAGGGCCTAACAAAGCCCAGTTTATTGCTTTCGACAGAATTAGCTTATTTACAATGAGTGTTACGATACACCAACTGAGAGGAGTAGAAGAGCGCTCCGCCGCGTCCCGTGAGCGTGAGCGTTCAAAGAGTGTGCGCGGACCGCGCGTCTTTTTTGTACCGTTCCGCGCAAGTGTGCGCAGTACTGCTGCGCACTGTATCGGCGCAGTGGGCCGGACGTTTATGATTGTCAGCTCTGTGTGAGTCGAACCCGCGCTCACCCTACCTACCTCTGGGCATAGCCGTAGCTGTAGGATATTGTTTTTCTCTCTCTTAGTACGTAGAGAAGGATGACCGTAGGCTCCAATGAAGATATTGTGAAAAAATTTAAAAAAATAATGAAAAACTCGTATTTTCAGAGGCTTTTTTTGCCTGGATTTTTTCACGATTTTACAAAAATAATTTCAGAGAATTTTCCGTATAAAGTGTGTATTATAGTATGCATTAGAGAAAACGCACTTGTAGGCAGTAATTCGGAACTTCTCGTACTTCGAAAACTGGAAAAATTAAAGAATGAAAATCGTGAAATAGTATATGCAACCATCACTGTGCAATGTGCATGGGTCTTCTGTTTTTTGTTTGTTTTTGTTTTGTTTTGTTTTGTTTTGTTTTTTTTTTTTTCGGGGATTGTAAAGTTATGAAGTCTCATTTTCGGAATTTCTCTTTCAAATTGACAAAAAGAAAGAGTAAACAACAAACTTAAAGAAAAAAAAAAGTAATAATAAATAAAAGATAAATATAGTATAAGTTTGGCCTCGAACCAGACCTGGATGAAACACCCTATAGTACGCAGTTTCAAAAGTTTAAAAAAAAAAAAAAAAAAAAAAAAAAAACATTGGTTTTTTCTTGCGGAATTTGACTGTACATTTAGTTGTTTTCGGTATACCTTACAGATTTTCTTCTTTAGGCTGATTTTATTCCTTCTTTATTTCCCTATTGAAATGTAAGTATTCTTTAGTTTTTCAGGTTATGGTTGCCTGTAAAGAAAGATAACAAGATGACAAATTTAGAAGAAAAGGCTAAGGTAACACATATTCCACCTCAGATACGAACAGGGCTGCCGTTTTGCGTATAATCAATGCTATTTTTCAATTCACCGATGATTCCACCGGTTGAGAAAAGATTACACAGTTCAGTTCAGTGCATGACTTTAATAAACTAAAATACTCGCATCTGTAATCTTTTCTCAACCGGTGGAGTCGTCGGTGACTTTAAAAAACTTGCGGATATTTTAATTAATCAACGGAGTTTCCACCGATTATGGAAAGATTACAGATCAGAGGATTTTCGTGCGTTACAGTCATACACTGAACTGAACTGTGTAATCTTTTCTCAACCGGTGGAATCATCGGTGAATAGAAAAGTAGCATTGATTATACGCAAAACGGCAGCCCTGGATACGAATAACTAAAAACATGAGGCAACCCAGGTGATCGAGAGTTCTTGAGAGGATCTTGAAGGGAGGTGTGAGGGAGGTGAAGGGGGGGCAACTCAATTTTAGCAGCGCCCTGCGCGCTCCAGTAATAAAGACATAACCTATTGTTTTATGACTGCCCGGTGCCGACTCCAGCTACGCTTCGGCATATTAAAATATAATGCTCGATATTGATTTCAATTTATTTTTCGTAAAGGTAACTAATTTATTATCATTTACTCACGTTTATTCGCCGTGTGGAACCAATTTTTATTATTTAATTTTTTAGTATTTTCCTTTTTTACTACGCGGAGTTTCTCTCTCGCAGGGTGCTTTATTACTGTCGTTCCGACTTCAGATCGTTCTAGGAAACTGGAGAATGCACGTCATCAGCTTCACCCGAGAAAAACCTCGTCCACTCCAAGTTTTTTTTTAATAATTTTATGAGCTTAAAGTAAGCTCTGTTAATCGGTTATCCATCGATCAGAGAGAAAATCGATCGATCGATTTGGTCAATTGACCATACCTCCTCACAGGCAATGATGTCAGATCTCATGCATCAACTCTGTTGCCAGACTGATTATTCGGTTGCCCAGCTATGTTTGATAGGAAGATGACTCAGTTGATTTTGGTTGATAACTTAACAACTTCAAATAAAAGACAACGCAAAGAGTGGTTCTTTTAGGTATTTAAAATATTTGGAATTTATACGGTCGTAACATGAAACACTACAACGAATGAAGTCGACTTTAAACTAAGTAGCATAAAATTTTGATGATCAAACAACAAAAGAATTTGGTGTGGTTCAGCACCAGTAGAGTTCAGCATGTCCCTGGTAAAAGTTTTTCATTGGTGACCAATAAAACGGTTCCAATTCTTCAGTGACCAATGAATTTTTCATTGGTGACCAATGTAATTTCATTGGTGACCAATGTAATTTCATTGGTGACCAATGTAATTTCATTGGTGAATGTAATTTCATTGGTCACCAATGAAAAATTCATTGGTCACTGGAGAATTGGAACCGTTTTATTGGTCACCAATGAAAAACTTTTACCAGGGGTTTTATGTAGAACCAGCAATTTGCCGATGGTTCAGAATTTTACGATGTAAAATAGACTTGTCATTCATGCCGTTTACACCACATTGACAGTGTAAGGTGTTGAAACGATATTAAAGTTCTAACGGTGCACTGAAAAAAATAATTCCTAAATTCTAGTCGTAATATTACCAGAAGCACAACAATATGTGAACCACAGAAAGTCGAGTACTTTGGCCAGAAAATTCTGATCTTAATACCAGAATATGGTAGTAGAGCTAAAATTGCCTCAAAATTTTCAAGAAATATGGTGCGAACACTAGAATTCTGGTAATCGTACCATCCTTTACATCGGTTCACATAACGTCATGCTTCTAGTAATATTTTTTTCAGTGCGTGATAACTGATAAACAGAGAGACAGAAAGACTGTTTCTTGACTGCATGACTTTTTACTCCAGAAATCAAAGACTCTAGTTGTGAGATAAAATCTAAAAAAAATCCAAACCATTCAGATGATCGACGGCATTGTGTTGGGACTCACAAGACATTTACTCGTGAATTTTATCGTTTTTTTTTTTCTCTTTTTTTTTGTCGATTGAGCGTTGAAGTCTCTTCAAATGGTATTATGTCCATTTGAACCCATGGAAAAGGTCGAATCTAATGGTCATCTGCGAGTCCTAAATAGTTCAATATTTTTCATGAGTTTCAATGAGCCAAATGCAAAGTCTCCAGATTGCACGGATGCACGCTTCGCCACTGAATTTCTCTCCCTCTTTTGAAAATTCTCGTCCAAAGAAGCGTAATTTTGATAGTTATTGAAACAAAGTGAACAATGATGCATCCGAATCATTTTTTTCATATGGCTTTAACGGAGGATATAAATAAACTAAAGGAAAAACCCAGTGAAACGTGAAGTAAGTATAAAATTGAATGAAACAAAAAAATAAAAATAAAAAAGACTTATTTTCTAATTAAGATGCATTATAATATATCAAAATTCCAAAAAGATCAGAGCCAATATAATACCTATGAAGAATCTAAACGGAAACATTATAAATTAAAGAATTATATTGAATGAATGAATGGATGAATGAATGTTTTTGTTGTTGTTGAATTCGTTTTTTATATTAAGTCGGTGCATAATTGAATGAATGAATTACAGCACAAACTACGGAATCAAAATTCATTAAACCGTGGGAAGGGGGGAGAGAGAGAGTCAAGATTAAAAAGAGTATGAAATGACAGGAATTCGCGTCTAATCTCTGGTTGCTAACCAGTAGATCGAATAATTTGCTTTCTGCGCTTTGATCCGCAACTCTCGTTCGCGAGACCATTAATTTCTCTCTTGATTTATCGTCGGTAAATTTACCGGGTATAAATTAGGATTCCGTTTTTCAGTAGATGGTATTGGCGTGACTTTAAGTGCTGCAAGTTACAAAGAAGTAAACCATTACCAACTCCGGAGTCTGTGCCTGGCCTCGAGGGATGTCTCGGAAATTGAGGTGTCAGACCAAAATAAACAGCGCTAATCTCTTTTTGATTCTTTTCCTACCTTTTTCACCGCGGATCGCGGATTCTTCCTCTCAACTTAAATGAGTTGCAATCAATTTACCATGGATCTTTTTCACGGCTCGAAATGCAACAACTCGTATCGAGAATTATTCTCTTTTTTTTCTTTTTCTTTTTTTATTTCACTTTAAAAGAAGTAAAGAAAAGAAAATCATAAGAACATTGTAGAAGGGATGGCAGTAAAAAAATACGCAACAGTAAAACTCTTGGGCACGTCAAGACAGTAAAATGAGAAAATAAATGTCGGACAAAATTCCTACCGAGTTGGTTTGTAAAGCAAAAGATATACCAACTTTTCAAACGCGTTCGTGTGCAAAGCAAATTGAAAGCCCCTGGCAAAAACCACGTATCTTGTTTCCGTAAACAACCGATCTGTTCGTTAAGGTGATTATTCAGCGTTTAGTGCCGATTTTTGTCACCAGAGCGATTGATTAATGTCAAAGTACAGGCCGAAAGTAATTAATATTTAAGAAAACGGAGTAACAGTTACTAGATAATTATCTGAATGACGCATCTGCAAACAATCTCGTCAGTAACTTCAAAAATAAGGCTGAAAGAACCAACAAATGAAATATCAAATTCCGATACAAGAATCTATTTTCGATATTCCATTTTTTGATACTTCCAGCATTATTTTTGAAGTTATTGACGAGATTTTTTGCAGATGCGTCCTTCAGATAATTATCTAGTAACTGACACTCCGTTTTCTTAAATGCAAGTATTATTTACTTTCGGCCAGCAATTTGACGTTAATCGAACGGTGGCGCTCTGGTGGCAGAAATCGGCACTAAACGCTGAAGAATCAACTTGATGTATTCTGTTGGCAGAGTTCATCAATGGGGCAGTTGCAATGGTCTAAATAATTTTTGTAGTTTTTAGTATGCAAATAAAAGTGCTAACTATAATTAAGTGACCTGAAAGAAGAATGCTTTTAGTTTTTGAACGGTAGTTTTCATAGTTCGGGAGATGCGATTTCAGTCAGAAATGAATTGCTTTGAAAATAAGTACAAAATACGTGGGCATTTCGCATTCTAAGGTCACTACACGCACGATTTTTTAAAACTTCACAGGAGTGTATCTCGGAAACCTAGACATTTAAGATAAAACGAAAGGCAGATTCCTTTGTTTTCAGCTCTTCAATTATGCTTTTCAGTTACTTTTTTAAAAAATACTGTAGATTTCAGACTCCAGACTCTTAGCACTTTCCTCATTGATTCATATTATATGAGACATTCTATCAACCGCTATGTCAACAAACACGTAAATGGTTTGTGGAAACGAGACACATGTTTTTTACTTACAATTAGACCTTCGATACATCTTTGACCAGTTTATGTCAGGAATCACTGATTTAATTTTCATTAACAACGCATCTGCTCTTTCAACTATCGGTTCGTGGCATTCGTAAATTGAATCATATACGTGAAATTCTTCGAACCGCAAATTAAACAGCAGACCCGTTATGGAAACAAGATACGTGTTTTTCGACCTAAACCGGCAATTTGTTAGAGTAGAAGCTACAGATTCAGAAAAGGGGGGGGGGGGTCGATAGTATATATGGACCAACGTGGTATGGAACAGAGTGTGTGTTTATTTTGACTCATCTCTCCTTTATAAAACTGACACCGATTCGGGCCGTAAACCGGTAGGTATTAACTCTCTTGCACGGGACTCCAATCTCGTGCCGAATAATTAGGCCCCAAAAAGGAAGAGGATCTCAAGCAATTCAAGCTTCCAATAAATCTATTCAAACATTCAAACATCTATTGTACTCCGAAGCGCGCGCATCTTGTTGAGGTGTTGTCCAGCTTAAACTCAAGCTGTAGGAATAATCTCATCTCATTCTCTCTCTCTCTCTCTCTCTCTCTCTCTCTCTCTCTCTCTCTCTCTCTCTCTCTCGCTCTCTCTCTCTCTCTCTATCACTCTTATTACTATCTCGTATCGATGTCTCTCTCTGAGCGGTCCTGTGAGATCCCAGATAGGAGAGTGTGAGAGGTGCTTTGTTGTACTGTAACAAATATGGTCCTCCTGGTCGGATTTGGATTGCTCGCTGGATTCTATTTTTTTTTTTTTTACCACCAACGATCGGAGGAATCCTTTCCCGTTCTCTTCATCTCTCACTTCACCTTCGCACATCTTGATTATCCGGTCCGCACTTACGTCGTGTGATCTATGCAGGATTTATGATCGTCATGCGAGCCTCCTTTACACAGTTTTTTTTTTTTTTTTTTTTACGGTGGTGACTGCCTCAAGGGCTCACGAAAGATTGGATGTGCTCTTCAACCTAGATCTTAATTAAAACGGAGTGTAGATTGTTGTCGGTGATCACACTCGGTGTTTTTAGATCTTAGTTACCGCCTCAGTTACCCTCGTCATCGTCATAGGGTTATCTGCATCCCAATGAATTTAAAGTAGTTGTATTCCTATTTCCTCGTTGATTTCGTCCCTTTATTATTTCCATGGTTAAATACAGGACTTAGGCTGTCTCTCTCTCAGCTCTCATTTGAACAAATGCATTAGAAAAGAATAGAGATAGGGTGCTAAAGTCACGAGATGGCCCAATCTGCTATCCTTTTCTAACACATGCGTTCCAACGGGAGAAGAGAGTGAAAGATGAATTCCTGTATCCACCGATGATCTGTTCTCACCTAGATTTTCACCTCTCTCTCCTTTTTTATTGGGCCATCCTCATCACTTACCCCCAATGAATAATAGGATACTATCTCGATTGCAAAGATATTGGGCTAATCAAGACGACCTGGTTATTTTACATTGTGAGAGGAGCCGACTATAGTACGCGAGGCTCTATTAAGCAATGGTTCCATGAAACTGTTAACATTCAGTTTGGGAACTTAATTTCAATTTTATTGCACCGTGATAAAAGAAAAAAAAAAAAAAACCAAGAGTCATGTAAACAAAACAAAAGCTCAAATAAAATAATCAACGGCTGTTTTACTATCCGTTTGTTGAAGGCGGGTATTTTAGAACATGCAGAATGTGGTTGTTACCTATTTCTTTAAAAATGAACGCACTCGGACTAGGAAGTCAACAGAAATTCTTTGGAAAACATTTTGTGAGGCTTGTGAGTTTTAGGTAAAAATCCGGTTCAAATCCACGATTTCTTAGGGAATTACGTATACTTTAGTGCTAGGATCAACAATGGTGGCTCGTGAAATGCGTTATATCGATGTCCACTCCATTTAAATCTATATAGAAAAGTATCGATTTATTGGGAGATCAAATGCACCCCCTAACAATCGATACTTTTCCATAATTTTAAATGAAGTTGGCATCAATATATCGCATTTTACAAGCCACCACTGAGGATCAGTGATTTAACTCTTTATGTTTTAGTGGTGAATAACCGGAAAAATCAAAAATCAAACAATCTTATTTTCATTAGTGCTGGCGTGGGGGGGGGGGGGGGGGGGGGGGGGGTAAAGAGGGCATTTATCCTTTCCTGGAAGTTAAAAATACCAGTTTTGACGTCAATATCCCTGACAACTAGTTAAAAACGATTGAGAAACGAAGAATTTCCATCCCCGCAATCCCCAAAATGTGGTTTTCATGTTTCGCTCCCTTGAAAAATTTTAAGTCGGAGCCCACTTTTTTTTCCAATTTGATGCATTTTTCAAAATAGCTTTAAATACAAAAAAAAGGTTACACAAATTGATGAAAAAAACTGTCTTAAAACATTCAGTACCTACCTGACTAACTGATAGGTGACCTTAATAAATTAAAGTTTATTAAAGTCAAAAATAAAATGGTAATTATTAAAAAAACGTGTTTTTTTTTTTTTTTTTTAGTAAAAAACCGTTTGGGGTCGTTCTTGACCCTCCTTGGTACCACGCAATGGAGCTGTTATCCCCTTGCTGTGGCTTGACAGCGAACTCGAAGGCCTCATCCTGAGATATTTTTTAAAAGCCTTAAAAATATAAGGCCTATAAAGGTCTAAATCTTACGACTTCTCGCTAAAATGCAAGGCTCTAGATGGCTAATCCACCCTCCTTGATTGGGTTTTAATAAAAAATAAAAGTTAGAACCAAGTTTAAAGAATGTAAGAGGAAAATAAATCGACGGGAGTATCTTCAGTTACCGGCAATTGTATTTTTTTTTTCGAGGTAAAATTGTCTAAATCGAGCCTAAATCTTATCGCTTCCCGCTAAAATGTGAGGCTCTAGATGGCTAATCCATCCTCCTTGGTTGGTCACTGAGCCAATAAAAGTTAGAAAGTTGAAAGAATGTAAGAGGAAAATAAATCGACGGGAGTATCTTCAGTTACCGGCCTTTTTTTTTATTTTTTAGAGGTAAAATTGTCTCGCACTCGATGGGCGAAGTGTAATATGATCCCCATGTCCCTACACGGCAGGTAGAGGAGGAGAGAGGGGGAAAAACAAATGTGATGAAACGAAATCCGAGTGATATGCGCGCATGCTCAGTGTATCCAATTCCTTCTAATATCCTTGCCGCAGCAGCTAAAATTGCTAATAGGATTTTCGCCCGAAGGATCATAAATATAATTTCTCGTAACGCAACGAATTGTTTCATTAAAAATATACGGTAATTCCAACCGAGGACGTTGTAATAATTATTTTGCAAAGTGGTCGGTGAACGGTGAGGACGGACCGACCGAGAGGACCAGCTTATGGGATTTTTCCCACCCCTCACCCCTCACGCCTCCCCCCTCCCCCCACTCATCCTATGAACAGTCTCCCACCCCCATTCACTCTCTCTGTCTTCAATTTTTGTCCCTCCTTTTTACTGCAACTGAAATTGACTTTTCGTCGGATTCATTATTCACAGACTCCTCCAGTTCCACTGTCTTGGCCTCCGCGCTTTGTTAGCAGCACTCTACGAAACCACCCCCCTCCTTCACCCTCTTATTATGATCTGACCCCCCCCCCCCCCATGACATTCTAGAATCAAGGATTAATTTCCTTCTTACCTGACATCAAGTTTCAGTCTCTAAACTTTCCTTCTTTACTCGTGCGGCTCCGATGGGGCAGTTGCAAGGGTCTGAAATGTTGTGTTTTGCATAAAGAAAATTGCAGTACTTGATGAGCTGAAAACAATGGGGCCAAGCAGGAAGAGCATATGATTTAAGATCATATGTTCTTCTATAATATGCAATTTGCTGAAGATCATATGATCTATAATATGCAATTTGCTGAAGATCATATGATCTATAGTATGCAATTTGCTTCCTCTACATCTTTCTTAACCTAACTTATTAAAAAAGAAGGTTTTCATACACGTGTATTACGCATCTGTTCCAACTAAATTGTAATTATTTAATAAATCTTATAATTGGTAATTACATCCTTGCTTCAAATTTACTTATTGTGTTTAAGTAAAATAGGAGCTTATAGGTTTTTTCCTAATAAGTGTCCCGGCTTTGGAGATACAGACGTGTAAAATTGTAAAAAAATCGTGTGCGTAGTGACGTCACTATACGCAGAATCCCCATTTAAAACAATGTTTTTTTGGCCAAAAGCTCATCTCCGGAACAATGGGACTTGATTACACGGAGAAAAATTTCTGATTGAAATGACGGAACGTATTACAAAATTGATGTAAAAAGAAATTCCTTTTAAAATAATAAGCATTCTTATTGATTCAACGAGAATTATTATTAGTCCAATTGGTCGTTCAGATGATTCAGAAGAATCACAAGAAAAAAATCGTTGGATCAAGAAGAATTCTTATTATTTTTAAAAGGAATTTCTTTTCACCCCATTATTAATAATACGTTTCGCAATTTCAAACATAGAAACCAAAAGCATCTTTGTTTCAAGCTCATCAATTTTTTCATTTTATTTATTAAAAAAAAAAATAATAATAAAAACACAACATTTCAGACCCTTCCAACTGCCCCATGAGGAGGGAAATTGGGGGCTGCATCCGAGTTCCGTCCCGCGGTCAATTTCGCGCACCCTAGCATCCGAGTTCCGTCCCTTTGTTTAGCCAATTTCTCAATTATTTGTAGAATTTCCATTGAAATGTGCTGTAAATGGCAACTAAAATATTATAAAATATGAATGCCAAAGTGCATGAGCAAACACATGGACCGCACGAATAATGGGGTTGTTGTAAAGGTCGGAATTTTATGTTTTTGATTACAGATTCTGAAAACGTTCGCCGAGTAGAGCATTTTCGTTTTTTTTGTTTTTTTCCTACGACCAATAGAAGCCGAGATAATCGACTTTGAAGCATCGCCAATTATTGCATCATATATACTAATTATTGCGCAATCCAGTACACTACGGTTCTCATATCTCTTAAACTTCCAAAAATAACCCCAGCGACCTATACCTCATTTTGAAGCAGAAGTCAAACGGAATCGGTCTGTGCAAATTTTAGGTCACTAACTGCTGTCGTTCCAAAATGGCGCCGATCCAAATATTAAGATGGCGCCAGAATATAAAAATAAAAAAAACCCGCCATTTTGGAACGACAGCAGTTAGAGACCTAAGATTTGCACAGACCGATTCCGTTTGACTTCTGCTTCAAAATGAGGTATAGGTCGCTGGGGTTATTTTTGGAAGTTTAAGAGATATGAGAACCGTAGTGTACTGGATTGCGCAATAATTAGTATATATGATGCAATAATTGGCGATGCTTCAAAGTCGATTATCTCGGCTTCTATTGGTCGTAGGAAAAAAACAAAAAAAACGAAAATGCTCTACTCGGCGAACGTTTTCAGAATCTGTAATCAAAAACATAAAATTCCGACCTCTACAACAACCCCATTTTATGAAGGGACCAGCCCAGACATTCCTCCTCCAATTGCTCAAAATGTATCATCAACCATCCACTTTTTATCCAAAGTAGATAGATATTTGATTCATCTGGCTTTTTGGAATTTTTAATGAAATATACTTATCTCGGAAGCTTTTAGGTTAGTGACGCAAGTCACTTCACTGGAGCTGGTTCAGCAATCAGCAATAATTGTGAATCGAAAAAATTGCATCTATCGAGTAGAGCAGTGGTGGCTCGTGCAACTTGGCAACCATGCTTGGTTGCCTTTTAAAACTAAGCAAAAGTATCAATATCTTGGAGGTACAAGCAGAGCCATAAGTCCTGCGTCGGCGATTCGACGCAACCCGCCTTACATGTACAATAGGGCAGTTACAAGGGTCTGAAATGTTTGTGTTTTTATAAAGAAAAAATGATAATACTTGATAAGCTGAGAACAATGGTACCTTTGGTTTTCTCCTAAGTGTCCCGGTTTTGGAGATACACACGTGTAAAGTTGTAAAAAATCGTGGGCGTAGTGACGTCACTACGCGGAATTCCCATTTAAAATAATGTATTTTGGGCCAGAATCTCATCTCCGGAACAATGGGACTTAACTAGAAACCAAAGGCATCTTTGTTCTCAGCTCATCAAGAACTTTCATTTTCTTTATAAAAAACACAAAATTTCAAACCCTTGCAACTGCCCCATTGGTGCTCTCTTATCTTTCTTTTTTTTTGTTCTCTCAAGACAGAGCGAGGTTCGGGCTATACGTGTAGTGCGGGTTGCATCGAATCGTCGACGCAGGACTAATGGCTCTGCTTGTACAACTGCTCCTTCTGAAGATCGATAATTTTACACAGGTTTAAATGGAGAGAATCCAGCGTTGCCACATTGCACGAGCCGCCTCTGAAGTGGAGTTTCCGCACATCTCGTAAATTGACCAACCACAGCTCACTTGAAGATGAAAGTTCGTTCACAACATTCCTACATGTATCCACTATAGTGGATAAAAAACATATATATATATTTTTATGCATCTACCTGTATTATTGTACCGTGCTTTTTTTTTTTTTTTTTTTTTTTTTTTTTTTTTTTTTTTTTTTTTTTTTTTTATCTCGCGTGCAAGGGAGCAGGGGGAGGTGTCGGCGCGTGAATGGTGTTGCAAAGGAACTTGGCAAAAGACCGGGCGGTGGTGCTCTTCAACGATGGCATTTTGGAGTCGCGTGTTATGCAAATTCCGACGATAGCAGAGGCAGATTAGAGCACCGGAACACGGTGGACTATGGTCCATCGAAAACTGGTCAAAAATCGGAACTTCATTTTTTCACAAACAAAATAAGATAAACGTGTTTGAGGGTTTCGATGACCGTTCCATTATGAGACGGTTGTATTCGACAGTGGATGAGAAAAAAATCGGATTTTTTCCTCCCGTCCCATCCTATGCCCATCGATCCAGCGGATGGAATCCATCGACTCGTTTCTCTCAATTTCGATGGAGCCTGATGGATTCCATCATTTCATCCAATTCTCATCGATACAGCGGCCTCTGGAGACTGATGGAACAATTTAGATGGATCTTCGTTCTTTACACCTATGTTTTCAAATGACTGCTTTCTTAACCTTTTTCATTCAAATCGTACTATAGGGGCTTGGAAGGACGCTTTGAAGGACCGATAGACATCAGATGGGTCCAATCCGTGATCAATACAGACGAACTGGTGCCCTGGCGGATTCAGGACTTTATTTTTCTCTCTCTCTTTCCTCATTAGAATGTGTGTGTTAGAAAAGGACAGCTCAGGGGCAGTCACGTGATTTTTGCCCCTTCTTATCAGTGGCGGCTCGTGCGATTTGGCAACAGTGTTTTTATCCCATTTAAATGCATGGAAAACAATCGAAACTCGAGGAGGCTGCCAGCCTCCGCTTGAATCGATTTTGTACCTAAGTTTAAATGGGAAAAATGCATGGTTGCCAAATCTCACGGGCCGCTACTGCTTCTTATATCCTTTTCTAACAGTTGCATTCTAATGGAATAAGAGAAAGAAGGACAATTTTTTCAATGAGAGAAATCACTTCTTTAAATACACGGAAAAGCGTTTACTTACTCGTGACAGTTTTCCTTGCGCCAAGTAAGTTCTGATTGCATGAAGGAGAATCACTGTCACAACGAGGAATCTTTTTCTTGTAGCAGCAGACATTTTCCTTGGGTTAAAGGAATTCCCCCTTAGTCAATATTTCACCGAGCAGTTTCTTTGACACAAACGAAATACACATTTGGATTAAAGAAATAATTCTCTCAGTCAGTGGCATAGAGTGCAATGTGGCAACGTTGCAGTTCGTCGATTTAAACCCGTGAAAAGTATCTAACTAATACGGTGTTCGGTGAGCACCTTCGCGTTCGACTTTTTACATGGGTTTAAATGGACACAGTACAACGTTGCTGGATTTCACGCTACGCGGCGCCGCGCCACGGCTCTGAGTGTTGGATCTGCTAACGCTTGTGGTGCGGCTGAGAAAAGACACGCTTGTAAACGGTGTCCGGAAAAAAAAAAAAAAAAAAACCCCCGAACACTTTCCCCCTGGGACATCCCCCCGACTATCCCCCCGGCTATTTACCCCGTCAGTACCCCCCTAGTAAAGTTATTTTATAAATTAATCTTTCTCACACCATTTTTTTCTGGGGATGCCCCCAAACCCCCTTTAAAATGCTGGTAGATACCCCCGGAACCCCCTTTATAATTTTGGTGGAGTTTTCATTATTTGAGTTGCATTAATTCTATTTGTTCTTTGTCCCATGTTCCGGCAATTCTTTTTCCCCATAGTTTTTATAGGTTATAGAAATCGATACTGATTCCTCCAATAAATACAATATTTAATTTTCTCTTTCAGACTGTCGCTCTTCAAAAGAATTTTATAGTCTAGCAGATGATAACCCTTTTTAAAGAATGCTGATGATACGTTGGCAATGAAAAAAAAATTAAAAAAAAAAGCAGAAACAATTAATGCTACATTTTAAACACGCCCGTCCATAAACGTATTTCAGTCAAATTTTCTGACTTTCCCCTGAATTCACTTACGGCTGCAATCTCAAACCTGTGAAAAGTGTGAGATAAAATTTGAAGTATTATTTGATTTCCTATAAATAACCTCGAGGGGAAGTATCTAGGGGGGAGGGGGTGACCAGGGGGAAGTGTCAAGAGGGGGGGAATTGACGGGGGATGTCCTCGGGGAGAAATTAATTATCGGGAGGAAGTGTTCGGGGGGAATTGCGGGGGAAATGTCCGTAAACCCTTGGAAACGTAGGTCAAATTAGTATGGGCTCACAAGGACTAACTTCTTTGGAAAACTTGGAAAAATTTCTCTGTCGTGTATGTATGTAAATGCGTGATGGCTTCAACGTTCCAGTTGGCAACCAAGAGACCAAAGACGGAAGAAGCATAGACATAGAATATACGGATGAACAGTAAATCTACGGTGTGAAGAGAGCTGTTGAGTGTTGAGTGTTGAGTGTTGAATGAAAGAGACGAGCATAGAGCAAGCAATCGTGAACGTGAACGTTTGAATAACATGTCTTCATTACAATGGCACGAGGACGCGGGGAGATATCTCGCAGATTTTTGTTGGATTAAAGTATGTATAATTGAGCGCCGCGCAACGTCTGATACACACTCCACTGCCATGCCTCATTGTCTGAGTTACAGGTTACAGGTCTATTGACTCGGCGTTGCTTGATGCTTGGCTGAGACTCTTAAGAGTCCACTCTCAACGCACTATGGTCTGAGATCGACAAAAAAGAGGCAAAAAACCAGTGAAAACAAATTCATAATAAACCATCGTTTCCGACCTTTTAAGCTTAATTTAAAAGCTTTAGGTGATTCTTGAGCGTTCAGTGCCGATTTCTGCCACCAGAGCGCTAAGGTTCGATTATAAAGTCAAATTACAGGCCGAAAGCAATTTATTTTTAAGAAAACGGAGTGTCAGTTACTAGATAATCATCTGAAGAGTGTCTCTGCAAAAAATCTCGTCAATAACTTCAAACACGGAAAAAAAACTACGGTAAAAATTACCATATGTATGTATACCTGATTTTGGTACCTGCTAGATGTTATGGTAATGTCAACCAGAAATATACTATGTTTTGACTAGGTATTAAGTGATGTTACTTGATTGCATGTCGATGTCGAATTTACTCAAAGCATCGGTAAATGTATACCATACTTCTGATCAAGTTTACCATAACTTCTAGCAGGTTCCAAAATCAGGTATCCGTATGGTTACTTTCACTAATCTTTTTTTTTTTCCGTGAACTGAAAGTACCAAAAAATGAAATATCGCATTCCGATACAAGAATCGATTCGTGATATTTCATTTTTTGGTACTTTCAGCCTTATTTTTGAAGTTTTCGACGAGATATTTTGCCGAGACGTTCTTCAGATGATTATCTAGTAACTGACACTCCGTTTTCTTAAATATAAATTACTTTTGGCCTGTAATTTGACATTAATTTAACGGTAGCGCTCTGGTGGCAGAAATCGGCACTAAACGCTGAAGAATCATCTTAACAGTGACATTTATAGGTTATAATCACTAGTTAAAAGTGTTTTCTTTGATTGATATTGGTCTAAAAAGTGTATGAATGATAGTTTAATGAGATATTTACTATCTGATTTTTGGCCACTTTTTTGACAATCTTAGACCATCGTGCAACGGTGGTGGGTGATATTATGCGTTTATGCAGTGAACATTAAATCTCCCCCCTTCCCCCTCCCTTCCCCTTCCCCCTCCCTTCCCCCTCCCTCCCCCTTCCCCTCCCTTCCCCCCCCCTCCCCCCCCCCCTCCCCCTCCCCCCTCCCCCTCCCCCCTCCCCCTCCCCCCTCCCCCCACGACTGCTCTCTACTCTGAGTGATCTCTCATCTTATCTCAGGTGTGTAATCAAAATAAGATACATATCAGCAGTGAAAAGTGCCAAGCTACATTTTTTGAGCTCAGCCAGTTCGACGAGCCTTGTAATAGAGTTGGATTGAAAATGCATCAACTATAACTAACCTTTCCTTTCCAGTGTAGAGCAGTTCTTGACTGTACTAATTCCTATTTCCGCTCCTGTGTCAAGCTGAAAAATTCAATTAAAGAAAAGGGGGGGGAGAAGTAGTTCTGTTTCTAACCCTGGTAAAAATAATCATCATGTTGACAGTTACCATAGATTGGTCTATCGGGCAAACTTTTGCTACGACGCACACTGGACGAAAACGTCCTTGTGCCCGGACATGGCTGGTTTCGCGCTCCTATCTTTGTTTTTTCGAGTTGTTTTGGCTATTTTTCTTTAAAACCGACAACCTTTTAACTTATTTTCTTTTTTTATTATTTTTTTTTTTTTTTTTTTATTTTTTTTTTTTTTTTAATTTTTTTTTATTTTTTTTTTTTTTTTTTTTTATTTTTTTCAAATTTTTTTGTGTGTTTCCCACAAGAATCACCCTATATAATGTGTTTTTCGACTGTAGAAACAATCGCATTTTTATTTTCAGTAGTGTATTTCGTGTCCGACCCTCACCCATTGACTCGCTCCAATGCGCGCCGCGTCGTGCTATTACACGATTATTTCTCGTATCCGCAGTTTATCGCAGCTAAAAATCATTGAGGTGGTTTTTCCAAGTTGTAATAAACACTACTAGCTCAAAGTTCACATTAAATACGATTAAATAGCCTGTTGAAACTGTATTTTAATTTTTTTAAACCTTCAAATGTTAAATTTGAACAAAAACCATCACTACATACATCTATATTTGCATGATTTTAAAAAACTATAGGTCGAAAATTATCTCCATGCAATGGTGAAAATGACTATTGTATCGGCGTTTGTTGAAAAAAAGATTAACACATCTTTTTAAGGCAAAATAAAACACGAAATTTTAGCGTCAAAATTTCAAACCGCACCAAGAACCCGTTATTCGACAATGGTGAGGTATAGTGCTGGCTCGAGGAAAAAAAAAACAATGTCAGAAAAGTTACAATTGGGTTCTAAAATACTACTTTTTGTCAAAAAGTTGGGGTTTTCTGCAGATTGACTTGACCCCCCATGTCCGAGCATAAGGGTATTTTCGTCCAGTGTGCGACGTTATGGAATATCATCGTTAATTTCCAAGTGATTTTATCCCAGCGCAGACCCTTTATCCAGCAACAGTAAACGTTCCCTGGTAAAAATAATCATCATGTTGACAGTTAGCACAGATTGGTCTATCGGGCAAACTTTTGCTACGACGTTGTGGAATATCATCGTTAATTTCCAAGTGATTTTATCCCAGCGCAGACCCTTTATCCAGCAACAGCAAACGTTCCCTGGTAAAAATAATCAGCTAAATGTCATCATGTTGACAGTTAGCATGAGATTTGAGACCTGACATCATTATAACGTCAACAATGTCAACATATCAGCATAATCTTTGTTGACATCATGATGATGTCATGATAATGTCAGGTCTCAAATCTCATGCTAACTGTCAACATGATGACATTTAGCTGCTTATTTTTACCAGGGAACGTTTGCTGTTGCTGGATAAAGGGTCTGCGCTGGGATAAAATCACTTGGAAATAAACGATGATATTCCATAACGTCGTAGCAAAAGTTGGCCCGATAGACCAATCACGAGTTCTGCACTTTGGAGTGACTCTGATCAACACCAAACTGGTCACAGTGCCGACAGCCTCTGGATCGCAAAGAGCAGAATCCGTCGGTGGTCGGGGCTGTAGAGAGAAGATGATTAAAGGAGAAAAACGGGCCTTAATCTGCATGGGTAAAAAGAGAAAAGAGCGAGACAGCGAGTGAGAGTGAGTTTAGAGAGAGAGAAAGATAGAAAGAGATAGAGAGAGGGAGGAGAAGATACCGCGCTCACCAAAGATCCTGCATCGATCTGAGATCCAGTTTTCAGGCTGAGAGAGAACTATGGGAAAATAAGTATTCGGATGAACATAATGATAAGATTGAAATATTAAGCCCGGAATCTGTACTAATAAGTAGTTGAGGGCCCGGCGAGAGAGCCTCAGTTTAATCGAGCACCAAGTTCCAGTTTGGGACGCGCTTTACTCCTCACCAACACTCAGACACACACGTACACGCGTTTTGTTTTATCAAGTTTGTGCTCGTCAATGTGCGTGAGGTGAGATTGTATGTAGTTTTCGTTTTGTTTTTTGTTTTTTGTTTTTTTGTTTTTACTTTCCCTTCATAAGTTTTGATCGACGTGTAGTACTGGAAAAAATCAGATTCCCAGAGACCCGATAACTGTCCCTTGGACCTAACCTGCAATTTCCATCACAAACTTTTGACTGCTACTCCTAAAACTAAACTCCGCTGCCGTGCCGTGCCGATAAATAGCATGACCTGAACAGTTTAACCCTTTACCTATCCCACATTTTACTGCTGCCTCTCTCTTTCTCTCTCTCTCTCTCTCTCTCTCTCTCTCTCTCTCTCTCTCTCTCTCTCTCTCTCTCTCTCTCTCTCTCTCTCTCTCTCTCTCTCTCTCTCTCTTTTCCCTCTCTCTCTCTCTCCTTTTCCCTCTCTCTCTCTCTGGCCATACAAACGCATGTCATAGAAAAGGATGGGAGAAGGGTGAAAATCACGTAACTCCCCCGAATAATATATCATTTTCTAACACACGTGTTATAATGGGAAATAAGAGAGAAGGATACATTTCTGGATCCGTCAGTGGTTGCCACCATGAGAGAGGAGGGGTGTATATTTAGGACTACTCCTATTATTACTGCGCTACGCCACCATTGCGCTCGCTCAAATAAAAGTGTTTATTGAGTTTCGGAGACGATTTCGGAAGATTTTAGTGCAACCGTTATTTAGGGAGATTTTTACTCCAAAATCGACCATTATAAAAGCGCACATAAAAAAAGAGTGTAACATGGGCGGATCCAGCAATTTGGCAACCACGAACTCTTCCCATTTGAATGTATGAAAAGAATCGATTCTTGAGGGGGCCATGGCCCTGTAACTATTCGATTGTTTCTCATACATTCAAATGGGAAGGATACATAGTTGCCAGATTGCTGGATCCGCCCTTGGTGTGCAACGGCCTCATTGAATCGAAATGGAGATGAAAGACTCCTTTTTGAATGGCTATCTGGACATAGACCTTGATAAAGTCAGGTTTTTTTTTTTTTTTTTTTGGAAATATCTACAAAAAAAAAAAAAAAGAATCGACACATATCAGAAACAAGAAAAATCGTCTCACTTGGATGGTCTTTTTTTGATTTCTTTGTCCAGATAGCCACTCCAAAAAATTTGCACTTTCGTTCAAACCCACTTATTTCTACTAGATTAATTACACGTTCTTGATGTGTAAGATTAGAAAACATGAGGCAAACAACCCAGAATCATATCGCCTATTATGCAGCCTTACTTTGGGATAGGACTTGTAGTATGTATCAGCGTCTCTATTGATAAACCTCGTTGGAGGAAAGAGAGAGAGAGAGAGAGAGAGAGAGAGAGAGAGAGAGAGAGAGAGAGAGAGAGAGAGAGAGAGAGAGAGAGAGAGAGAGAGAGAGAGAGACAAATTCTTGAATCCACTTATGCGACCGTGCGGTTAGGTTCAGAGCTCACGTCAGCAGCTGGAAACTTGTTGACCGCTAACACACCGAACAAAGCGCTCCCATTAATGAAATGAAAAGAAGAAAAAAAACCTGCGCGCGGGAGCACAAAAGCTTCAGTGATTGGTCAATGGAGGACTTGAGCAGGCGCGCACGCGCATGCGTGAATAACGAAAGTTTCACGTACTTACTTACAACCGTTTGTGGTATACACGGTGTCTGCTCTTTTGCTTGACTTAGCTGCTGACGCTAATGCACTTTGACATCACTTCCGGTGTCGGATCGTATTAGAAGTAATTAAAGGGGTATTTATAAAAAAAAAAAAAAAAAAAAAAAAAAAAAAAAAAAAAAAAAAAAAAAAAAAGATGATGAAGGTTAAAAAAAAAAAATAATAAGATTCAAAAGAAGAAAGAGTTACAAGCTGCATAGAGAGTGAAGAGAGCCGTGTTGCCAGATTCTATGGATTCTATGAATAATGAAAGAATAACCTAAAAATTGAGCCGCCGTTCTAATAGACGGTTTTAGAGTGCGAAGTCAACGTTTAGCCAACAATTACGAACATGCACTCGTTGATCGCAAACGATTGTAACAAAACTCGTTTGGCGTTGGAAACTATCTCAGTCACTCTCCCGTGACTCCCAAGTATACCTATCACTTTCTATTTGGTCTGAAGTTTTATTTTTATACTTTAAAGGCTTAGGAAACCAAAACGAATTAAAAAAAAAAAAAAAAAAAAAAAAAAAAAAAAAAAAAAATGGAAATTGGTGACCATAAAACATACGACCATTAACACAAACCTGAAAGCATAAGAACGTCAGTGTGAAATACAATATTTTACTCTATAGGCCTAGGGTCAGCGCGGAGCCCCCCTCCCCCCAGAAATGAAGGTTAAGTTGAATAGGAATTTTGGATAATTCCTGCCATGAATGGCATCACCGCATTTCGATCACCAGTCTTCGCGTTGAGTGTCGGTTGAGTTGAGAGAGAGAGAAAGAGAGAGAGAGAGAGAGAGAGAGAGAGAGAGAGAGAGAGAGAGAGAGAGAGAGAGAGAGAGAGAGAGAAAGAGAGAAAGATAAAGGGGTGATGAGGTGAGGTGAGGTGAGGAGCGCCGTTTAAAAGCTCCCCTGCTGAGTGGAGTGCTTTTAAATCGGATTGAGAATTGAGGTGGTGGGTACTTGATTATTAACTGTACACCTGAACACAGTGGGCATGTGAAAGTTTTGATGAAGATCCGAAACAGTGGCGGATCCGGGGGGGCGCATGTGGGCACCAGAAGCCTCAAATTTTGCTTTTCTCAAAAGAAAATAGCCCGAAAGTGATTCCATCGACGCTTCAAATTTTAAAATTTCACAGGTGTACCCTCTCCTCCCCGAAAAATTTTCTGGATCCCCCACTATGGCCCGAAATCATGCTGTTCTTTTTCCCAGTGAACTTGGGTCCAAAATCCCAATTTCAGAGATTAGCTCTGAGAATTCCTATTGTATACAGTATGGTGTTCTTGCTTTTGTTGGACATACCTTTGAAAAACTTTTGAAAATTATAATTAAATTCATCCCGTCGAAACAATGTTAAAATAAGTTTAAAAAACACATTTTTATAATATTTCTTTTAAAACATTGTGAAAGTGTGAAACATATTTTCTTAAAAGTATTTTAAGAATATTCCCAAGTTTTTTTTTTTTTCTTTTTTTTTTTAATACTTTTCAACATATTACTTCCAAAGTATCGTAATTTAAAAAAAAAATATATATATATAACATTTTTATAAATTTTAAAGAAGTCATTATATTTGAAAATATTTTAAAGACAAATTTGATGCTTCAGAGAGACATACCAGCTTTCTTATTCCAATCAAATTTAGTTGTTTTTTGTTTTTTTGTTTGTAACTATTGACTGAGGCCTGATTGATTATGAAAAGAGAGGGCAGTGGTGTACGCAAGGGTAGGGGGAAGGGGGGGCTCAGAAGGCTCTCTCCAGATTTTTAAGTTTTAGGGATGGAGGCAGTCTAGCGATGCCTACTTCACATTGTTTCAGTCTTCATTCCGGATAAACGCAATTATCGATGAAAACACTTACAAAATGAAGTCCCAATGGTGCCTTCAATACGTCGTATAGGCAATTTCAACTCCCTCGAGAACGAACAGTAAACTAACTTCCTCATGAACCCGGAGTAGTGGCGTTTTTTTGAACTAACCTGGTAACCTTACAGAGGGTTAAAAGTAATGATTGTATTTTTCATCCATGCAATATCCACCAAGCTTGAAGATTTTGATCGTTGTGCGAGATCTGCCCTTTCTTCTTCGCCACCTTCCACCATCCACCATCAGTGTTGCCAGATTGGGGTGAAAAAGCCGTACGTTTTACATTGATTTAAATAGGGACGATAAGATTTTTTACCCTCAATCTGGCAACACTGTCCACCATCCACCTTCCAGCATCAGTAACACCGACCCGTGACTGAGCTCAGCAATATCACTCCTCTGATTTAATAATAAAAAAAAAAAAAACCCAAGCGCACGGGGCGGGATCCCGGGACCCGACACAGGGCACAGGACAGAGGACACAGGCACAGGGTGCCCCCCCCCCCGCCCCTCCAATTCCAGTATCCATGACACTCTTGTCACCCTTGCTGGTTTGGTTCGCTCAGTGCTCACTTACCATTACGTTAATCCGGGTGTCCGTAAACAGGATTAACGCCCGTGTTGCGTGTATACGTTTCAATACAAGAGTTGATGAGCCTCGCTCGGATATCTCGACCGCGCGAGTAGAGAGGCTGCAATGAGATGAAAGTCCCGTCTTTATTTTGTCGCTGACTCAAATTCAGACACCGGTTGCAATTTTTTGAGAACACTGTTGCAAGATCTACTGGTTTCATTAAAACCGATTTATTGAATCAAAACGGAGAGTCTAAACGAGCTATAATAGCAATGAAGAGGATTTATGGGACGTGATGTCGAAACTTCAAGACGGCAGCCATGCAGATCGTCCATTTAAAGCCATGTAAAGGGTCGAATGCAAAGGTACTCACCGAACACCCTACGGTTCGATCTTTTTCAGGGCTTCAAATGAACGAACTGTAGCATTGCCATATTGCACGCTACGCCACTGATGCAGAGGTGGTTCGTGCAATTTGGCAACCATTTTTTTTTTTCCTTTAAACCAATGAAAAAATATCGATTTCTTCGAGTGCAGTGCACCTATTAAATATCGATTATTTTATATATGTTTAAAATTGAGGAAATATTGCGATGGCGCAGATGTCTGTCTGTTTCACAGCCAGTCGCGTACGCAGGAATATGTCTCTCTTTCTCTTCTCTCGTTTGAATGTATGTGCTGGAAAAGGAAAGAAATAGGGGCTGAAATCCCATTTTAGCCCCTGTTCTTGTCCTTTTCTAACACACGTGCTCTAATGGGGCAAAAGAGAGAAAGACAAATTCCTGCGTACGCTACTGATCACAGCATAACTTTTGAACCAATCGTCTATATGTGCATCGAAATTTTACAGAGAAATCGCTTATACCATTCCTCAGAGGGGTTTTTTTGGTTTTTTATTCTTTGGAATTTTAAATTTTCGGCAAATTATGGAGGATAAAGAGTTTCCATTAAAATCAGTGGCATAGCGTGCAATGTGGCAACGTTGTTCTGTGTCAATTTAAACCCATTAAAAAGATCGATCAATTGGGTGTTCGGTGAACACTTTTGCATTCGACCTTTTACATGGGTTTAAATGGACACAGTTCAACGTTGCCAAATTTTACGCTACTCCACTGATTAAAATTAATTGGAAAATGGGTAAAATTGGTAAACATAGGGAAAAATTAGAATATTTCAAATACAGCTGTTTGAATTTTGATGAAAAACAAATGAAACATTCGTATACATTCCGAGAAAGCAAGATGATTAACATACTTACCGGAAAGTTTGCGAAAATTGATTTTGAACGAGAATTGAAACTGAAGCTGGAAGCATTGAACGCACCCATCAGAGATGATTGTCACCGCTTTGCTACCCAAGATGAAGTCTTTTGTTCTTTTTTTTTGTTCGTTTTTTGTGTGTGCATTTTTTTTTTTCTTTTTTTTTTGGTTAACTATGGAATTTTCCTGCCTCTCAAGCTGGCAACGCGGTCCATGTAAGCAAGTGGCGGAACTATGTACACCCTTAGCTGCCAACTAAAAACTCATCTGAGTTCCAAGTTTTCTTCCACGTACATGGGGAAAAAAAGAGTCGGTATTCGCTTGATTTGACTTCCATTCATTCGCTAATGGGGCCTTTCCCCTTTTTTATTCACTCTGTCAGTTGGTCAACCTCCGTGAATACCAGCCTCGATTGAAAAACTGGTACGCAGTTTTCAGTTTATCAAAACGATTACTGCAAATAATATATGTACGTGCGGAGTTAAATTAGACATTCAGTGCCCCCGCTTTACAAGTCCAATAAAACTGAATTTTTGTGCGGAGTTAATATTATTTTTTTTCATTATATTTTTTTTGTTTTTTGTTTTTTGTTTTTGTTTTTTTTTTTTTTTGTAAGATCCTGTTTAGAGTTTAAGCAGAGCCCCTGTAAGAGAAGGGGAGGACCGATAAATTGATTTACCAGTTTTTTTTATTAATATAGGTACAAGAAATTATGATTCAGTTTAAGATTACGATTAAGTTTCATAATAATTCCTGTCTTTATTGTTTCTGATAAGAAAAATCAGCTCCCTACCGACAAAATTAAGTAATCCTGGCGAGCCTATTTGACCTTCATGACAATTTTCACGTTTTTTGAACTTTAATAAAATTAAGATCACTTCCGGAAAAAGATGGACGTTCCATAGACTAAAGCCTCTATTTCATTCCAACGCTGATTTCTCTGATACAGTAGACTTGTTAATTTGTCGGACCTTTTTCTGGAAATGGCATCAACTGGTAGATGTTAATCAAAACAACTCTATGCTATATATATATTTTTTTTTTTTTTTTTGCATTTTTAAAAATTTACACTTCGACTTTATGACAGTCAAGGTACAGCGGTAGCCGATCTTTATGCAAATTTTCCAGTTCTTCAGACGACAACAGATATAATTAGGCTTTTAGTTAATAGACTTTACATGATCTCTACAATGCGCTTTTGGATTAAATATAGAAAACGGTACAATAGACTGATTTTTAGTACGATTATGTTTTTTTAAGATGAATGGTTCAATTCTTCATATAGGTTAATGGTACAGAACATAAAACTATAAATAATATTTTTCCAGTTTGTTGCATTATCCTTTTGGTGCGTCATTTTTCGGAAAATTAATCATAAATATATCGAAAAATAGATGATAAGTGATGAATGAGAAAAGGTTTTGAAACATTCAGTAGGATTGTACTCCATATTCCTTAAAAAATCCTCTTTAGTGAAAAACCGTTTGAGTTTGGGATATTTTTACTCTCCCTCTCTAACGAAGTTAGGGCTTGAGAATAAAGTATTAGCCTCGTTTATGCGAGCATCTCAACCCAGGTTCTAGAACCCGGGTTCAGCTGAACCCGAGTTGAGATGCTCGCATAAACACTTCGGATCTCGCTGAACTCGGGTTCGACTCGACTCCGATTCAAACCCGAGTCGAGTCGGTGAACTCGGGTTGAGATTTCACGCATAAACACCTCGGAGTTCAGAACCCGGGTTCACGCGGCATCGATGTCACCAATCCGAGCGAGGTTAAACACGCGTCTTATGCGGTCGCACTTGTCCGTACCGCACCAAGCATCGCCGCCATTTTCGTCAAAAATGTAAACAAACACAGTGAAGAAGAAGAAAGAAATAATTTGAGCTCGAGTTCAAATCTACGGGTGTTTATGCGCTAACCCGAGTTGGACCCAGGTTGAAACTCAACTCGGGTTGACTCAGCCCAGGTTCAGATCTCCCGCATAAACGAGGCTATTGAAATGGCACAAAATGTCTATCTGTGTGTATCCCAGCATAACTTTTGAGCCAATTGTCTGTATATGCATCAAAATTTTGCAGACAGTTAAGTTGCTTTTATCAATCCCCAGAAGGGCTTTTTTTTCTTTTTTTTTCGAAATTTTAAAAGGGGTAGTTGCAAGGGTCTGAATTGTTGCGTTTTTTATGAAGAAAATGAAAGTACTTGATGAGGTGAGTAAAAAGATGCCTTTGGTTTCTAATTACATCCCATTGTTCCGAAGATGCAATTTTGGCCCAAAATACATTGTGTTAAATGGGGATTCCGCGTAGTGACATCACTACGCCCACCATTTTTTCAAACTTTACACGTGTGTATCTCCAAAACCAGGACACTTAGGAAAAAACCAAAGGCACCATTGTTCTCAGCTCATCAAATACTATTATTTTTTTTATAAAAAACAAACAATAAATTTCAGACCCTTGCAACTGCCCCATTATAAGCAAGTTATGGGTGATTAAAGGTTTCCATTAAAAAATAGGTAAATTAGGTGAACGTCCGGAAAAATTGGAATAATGTTTCAAATATAGCTGTTTGAATTTTCACGGAGAAAAAAAAATCGGTTGTTAGAACTGAACTTCGGCTCATATGGAACACCGAGGTGTTCGGTGTTACAGTAACCAAAGTTTTCGGTTGTGAGTACCGAACTTCAGTTTGGAGTACCGAAGGTTTCGGTAAGAGTGACTAATGCTATGACTCACATGTTGCTCCTACTGAACTACTTCAGTATACTCCTAACTGAAGTTCGGTACTCACAACTGAAAATTTCGGTTACTGGAACCAAACATCTTCGGTGTTCCATATGACCCGAAGTTTTTTTCTCCGTGTTGATGAAAATGTGCAAAAACATTCTGCAACCAGCCAACTGTAAAACGGATCCCTAGTCTGGGGGCTTTCCCCAGAACATTACAGGGGGGGGGATACTTATTTTTGACGTGAGAAAGTGTTCGTGGGGTATTTCCTACAGTTTCTTTGATAACCTCTTCTGCTCCTTCCTTTGATAGAATTCGTTGGTTAAATACATTGCTCTCATATACCAAGCGTCATAATTATAAATTCCTCTTTACTTCAACGAGCTCAAGAGCGTCAGCTATACCTTGAAAATGTCTTGCTTCCTTCAATTTTTCAAAGCGATATAATCCCAAATTATCATTATTCTTTCACGGCCATAAATCTATCAATTTGGCCTAATCTAGAGGCACGAGGCGTGGCATAGTGGCCACCGGAAGGCAGGCCCCAGCTTCACTTAACGCGGGAGCGTTGAGACTCAGGATCAATTTTCCGGGGGCAATCATAAATCGGGAAACATTCCCGAAATTCCAACGCTCATCGGTCCTTGCTTGAGGCCTCAACCGAAATCTAAAACTTCATCACTCGCAATGTCAGTTGCTCCCAGAAGCAGCAACGAGTGTGTTGCGATGTGTGAGTGAGAAAGAGAGAGAGAGAGCAAGAGAGGAGAGAGAGAGAGAGAGAGAGAGAGAGAGAGAGAGAGAGAGAGAGAGATACAGAGAGATGCGCTGGGAAAGAAAATAGACGAGGAGAAAAAATGAAGGACGAGGAGTAGGAAGGATATCCACTTATTTAATTTACAGAGCATTTAATATGTAAATAAGTTTACGAACAAACACCAAACATCATCTCGCACCAGAAAACAAAACCAGGAACGGATCTCTTCCCAACGCTCAGAAGGATCGAAATCTCGACTCTATCGGACTTCCATTTGTGGATCGTGAAAAATCGACTGTCATTTCCCTCACTCATTTAAATCTATAAGGAGTATCGATTTCTTACGTGGGTTCTAGTAAGCTCGCTGAGGATCAATACTTGTTCATATAAGTTTCGATACAGGATACACATCGATACATCGCAACTCATTAGCCACAGCTCCAGACATCATTTAAAGAACGAAAACGGAGCACTTTGCACTGCAAGTATAGGAAACTCCATATTTATATCCATATAAAAGTATCGATTTCTCGCGGGTTCAAATAAGCTCACTGAGCATCGATACTTGTTCATAGGTTTCGATTGGAGATAGACATCGATACATCGCTCCAGACATCCTTGGAAGAACCAAGGGACACGATTATTCAAGCGGGAACAACCCACTTATTGGACCACCCGTTTTGAATTTCACTAAACGCATTTATCAAAATTTTGATTGAATTTTCAGACTTGTCCATGCTTCAATGTGATTTTCACGCAATTTTACACACAGAGAGATCTAACCTCAATAATGCTGTTGCAAAGGTTTGCAACAGACCGATTGTGAAATATATCGGATTATGAAACTGATGGAATACGTTGAGAAAGAAAGAGTTAAAACTATACAAAATTATGGAATGAAATTTATTGAGGAAATAAAAAAATCTTTATAGGCTACACTGAAAAAAAAAGATTACCAGAAACATGACAAAGTGTAGACTATGTAAGGGATGGTGCAATTACCAGAATTCCAGTGTTTGTACCATAGTTTTTGATATATGTTTAGGAAATTCTAGTTCTACATATAACCATATTCTCGTATTAACATACCAGACATTTTTAGTCAAAGTGCTAGTCTTTCTGTGGTTCACATTGTGTAGTGATTATGGTTAAATATTACTAGAATCTGGTATTATGACAATCGTTTTGTTTTCAGTGAAGTCCGAACCAACGCTGAAATAAAAATGTGTTAAATAAACATTTCGAATGATTAAAAATGTTCGACAAGACTTGAGCTGCTAAATTTACATCCTAGGATGTGGAAATAACCATACGTGCAGTTATACCTACGCCTTAGGATGAAAAAGCATCTCACTTGCCGTCGTCCATTTCGGGATGTAATTCAACACATTTTTTTTCCAATGAAGGTAGCAGAGATTTTCACGTCCGGAAAAACTCACTTTCAGATCCACAGTGTGATGAGGCAAGCAACAGGTGGAGAAATGAGGCGGTATCTGGAATAACGGCCGATAATACTTCAGATCTGCTCTTTCCTAGGAATCAAAAATAAAGTAAGCCTCGTAATTATTTATTTAGAGCAGACCTGAATGTTCATGAACCCTTATTTTGAGGAGCGTCTTAAATCAGGACGGAAATTTATCACAGGTATACCAACTACCGGCTGGCCGCGCGCTGACCAAAAAACAAAGACCATACGTCTCTCTGTCTCTCTCTCTCTCTCTCTCTCTCTCTCTCTCTCTCTCTCTCCTCTCTCTCTCTCTCTCTCTCTCTCCTCCGCTGTCTCTCTCTCTCTCTCCTATCTCTGTCTCCTCTCTCTCTCTCTCTCTCTCTCCCCTCTCTCTCTCTCTCTCTCTCTCTCTCTCTCTCTCTCTCTCTCTCTCTCTCTCTCTCTCTCTCTCTCTCTCTCACTATCTCTCTCTCTCTCTCGTACCTTGTGCTCGGTGGTGAAGGGGTGATTAAAAAGAAGGAAACTTCGGTTTAGAGTTTTGAGTCATTACGCCTTGAGGTTCTTGGAAGTGACCTAACCTCCGCACTTTAATTCGGGCATAGCCTTCCATTACGTCACATTGTTGCCATATAGGTACTTAATATGTTTCCTCACTCCATCATCCCATGGGCGCATTCAGGAATTTTTCTTCCTCTCTCATCTTCCATTTTGACACGTGAGTTTCAAAATGACGAAAATAGGGACTATAAAGTCACGTGATGGCCCGTTTTGCTGTCATTTACCAACGCATGCGTTCTAATCATGCGTCAACGTCATCCGTTGTGGTTGAAATTTTAACTATCAAGTTATTGTTTCAAAATTTTAAGCTTAAAATGGAGGTATGGGTTCTTCCCCCGAATTTCAAAGAAGGAGGGGGGGGGGGGGGTTCCGGCTAGCATGTAAAAGGGAATGTGGGAGTTTTCCTCAGCGTTTTAAAAGAGGATCCGGGGGTCTCTCTTAGATTAAAATGGTGTCAGATGCGCAGGGTATTCTCCGCAGTTTATCTTTTGTGGTTTCTTGAACAAATAACAAACAAAAACAAAAACAAAAACAAAAACAAAAACAAAAACAAAAACAAAACAAAACAAAAACAAAAACAAAAACAAAAACAAAAACAAAAACAAAAACAAAAACAAAAACAAAAACAAAAACAAAAACAAAACAAAACAAAAACAAAAACAAAAACAAAAACAAAACCAAAAACAAAAACAAAAACAAAAAAATAAAATTAAAAAAGAAATCCTCTGTAGTCATTCCTCGAATGCCTGGCAACCATGTCCTACCACTCTTTGCAAGTAATCCCATTCCAATCAATTGTCTTCTAGCCGTGGGCCCATATCCAATGCCCAAACCCCAATGAATGACCGATAGCCGACGCGCGATGCCCCATCCGTGCTTAATGGTCGATACTTATTAGCCTAGATGGGGCCTCAAACGAAAGCCAAGGGGTCGACCGGAATAGTCCCTATCACGTTTACTGGGCCCTTGCCCTTCGGCCCTCAACTGCGGTGCGCATACTTGAGTAAATAGTCAAGTAGTAAAACTAATGACCCAAAAAATGTTTCTATTAACGAATTTATTACGCGCGAGATCCCCACGAGAGCCATGATTTATTACTTATCCACGTTCCACGTTCCTTGCATTCCAAACGTTCTGATTTAAAAAAAAAGGAGGGTAGAAAGAAAAACTAGAGAAAGAAAGATAGAAAGAGAGATAGATATACATAGAGAGAGGGAGAGAGGGGGAGAGAGAGAGAAGTTAAAAATCATTTGACCACCTATTTTCATCAGCTTCGAACCTATTAGGTTAGGTATTTAATTCCGACTTGCGCCCGAACCGCGCCGCGCCGTCTGAATGAGAATCCAGATTGCGGTCAATCTCCTCGAGAACTATAATAATTAAGCTCGCTTTCTTTATCCGTAATTTAATTTATTTATTGCATCGCTTGATTCGTGTGTAGAGTGGTGCGGCGTAAAATCTGGCAACTTTGCGTTTCGTTCATTTGTTGAATTTTCGTACAGCCCAAAACAGCACATATTAAACAAACCCGTTTAGTTTTTTTTTTTTTTTTTTTTTTTGCATCAACTAACGTCAGAGTCACCATTTTGCATGTAATTAATGGGTCTGTTGCAAACTTTTGCTACAGCGCTATAGAATGTTCAATCTCATGTAAAATCGTGTGAAAAGTCTATTAGTGGCATCAGAAAGTCATAAAATGCGATAATAAACTCACAAGAGACATTTAATGAAATCCAAGATGGCGGTAAAAATATCAAGCAACCGCAACATGTATGCATGCTCCACGAACATCCAAGGATAGCCAACCTCACAATATCGATCCCACCCAATCACAACGTAAATAAACGCACAACCTCTGAAGCTGTGAGGTTGTCAACGTTGGTAATCCTTGGATGTTAAAGATGCATATGCATACAGAATGCTCGATATTTTACCGCCATCTTGGATTTCATTAAACGTCTCGTGTGAGTTTATTATCGCATTTCATGACTTTCTGATGCCACCAATGGACTTTTCGGGCGATTTTACTTACGATGAAACTATCTTTATCGTTGTAGCAAAAGTTTGCAACAGACCCATTGCATGTTTCAATTCACCGATGGTTCCACTGATTGAGAAAAGATTACTCAGTTCAGTTCATTGTATATGACTGTAATGCACGAAAACACTTTGATCAGTAAAATTTTCTCAATCGGTGAAATCGCCGATAAATTATTATAAGGGGCGATAGCCCCACCGTCAAGTTTTACTGTAACTATATAGCGCGGGCCCCAGGCCCTTATACTTACAACAAACAACTTGAAAATGAAAATAACCGCAATTTTCTGAAAGTCATCAACGACTCCACGGGGGGGGGGGGGGGGTCCGCCAATTTTCCTCAACGTAATTTGAAACAATCAAAAACTCTATATAAATGCGTCAAGTTTTATAACTTTAAAATGCTCGTGTTTAAAGAGGTTTAAAGCGTACATGTCACAGTTTCCTGAATAGGGAATCGAGAACCGTTGGTGACATTAAGGGGTCTCTCTATACCTGCGAATTTAAAAGCGCGAATTGACTGCATGAGCCAATGGGCTTCTTTGTTGTTGTTACATCGGACTCGACCTAATCGACTTTAAGGCAGCTCATTGGCTCAATCAGTTTAATCGCGCTTTTAAATTCGCACGTGGAGAGACCCCTTTAGACTCAAGCTAGTGCATCGTCCAACAATTACCAACGAAGAAAATCATCCAACCGCAAAATGCATATTTTTAAATTATTAATTGTTCCCAATCGGGTCCGAACTATGACTCACCAACCTTCCCGTTACTTTAATTTAATTAAATAAAAAAAAAAATAAAAAAAAAAAAAACGCACGAAGAATTATTTAATTCATTCTTTTTCTTTGTCTTCAAAATTGCCAAGGATTCAAAATCTGAAACCGGTTGAAACATGTCACATTTGAAGAGCAAACAGTTCAATCAAGAGCATTTTACGAACTGGGCGGGTCTCAGTTTAAAGTCGTCCTAATTGCCAAGAGTCATTCAACGATATCAGTTTTCACGAGTAACAGCTCTTTTTTTCTATCATTTTCTTCTTCTTCTTGATCTTCCTTGGAAACAAAGTGAATTTGACCCGTAAAGTATAATAACAGCGCTCTTACTTTATCATTTGATACCGGCAACCCAATACCATAAGCAGCATTCTTTTTTTTTATAATCCATCTTAATTTTGTTCTTTGAAGTTTTGGGGAGCTGCTTACAAGAATTTGAAAGTTTTGCCTCAAACATTTGAATTTTTTACTTCATTTCGACTCACGTGTATTTTTCAGTTATAGCTAGTTAGAAAAACTGTTTAATCGTACACTGAGAAAGAAGTACACTGAAAATGGCCAGAATATAGGGTAGTTGCAAGGGTCTGAAATTTTGTGTAAAGAAAATTACAGTACTCGATGAGCTAAGAACAATGGTGCCTTTCTCATCTCCGGAAAAAATGGAACTTAATTGGAAATCAAAGGCATCTTTTTTCTCAGCTCATCAAGTACTTTCATTTTCTTTTTACAAAAGACAAAATTTCAGACCCTTGCAACTTCCCCATTTATAATGTATTGTTCCCGAAGAAAAATCCAGCCAGTTTAGAAGATAGTGGGGTGCAGTTGCAAGGGTATGAACTTTTGTGTTTTTTATACAGAAAATGATAGTACTTGGTGAGCTGAGAATAATGGTGGTCTTTGGTTTTTTCCTATGTGTCCTAGTTTTTGAGTCCCGTGTAAAGTTGTCAAAAATCGTGTGCGTAGTGACGTAATTACGCGGAATTCCCATTTAAAAAATGTACCTTTTTTGGCCAAAATCTCATCTCCGGAAGAATGGGACTTAATTAGATACCCAAAGGCATTTTTGCTCTCAGCTCATCAAGTACCTACTTTCATTAGTTACTTACACAACATATTTCAGACCTTTGCAACTGCCCCATTTTAGTATTTTTAAGTAGAATGAAGGGTCAAAGTATAGCCTAAATTCTACTTAAAAAGACAAGAAGTCTCCTGAAATCTGCCAGAATTTTTTTGAGAACTTCTTTTTTTTTAAATTCTGGCACTTTTTAGGAGAACATTTTTTTCCTGGTCAAGAAATCTTTGGATCAAATTGAATTCTTAGAATAGCTCCCATCATTAAGCGGGCATTTCGTGATCGGTTCTCGCATTACATAATTCATAGTTCGGGGGCCGCAAACGGGCCTACTGATCATCGATGCGGTCGAGGTTCATCAACAATTCAGGAACCACTGTTTAAAATCACGTCCCCTCAAGATGTACGCAAAGTTTTCAAAGTTCGTTCATCATCAAAATAAATCTTTTAATTAAAGTTGTGGTGTATTTGGAAATGATGTGCGTTTATAAAATTATTTAGGATTTTTTTTTTTTTTTTTTTTTTTTTTTTTTTTTTTTTTTTTTTTTTTTTTTTTTTCAGTGCCGATATTTTGATAACTTAACTATGATTTCACCGGTTGACATTTTATTCCCACAAATCATAGTATTTTCGTGCACAGCAATCATACAGTGAACAGAGCAGTGTAATCTGTACGTCAACCGGTGGAGCCATCGGTGAATTGAAAAATGTCATTAGATACACTAAAATTGCAACTGTAATCATAATTGGTCCCTTGAGTTTCAATCAACTCTCCGAATAATCAATAGATACGTATGTATAGGTTGCGCAGAGGCTCACGGGAAAAAGACTGGTACACGGAAAAAATAAGTGTTAAATTCTCGTAATATTACCAGAAGCACAATAATATGTGAACCATGAAAAGTCTAGTACTTTTATCGGAAAATTCTGGTTTTGCTGTCAGAATATGAAGCATATCACCAGAATTTTCTAAAAAACTTCAAGCATTATGGTACAAACATTAAAAATTCTGGTAAAAGTGCAGTTCACATATCGTGTTGTGCTACTGGTATTATTCTTATCTTTAATTTTTTCGGCGTAGAATTTACCATCTGCATAGCTGATTTTGGAGTCTGGAAGAAAAGTACGGTTTCATCAGGTAAATGCAACTCACCTCGTTTAATTTGTTGGTACATTTTACCTTACACTGTGAAAAAAGTTCACTTCCGAAGGATTGAATATATCGTAAGAGTGAAACCAAGAATTTAATCTATGTCATTCCCTTGAATTCACTGTGATGCTAGTATATCAAATTTGGTCTACTTATTCCCGTATCCAGTCCTTCGGGGAACTTTTTTTAACAGTGTAATCTAGTGAAGTTTACCATATTTTCTGGCTGACTTCAAAATTAGCTATACAGGTGGTAGATTCTACCATCTTTCTTACTTCCTCACTGTAACGGAGTTAGAAATTGAGAAAGTATTGCGATGGCGCAGATGTCTGTCTGTCTCAGTGGCGTCGCGTGCAATTTGGCAACGCTGTACTGACTCCATTTAAACCTATATTAAAGGTCGAATGCGATGGAGTTCACCGAACACCCAATAGCTCGATCTTTTTCATGGGTTCAAATGGGAGGACTTCAACGTTGCCAATTTGCACGCCACGCCACTGGTCTGTCTGTATCCCAGCATAACTTTTGAACCTATAGTCCATATACCACCAAATTTTGCAGAGAAGTTGCTTTGAACATTCCTCAGAGGGACTTTTGTTGTTTTATCGAAATTTTAAATTTCAAGCAAGTGATGGAGGATAAATGGTTTCTATTAAAATCAATGGGGAAAAAAATGGGTAAATATAGTGAAAATATAGAACTGTTTGAATATTGATTAAAATTTTCAAAAAACATTCTACAACCAGCCTACTGTAAAATTAACCCCTTAATGGGGGGGGTTTTCCCCAGAATGTTATGGGGAGGGGTCTGAGGGTATACCCCCAAAAAATATAAGGAGGTCTGCGGCCCCCGTGATTAAAATGTGAGAAAGTGTTCGTGGGGTATTCCAAACAGTTTATTTTTCTTCGTGTTCAAACATACTGAGAATTAATGATCATCGATTGTTCGCAGGACACCACAACTTGGCGATTGGTGAAGCGAGCCGGACAACGTGCGGTAGGATTAATCCAAGAGACTATACCAGCATCGCTGGCCGTGAACATTATTTCATTTCGCATAAACTTTGATACATGAGTACAACTATACGAATACATGTGGACACCATTGTTGGTGTATAGACACTTTCAGTGAACTGCAGCTCGAGAAGACGGGCTCCAATGCTCCATGTGCCTCGTTGACTGCGATCAAATTTATCAAACGCGGGGCTGGGCAAGGCAAGGCAAGGCGCGATTCCTTCGCCCGCGCTCAGACGTTTTCCTGTCACGGCTCCGGCCAACCAACCACTGATCGCCCAGCCAAGGGGCGGAGCCTGAACCGACCAATGAGAGAACAGCATTTCATCGTGCTCGCACTCCGGACAACCTATCTCGTGTACATCGAAAACTGTCCGCTCAACATTCGTTTATTCGTTACGGTACTTATTAAACGCGTACCCTCCTATTCCCCCCTCCCTCCCGCACCTGCCCCCTATTCAAGAGTGTACCTTAACACGATCACGATATTTGATGAGGAGTCTTGTGCGATCCAAAACGATCGCATTTTTAAAAACATCACGTGTGTTCGCGTGTGTTGCGGCTCGGTATCATTGTTGTTTGTAATTTGTATTTATGTATGCGTGTATTGGGAGGTGTAATACAGTACGGGCAATAAAAATCCAGAGTACGGGGTACGCTTGCGGGTGAATGAATTGAGGTCGGAGCGGTTTGAATGAAAGCCGAATGTTGTCGAAGCTTTTGCGAGTGAAATGTAAAATGCAAAATAGAACTGAGCTTGAAAATGGTTTGCAAGATCGTGGTAAAGAATAAAAAAGGTTGGGAGGTGTTGACTGCTGAAACTATACACTATACATTTCGACGCAACGGTCTGAGTATTGGACAATGGAAGCTGACAAAAAAATCATCGTCCGAGCTGCTGCAATTAACTGAAATAGATGCGAGGCGATGGGGCTGTCGCACGCTTTTGCTGTAGGGGCTTTAACCCTTTGTTGCCCGACGGTCAGGGGCGGATTCACCATTGCACAAAATACGCAACTGCGTAGGGCCTCAGACCCAAGGGGACTTCATTTCACGAAGTGGGGAAAAAGATAAGGAAAAGAGAGAAACAGAGAGAATAAGAGAAAAAAAGAGCAAAGCAGATAGCGAGAGAAAATTCTCGAGAAAAGAAGAAAAAGAGAGAAAAAAGAGAAAAGAGAGAAAAAAGAGAAAAAGAGAGAAAAAGAAGAAAAAGAGAGGAAAAGAGGAAAAGAGAGCAAAGAGAGAAAAAAAAGAAAAGAAGAAAAAGAGAGAAAAAGAGAGAAAAAGAGAGAAAAAGAGAGAAAAAGAGAAAAGACGAGAACAGACGAGAGAAAAAGAGAGAAAAAGAGAGAAAAAGAGAGAAAAAGAGAGAAAAAGAGAGAAAAAGAGAGAAAAAGAGAGAAAAGGAAAAAGAGAGAAAAAGAGAGAAAAAGCGAGAAAAAAGAGAAAAAAAAAAAGAGAAAAAGAGAGAGAAAAGAGAGAAAAGAGGAAAAGGATAGAAAAGAGAGAAAAAGAGAGAAAAAGTGAGAACAGAAAAAAAATAGAAGAAAAAGAGAGAAAAAGAGTGAGAAAAAAAAAAAAAAAAAAGACAAAAAAAAGAAGAAATGAGTGAAAGGAAGGGGATAAGAGAGAGAGAGGAGAATCAAAAAAAGCAAAAAGATAAAATAATACCAATTTTGCTAGAAAAAACAGAGTTTAAATCTGAATTTCAATGCCTCCTTTTTTAAAAAAAAATTAGGGGGGGGGAACCTCCAAGCCTACCTTTTTTCTTGTGGATGCCCTCAGACCCCCAGGCATCCTCCCCTTTTTCTTGGGGTCCTTAAAGTCAAAATTGCGTAGGGTCTCAAGAGATGTAAATCCACCACTGCCGACGGTACTCTCAAATGCCACAAATTTTACAAGGACTTTAATGCAAAATGCAAAGAATCAAGACACGCATCATTTACGTTATTGTAACTAGATCCCTCGATCATAGCGTTGAAAAACCCAACAATTTACTAATAAATGCCCTTGGGCAATAATCGGTTAAGAAGGGTGGATTTAGTCGTGAAAAACCGCAAAAATTACTATTGTAGCACTATAAAAACTCACTACACCCCACTCTTAAACTCATGAAATATACTTTTAAAGGTGCGAGCGTAATGGCGGCGTTAAGCACTAATAATGTGAGATCCCCATATAATAATACTGTAGCTCCATCAAAAAGTCACCAATAAGAGATTACTTTCTCTGACGCTGGTGTCGCCAGATATCACCATTCATCGGATGTGGATCACTCGCCTGTGGTGACTAATTACAGAATCTTCCATGTCAGCATACACGGAAAAAAACTACGGTGAAAATAACCATACGGATACCTGATTTTGGCACCTGCTAGATGTTATGGTAATGTTAACCAGAAGTATACTATGTTTTGACTAGGTACTAGGTGATATTACCTGATTGCAAGTCGAATTCACTCAAAGTATCGGTAAATGTACCACACTTCTGGTCAAGTTTACCATAACATCTAGCAGGTGCCAAAATCAGGTATCCGTATGGTTATTTTCACTAATCTTTTTTTTCCGTATAGAGTGAGTGACAAAATGAAGATAGAAATCTCCCATTATTAGTGCTCAACGCCACCATAATTACGATCGAAAATATTTAAAAGCGTTTTATGAGTTTAGGGGTAGATTCCGTGAGTTTTTGGTGCTTCAATCGTTATTTTTGCGGGTTTTTACATCTGAATCCACCCTTTCATCGCTTACAGGAAAAGTGTGCAACGGGCTGTTGCATTGGAAAGGGTCTGTTTTGTGTTTTTTTAGAAAGATTTAAAACTATAATTCAGCTAAGAACAGAGGTTTTTATGATTTTTCTCAAATGTCCTCGTTTTGGTGCAATACACTTGTGTAAAGTTGGAAAAAACGTGTGTGTGTGTGTGTTACGACGTCACAACGGGGAATTCCAATTTCAAAGAAACGATTTTTAGCCATAATTGAATCTCTAGAGCTACGAAACAAGTAAAAAAAAGATTTGGTTCGCCCGACTATAAAAATTGTGCAATCAAATGTATGAGGTGCACCCAAAAAATTAGGTATACTCCAACCATTAATTGGTAACTGACACCAATTATATTGGGCAATAAATAAAATTGGGTGTACCGTGCCAATTTGAGTTGGAATCTGGTACTTAATCATTGTTTCCAAGCACCAATTTATTGGATAGATTGCCAAATTTATTGGATAAGTACAACCCTATAAATTTGACTCGACAAATTTCACTAATAATTAGTCGGAAGAGCCAATTCTTTTTTTTCGGAGAGCATTTTTTAAAACCAAAAGTATTCTTGCTTCCAGTTTACCATGTACTTTCATTTGCTCACAAAAAAGAACCACCAAAATTCAGACCCTTGCAAATTTTGGAAAAAGATAGCAGCCGATGAGCTTTAAAAAAAAAAAAAAAAACGAGATGGTGGCTTTGCAGAATGTACAACTTTAATCAGTAGGTATGAGATAGCATAAATTGGAGGCTGAATGATTCAATATAGATCATAGATAGTAATATTTTCTGAGTACGTAGTTTCTGAGTACAATACCACAACACACCTTTCTGTAACATTTTTTGCACCTAACCGGTGCACCGATTCGGGGAATTCTAGAGCGAGCTCGACCTTTGCTGCTCATCGAAGAAACTATAGGCGGTAAAATAATGTCTAGACTCTAGACGGAGAGAAAATAAAATTCAAAGAATTAATTACTAAACAGCCTCAGTCTCGTGTGAATGTGGTCACAGCCAAATCAAATTCCAGAGAGAGACAATCTTTCTACGCAGTTATCAACTGTCTCATTTTCATTTTTTTTTTTTTTTTTTTTTTGCGTCGGGGCATTTGCAAGGGTCTGAAATTTTGTCTTTTTTTCTACAGCAAATGAAAATACTCGATGAGCTGAGAATAAGGTGCCTTTGATTTTTTCCTGAGTGTCCCGGTTTCGGAGATACACTCATGGTAAACTTGCAAAAACTAGTGTGTGTTGTGACGTCACAAAATATTTCCCAATGGGTCTGTTGCAAACTTTTGCTACAACGATGAAGAGTGTTAAATCTTATGTAAAATCGCCTAAAAATTCTATTGGTGGCATCAGAAAGTCATAAAATGCAATAATAAACTCACAAGAGGCGTTTAATGAAATCCAAGATGGCGGAGAAATATCGAGCAATTTGTATGCATGCACCAGGAATATCCATGGATGGCCAACTTTGACAACCTCACTGGAGGTAGAGGTTACGTGTTTCTTTACGTTGTGATTGGTTGTGATCGATATTGTGAGGTTGGCTATCCTTGGATGTTCGTGGTGCATGCATACAAATTGCTCGATATTTCTCCGCCATCTTGGATTTCATTAAACGCCTCTTCTGAGTTTATTAGTGCATTTTATGACTTTCTGATGTCACCAATGGTCTTTTCAGGCGATTTTACATTAGATTAAACACTCTTAATTGTTGTAGCAAAAGTTTGCAACAGACCCATTCCCTTTTGGAACACTGTAGTTTAGGCCAAAATCGCATCTCCGGAATTATGAAACCTATACTTAGAAACTAAAGGCATCTTCAATTTCAGCTCGCCAAGGACTTAATATTTGCTTATCATAGAAAGCTTCGAAATTTTCAGATCCTTGCAATTGCCCCGCATGTTAGTTCATTTTTCGTCTTTTAACTTTAGTGTAGCACTTCTACATATCTTTCTACAAAATCCGGTTATCAATAACTGACATCTTTGTTTCTTCCTACCTCCATACCGGCGGTGGCGCGGCGCAGTGGAACAAGGGATCCGAAACTATATATAGTTTTTTCTCATCGATTTGAGATGAAATCGAATTCAGTTTTGGCGCACCTTAAGAGAAGAGAGGCATGATCTCTACTTTCATTTAACGAGGATTGCTCGTCTATACTTTAAAATTATACTGTCTTGATCAATAGCGGCTCGTGCTATTCAACACAACGAGCTATAACTTAAGAGTGGCAGCGGATTGGTCCACCTTGTGCCACACTACTCAGGGTAGAAGGAATCCCAGGAAAAAGCGGAATTTGGACAGCAGATCCCAAGGTTTGAGGTCAAATTTTGTAGGTCGTTTCCGGCGATGCCCGAGTTTGTTTACGCATCGACCGGAAAGGACCTACAAAATTTAACCTCAAAATCGATTGTTACGGCAAGATGGCGGCGCCCTAGGTGACAACAGTGAACCAGCGGAACGTTCCTTGATTTCACTCGAAAGTTATAGCTCATTGATTCGACACCCTTGTCTTTTTGCCCTTTAAACCTCGGGAAATGTATCGATTTTTCAGGGATTTATCGTTCCCTCTGAATATCGATTAGTTTACATTGGTTCAAATGAAGAGAAACCTTAGATGTCACATTGCATGAGACGCCTTTGGTCTTGATTTGTGTGAAAATGGGGGTAAACTCAACAGTTCAGTGTCGGCCTAGGCACAATTAGGAAACAATGTTTTTCCTCCATTTAGATGTATGCGCAACAATCGATTGTTGATGAGGCACTGTTTCACCATCCGATCGATTATTTTACATGAAATCAAATTAAAGAAAACTTGTGTTGATAAATGGCACCACTGCCACGGATAAATAATGGTACTATGACTTTCAAAAGAAAGTATCCAATAGATAAAATGTTATTCTTTCCGTTCTCACCCATTATTGTTAAATAATTTTTAGGTTTTAAGGGGTTTCAGAGCTAAACAGACCACGTGAAAGTATGCATGGACATATTTTCAACTAATTAGAAAATAATAGAACAATTTATCAAGAACAATTTCGATGAGAGAACTTTCTTTTGTAAGTCATAGTAGCTTACAGTTAAGCTAACTAATAAAATTGAAGAATGCTCACAACCAGTTGAAAAATTAATTTGCTATCAGGACTGCTCGCGCGGAAAGGCATCGCTGCGGGTCATGACTTCATGAACGGGACCTTCCTTGAGGAGTGAGTTAAAGGACTGTGAGGGAGAGAAAGAGAGAGAAAGAAAGAGAGAGAGGAGGAGAGATCTGATGTGCTCGAAGGATAAGGAGACCGAATTAAAATAACAATAACATTCTTCATTCAACCTTGACAATGCAGGGCGGGCCGAACAAAGAGAGAAGCGATGTGAAGAAAGTGACAGCGATTCCCTCCCTCCCTTGAATTAAAAAGGGGGAGGAAAAAAAAAAACCCTCTCGAGCTCTGGCCACAGGTGACTATGTGGTGGCGTGTAGTGTGGAGTGGCAAAGTGATAGCCGAAAAATGTCAATATAATAGAGGTGAAAAATCGTGCTATTAATCGGGTCTTTAATATACTGGGAGGCTCATTCTCATCTGTGATCCGTGTGCCACCAAAATTAACAACACTTATAGATTTCTTTCTTCTCCTTCTTCTTCGCTTGTCATCATCGCATCTCTGTCTCTTTCTCCCTCTCTCTCTCTCTCTCACTTTGAAAGGAGCACTCTCTCTCTCTTTTTCTTTCTCTAGAATCGGAGTGGGATATACCGCGGTATTCAAAAGAAGAGACAAGCGTGTAAGGGGAGCAAAGTTCTCTTTGAGAGTGTTGTGGAAACCCACGGATCTGAAATGAAAGAGAGAAAGGGAAGAGGTAAAGAAAGAGAGAAGGGAGAAAATGCCACGCTCTTTTGTCAAGAGTTAAGTGGGTGCCAAGTGCCAATGCCTAATGCTCGGTGCCCATTAGCTCCTGTGTAGTGTGTAATGGGTATATTTTTCACCCCCTCCTCCTCAATCCACAATCCTCAAAACACAATCGCCTGCGACTTACATCATCTTTCCTCTCTACCTCGACAGCATCACTATTCTCTCTCTCTCTCTCTCTCTCTCTCTCTCTCTCTCTCTCTCTCTCTCTCTCTCTCTCTCTCTCTCTCTCTCTCTCTCTCTCTCTCTCTCTCTCTCTCTCTCTCTCTCTCTCTCTCTCTCTCTCTCTCTCTCTCTCTCTCTCTCTCTCTCTCTCTCATCTCACGCTCTCTCTCTCTCCCTGTCTACATCTCTCACGCCAAGGCACCCATAATGAAGTGTTTTTTTGTGTATACACAAAAAAACATATACATACCTAAATATTATGCTAATCATTTTGATATTTTTCGCTCCTTTCACATCTACCGCCCGGCCAGGTTTTCTCGCTGCTCTTAAAAGGCGTAACGATGGACCCGAATGAGGTGGCTATTAATAATTTATGATAGCTACTACAAGATCCTTTATTTCATTTTTTACTTTTTTTCTCCTTGATGGCTCGGGGCACGACCAATTTTTCGAATCGCTGTGTAATACTTCATTTATTCACTTAATCCTAGTGGGGCCAATACATGAGAAAACAAAGTTCAAGTACAGCCGAAGCAGCTTTTTAAAATAGCCTCGCAGAGCGAAAGTTCTAGTTCTACTGGAGAAAGTTGTAGTTTTGCTGAAGTTCTACTTTGGTAGAGCAAAAGCAAGAAGAAAGAGCGCTACTCTATCGACTGAGTGCTTTGGTGCAATTGAAACTTTCTCCGGTAGAGCTAGAACTTTTGATCTGAGAAGCTATTATAAAGGCTGCTTCGGCTGTACTTAAACTTTGTTTTTTCGGTGAAGCTATTCGGCCAACGTATTGCACCGTAGGAGAGGGAGGTGGGGTCTGCGAAAAGACCCCAAACGGGTTTTCACAGTGGAGGCTTAGTTTTTTTTTAATTTTAATTTTTCAGTATTTCACGTTATTATTTTAGTTTTATCAGATGTTGTACTTGAAGCAAACTTTATTACTGTGATAGAAGAGAAACAATCAGTTTGCTTTGAAACAAATTATTTCAGGCGTATTCGAAGAAGTAATTTATTTGTACAGTTTTAGATCTCTCTCAGTTTTGATCTCACAGAAAAATAAAATAGTTTTGGTCCAATCGCTGGAAAAATACATATAAACTTAGAAGTTATGATGGTCACACACGGACAAACAGACAGAAGGACTGAGTGATGAACATGCATTTGTTGTGCGAATGATTTTTAAGGTCAACGGGACATGAAATGCCAAGAAAAGGAAAGACCCCCAACCTCCAAATGTTTATGATGAAAATACTTTCTCTCTTTTGAGAGGAGTGAGAGAGTAGAATGAACCAGGAATAAATTTGACACGATAATAATCACACTTGCATTTACTGAAATGCAAATTTAACTATAGCAAAAAAAATGATGGTTAAGCAATATGTTTTTGCTTCATTGGTAATTTATTTCAAAATATTTCAGTAGAAGTATTTTATAAACCAAAATTTTTGCAAATCAAATATTATTCTCAGTTTAAAGCCATCATATTGCAATTTTAGAAAAAACATTTTTCGTGAAGCCATACGTATTTGTGCCCGTTCAATCACTGATACACTGACAGATTTAAAATTGAAGCCTCCAATTTGCGCCTTGGCTTCACTGTGTGACTGTGGTTTATAAAATACTTCTACTGAAATATTTTGCAGTAAACTGACCAATGAAGCAAAAAATATTGCTGAACCATCAATTATTTTGCTAATTAAATTTGCATTTCAGTAAATTCAAGTGTGATTATTATCGTGTCTTTATTCCTGGTTTATTCTACTCTCTCACTCATACAGGTAGCGTGAGGTTATATAGGGCACAAACGAATCAACGACAAAGATATTGGGTTGATACAAGTATATTCGAAATGCAGTTGCACTCCTAGGACTTTCGTCCCTCCGTCAATATGCTCTATATGATCCGCCGAACTGGATCAGAGATAGGTAAGGTAAGTCGGATGCAAAGAATGAAAGAACCGGAAGACGGTGTGCTCGTCCGCGGGGAAACGCTATAGGCAAAAAGCACACGAGTTGTGATAAGAGTCGGGTTAAGTCGCCGGCTGTTATCACAACTTTTGCGCTCGGTGCTTAGATTGACAAGATGCCTTGTGACTGCTCCGAATGCATAATCTCTGGACTATGATTCGGAGAAGTCACGAGCTTTTGTCAACAATTAAGCCAAAAGAATAATCAAACATGCCATCGCGTGGCTGCCCCTAACGGCACATTTCGAGGTTGAAACCGGATTCAATTCGGTTTGGCAAACCAGTCAACCGATTTCAATCCAGTTTTGCAATCCGGTTTCAAACCAGATTAACACAAGCTGGATTTAAGCCGGATTATAGACAGTTTGAAATGGCTTACATGTCCGGAAAAAAAAAAGACTAACTAGATTTGACTAGGATTCTAGCTATCTTCGCCACGCATCATAGACCCCTATTCAAACTGGTTCAGAAACGTTTTTCAACTTGTTTCAAAAATGGGGTTCAATCAGGGTTATTCCCAATTTTAAACCACCGATTCCGAACCGGATTCAAACGAGATTATCAAAGCAGGGTTGAATGCGAATTATAGATAGTTTGAAATGGCTTACATGTCCGCACTAAAAACAGAACAGTCGGATTTAACCCGAAATCAAACCGATTTTGAAGAGGATTTTATACCCTACTTTCAGCTGATTTAAAGATGTTTTCAAACTTGTTTCATCAGTTGGGTTCAACATGGGTATATTTCGGATCAAGAACTAAGCTTCGTCCCCATCCGGTTTTATAACTGGTTACTCAAGCCGGATTGAATGCAAAGTGCAGCTAAGCGACTTGAATAATTCACAAGACCGTATCTGAACTTGAATAACCAGATTGAATCCAGATGGCAGCCAAGTTCTTTATGAACTGTACTAGCCCCAACTTCAAACTGATAGAAAGTTACAGACTCAACCTTGAGTTAAGGCTTAGGTTAGACTCGCTAAACCAATTTTCAGGCAATCTACGTGGGCCTAGGGTGAATTCATTACCAAAAAGTATTGATGGAGATGTCCCAACAGTACCAAGTTTCAGTGGAGAGGTCGTTCGCAGCTCGGGCCCAAGTAAACGCGAGTAACGTTTCGCAAAAATATGGTGGAGCACTCTCTCGGCGGAAGCCGCGAACTAAGTTAACTCCGCTTCCCTATCCGGTTTCAAGCCAGGTTATTCAATCTAGATTGAATGCGAATTGTAGACGATTTGAAATGGCTTACATGTCCGCACCAAAAATTGGATAGCTAGATTTCACCTTGATTCAAACTGATTTCATGGAGGGTTATAAACCCTACTTCAAACTAATTTAAAACTATATTCAAACTTGTTTTATTAATTGGGTTTAACACGGGTTTAAACGGATCAAGAACTCTACTTTCAAATCCGGTTTCAAAACAGTTATTTGAACCGGATTGAATGCGAATTGTAGATGGCTTGAAATGGCTTACATGTCCGCAAAAAAAATTGACGAACGTGATCCGACCCAAACTCAAACCGTCTTTACAGCGGGTTGAATCCGACTTGAATTCGGTTCACAAGGCTGGCATGAAGTTGGATCGGATTCCATTTCTATTAGGATGAAGTATGCGGAATTTGTCTTATATGGAGCTTTTGAACCTGACGTCTATCCGATTGATTAGCTAGGTTTGATCCTTGTTGGAAACAGATTCCTATCGGCTGCAAGTACTTCGACTAATTCGGTTTCAATCGAGTTTCAAGACGAAGCACTAAACTGGCCAACCGACTGGACGATTAAGAAATCGGCTGAAAGCTCACTTGAAACTAGGTTGATGAAGCTTCTTGTAGCAAGTTTGAAACCGTTTTGAAGTCCTTTTTTATGATCTAAATCCATCGAACTGTTCAGAGATAGGTAAAGGTAAGTCGGATCAAAGGAATGAAGAACCGGAAGACGGTGTGCTCGTCCGCGAGGGAACGCTATAGGCAAAAGCACACGAGTTGTGATAAGAGTCGGGTTAAGTCGCCGGCTGTTATCACAACTTTTGCGCTCGGTGCTTAGATTGACAAGATCCTTGTGACTGCCCCCGAATGCATAATCTCTGGACTATGATTCGGAGAAGTCACGAGCTTTTGTCAACAATTAAGCCAATAGAATAATCAAACATGCCATCGCGTGGCTGCGCTTGTGAGGTGATACAGGGTGTATCACACACAGTAGAATTTCTATGATGCAATAGCCTAAAACTGAGTTTTGAAGAGGTGATTTTGGTAAAGATTTCCGATGGAGGGCTCCAGACGACCCAGACCCCCCTCGTCATCGAACGGGAGGGGGAGAGAGGTTACACCTTCCAGAGGTATGGGGTTGGGACATCCTTCCAATCAAAGTCTTCTCCAGACCACTTGACACCAACGAGTACCGATAGAAAATTCGGTAACTATGACGCTCCTATTAGGAGATAATCTTTATTCTATTCCTCCAAGTGACTAGAAAATTATTAAAATTAGAAAACCCTTAACTTAAGTCCTAACGCTCTATTTCGAAGGAGCATGAAATTGGAAAGTTCTTTTAACAAGAAGAGCATCCAAGGTGCAAAACGAACTATTTACCTTTTGCTTTCCCTGCGGCCAAAGATTACGTTCAGTCGGAAAATTATAATCAGACGGGAATGACGGGATAGATCGAACATAAGAGATGTATAGAAACGTCGCACTTTGGTCTGAGATCGAAAAAATTCGGCCAAAAATCAGTGAAAAGAAAGGCATAAAAAACCAATCCTTTCCGACCTTCTAACAATAAGCTTAATTTAAAACCATCCATGTGACATTTCTAGGTTGAAAGTTCTCGCTAAAAGTGTCCTCTGTGATTAAAATTAGTCTTGAAAGTTTATGAATGATGAATTGACGAGAAATTTACTTTTTAATTTTTGGCCAACTTTTTGACGATATCAGACCATGGTGCGTCGAGAGTCGAGTGTTTGTAGTGTAGAGCGTAGAGTGGTTCGACAGCATAAGCATAGGATTTTTATAGGCGCGCAAAAAACACAATCCCACAAAACACAGACGCACACTTTGTGTGTCGACGCTCTATCTGCGATTGTGCTGATCTATATATGAATGGCAGGAAGCCATTGTGTCCCACGTCCGGAGTTGTGAGGGGGGGAGGGGGGTGGAGTGTTAGTGGTTGAAGTGTGTGAGGAGTCTCAATTCTCATCCGAGACCTCAGCTCAAAAAAAAAAAAAAAAAAAAAAAAAAAGAGCGAAACCTCACACGTCGAAGTGTGATCGGAGCGAAAACACCTTTTCAAAGGTGTTAGGGCGCGAAGGGAAGGTTAACAATAAATATAAACAGAGCGCTCGCCCGCTTGCCACCGCGACCGGGTCATGCACTCGAATATATTAGTGGTGTCGGGGTCTGTTACCATGGAGACCCGTTTTCACGCTTTTTTTTTTTTTTTTTTTTTTTGGCGAGGAGAAGCCTAGAGTGGCGTTCTGTTCTGCGTCGTGGCTTATGCGTCCTGCATTGTGCATTATTTGCGCCTAACCAATCGCAATCGGTTCGTCGGTTCGCTGGTGTCTCTTGATTGCGTGCGTCAATTGTTCTGTTCAAGCGTTAAAGTCTCTATTTGCTTGCTTATCCTCGCGTAACCTCCGCCTCCCCCCCTTCTTATTCTCTTTCCCCCTCTCACCCATCCTGTCGATCGAAGAGCTAAGCCCGCAGTCTGGTACCTTGTATCTTGTCCATGTGTGCATCTTATGTGTCCTCTCTCTTCCCCCTCCTTCAACTTGAAAGATACCTACCCGCAAGACACAATGCCACCCGTGCGCCTCTCTTATCTCTACACAAAAAGAAGGGAAGAATATAAATAAATAAATGAATGAACGAGAAGAGAGAGCCGCACTTGATATATAAGACGATATTTACGCGCCATCTAACTTTAATTCTTCGCACCAAAAATGGATTTTTTTTCTTCAGATTCAGGGTGGTATATTCACGCATTGTCGCCTTATAATGGGTGTCTGTTGCTTTTTGCAACGTTTATAAACCGGGTAGATTCTGGAATAAAATAATTTGAAAATAACTTTGTTGGGACCATCAAAAAGTTCGAATTTGACTCACAAACTCAAGAAATCATGTGTTCGAACAAAATTCCAAGTTGGCTGTTATTGAGCTAGCGAGTTATCATATGTGGGAAAGTCCCATCTAATCGCAACTTTCTGTGCTGAGAAAAGTGATTCATTACGAAAAAGCCTTTTTAATGGATCAAATTGGATGCCTCCAAGCAGAGCTGCCGTTTTGCGTAGAATTAATCGCATTTTTCAATTCACCGATGATCCCACCGGTTGAGGAAAGATTACATAGTTCAATTCAATGTATGACTGTTATGCACGAAAATACCCGCATCTATAATCTTTCCTCAACCGGTGGAGTTGTCGATTACTTTAAAAAACTTCCGAGGATTTTAATTAATTAACGGAGTTTCCACCGATTGAGAAAAGATTACAGGTCAGAGTATTTTCGTGCATTACAGTCATACATTGAATTGAACTATGTAATCTTTTCTCAACCGGTGGGATCATCGGTGAATTGAAAAATGCGATTAATTCTACGCAAAACGGCAGCTCTGCTTCCAAGTGAAAATCTGGTGATTGATGCGAATCATCCACCGTCATAGTTTGTCTGCTCACAAAACTTTGATGGATCCGGCCTCCTTGGTCTGGTGGTCAGCGCAACTGGCACCTAATAACACAGAGGTCTCGGGTTTGGATCCCGGCAGAGGCGATTCATCAGCACACGCAGACTGTTTTTTACGCTTCAACGAATTCTTACCCTTAAAAGAAGATCATTGTCAAATTTGAGTAACGTTTTATTGATAACTTTAGCCAAAATTAAAAAAGAGTAAATTCTTTCCAAACTTTAGAAAACCGCTATGAGGGCCGAGGGGAAGCATTTTAAGACCCATGTTTATCGGGAAAAATAGTCTAACTTATACTTGAAAAATTGGCTTCAGAATTTGCCGCCTTTAAACCTGATACACCCTGTCCTGTATAATAGAGGGTAGTAATGGCAGCCGCAAGTGATGAGCGTTCCAAACAAGGACAGTTTGTCTCTCTCGCTCTCACGTGACTCTCATGTACTCCCATCTCACTCTAATTTCTAAAATCGCATATAAATACATCTTTCGTAAATTTTTTTGGCTGAAATGAATTTTCCGAGGCATAGTTACGCGATTTTGATCATAATATATCGTAAAACAAGGCCTGGTATACGAATTTCGAAACCAGAAAGAGATTGGTATACATGGGACATGGGGGTTACGGGAGAGTGAGTGAGATAGTTTAGAACGCTACGCAAGTTTTATCACAACCGATTGCGACCGATGAGTGCATTTTTGTGCTATGGTTGGTGGCTAACCGTTGACTTCGCACTACCTTATATTGACTTGAGGGGTTTCTCCACCTGCGAATTTAAAAGTGCGAATTGACTGCTTGAGCCAATTGGCTTCTTTGTTGTCGATCCATCGGACTCGACCCATCGAAGTCAAGGCAGCTCATTGGCTTAATCAACTTATTCGCGCTTTTACACTCGCAGGTAGGGAGACCCCTTTACCACATGACGGTAGGGTTGTTGATTGTAGCTGGCAATAATTGGCATCAATACCAAGATTTGAAATAATATCGACATGATAATTCAGGTGCCTATGTACTAGGCCAGAAATTTCGATATTGAGTTGTAGTATTCTATTAATTTCTATAGCATAGTGGAAACGCATAAAAGTAGATCAAGAATTTGCACAAAAAGCCCCACTCTTCGTTACTCTCGCCGGTTTCCGAAGATGGCTCAAAGCGATTTGGCAACCAAACAGTTTCCTCATTCAAACTTCGGTCAAATAATTAATTGATTCTTGAGGAGTAGAAAAGATAAGGTATTTTTTAAACTATTTAACCTCACAGTCAATCGTATAATGATTCCTTACTCTCCATCTTCCTGAATTCCTCCTAAATTTCGACATTTCAAATGGGAGTTCTGATTTTTTTGAAAATGTGTCGAAATCAAACTTTGACTATCGATATATCGATGACGAAAAACGATATCGACCCCCGGTTTGCGCCAAAAGTCTTAGAATTTTATGCCCTTTAAAACGAGGTATCACAAGATAGGGGTTGCCATTTGAAAATTTTGAGTTAGGGGGCGAAACCCCCCCTTAGGAGCGCCCCCCGGAAATTTTGGATACGCCGAAAAGTAGTTCTCATTAAGTTATAAACATCCCCCGAGTTTCGTTTTTTTATCTGCAGCCGTTCAAAAGTTAGATAGGGGGGGACGGACATTTTGAACACGCTGTACATTATACATAGTGCAAACTGATCAAATTAGATTCCTCAAAGCCATGGCCCAACTAATTGGTGATATGATAATTGGTGATATATGAGCCATACAAATGAAAAAAAAAAACTTTCTCTGGAACATGGAATATCCTATATCTTTAAGCTTCTATGATGATACAGGTCATGTCCCCGTGAAGTTATCCTCCTCACATAGGATTTCCTGCTCTCCTTTTTTTCTTGTTTTCTGCTAAATAAAATTCTCATAATTTTGAAAGGTACAGCAATGAGTAGCAAATTGGCAGTAGATTTTTGAGCAATAAGAATAATTAAGGAAATCCGACGTGAGACACAGTGAGAGATCTAGCGGGGTAGAGAAGTTTAGACACGTTGCAAGAAAAAAAATCAGAACCAAATATGGAGAGGGAGATCATAGATTCCTCGTCCCAGTAATATGGGAATATGTGCCTGAAGAGCTGACTCAATTAGAAACGTTCCAAAATGTTAAAGTGCAAATAAAAAAGTGGTTATTTTCCAAAAGGGGAAAAGATGTAGTTCAAACCATTTTTAAGTAGATTCCTTTAAGAATATAACATTAAAATCTTAATAGGAAAAAAAGAAAGAAAATAAAAGAAAAAAAACCGGAGGCATAAAATTGTTAAAAATAAAACGGGAGCGCCACCATCCAGGGTTGGGAGGGGGGGGGGGGTTTAGAGAAGAAAGAAGAAAAATAATTTTAAGAAGAAATCTCATTCATTGCCTTATTTCTTTATTTTAATTGTAAAAAAGTTGAATTCATTAATATAAGGAATTAAAATCTATGGCAGTATTACAATTTTAAGAGTAATTTCAAATTGGAAAAAGAAAAAAAAGGGGGGGGGGAAGAAATATTATTATTTATATTATTATTTATATAAAATGTTAAAAAAATGTCGCTGTGGTCGATAGCCCCGATTGTGGGGCTGACCAGTTTATTTTATTGTAAAAAACTGTAGAACATTTAATTTCAATAAAGCGTTAAAAAAAAAGAAAAAAATAAAAAAAAAAGGAAGCCAATTTCACGGATGTTGATCGTTGACAAATCCAGTGGCGTACGCAGGATTTTTTTTTGGGAGGGGCTAGCACTGATGAGCGTTAGGCTGAAAATTATTTCCCCCTTCCCTCCACCTCTAAAAATTGGAGGTATGGGGGGTTAGCCCCCTTAGCCCCTCCACCCCCTGCCCTGCGTGCGCCACTGGACATATCTATGCAAAAAAACATGTCGACCGTGCGCGATCTATGTGCAAGTTGCATAGTAAATGAGGACCTCATCCATTGGCGGATCCAGCTCCGACTAAAGGGGGGGGGGCGAACTTGGGATTTTCGCCCCCCCCCCCCCCAGTGACCCCCTTTTCCTTTTAACTCTCCTCCTTTCTCCCTTCTTTCACCTTCCCTCCCCCATTTTCCCCTCCTCTGTTGGTCGAACGGGGGGGGCGATCGCCCCCTTCCCCCTTCCCACCCTGTTAACGCCAATGTTCTCATCAAACGTACGATCGATTAAAAGTACGCCGAACAACAGTGGCGTGTGTTAAAAGCTTCTATCACTCTCTCATCCCCTCGTTGCCTGCCGTAAGAAAATGGCAGAGGAAAAGCTGCAGTTTCATCTTTCATCTTTTTCCGACTTGATGCACGTAATGAAAAAATAGAGAGAGATAGAGGATTGCAGCACAAATCACTGTCGTAGATATACCATTGACAAACGACACGGAAAAAAAAGATCAGTGAAAATAACCATACGGATACCTGATTTTGGCACCTGCTAGATGTTATGGTAAACTTGACCAGAAGTATGGCATTTACCGATACTTTGAGTAAATTCGACATGCAATCAGGTAACATCACCTAGTACCTAGTCAAAACATAGTATTTTTCTGGCCACGTTTACCATAACATCTAGCAGGTGCCAAAATCAGGTATCCGTATGGTTATTTTCACTGATCTTTTTTTTCCGTGGAGAAACGAACATTCGCGACTTGACATCATAGCCGCGTCGCCAGGATATTGTCCTCTTCTCTCTCTTTCTCTCTCCCTCTCTCTCTCTCTCTCTCTCTCTCTCTGTCTCTATCTGTCTCTCTCTGTCTGTCTGTCTGTCTGTCTGTCTGTCTGTCTGTCTGTCTGTCTGTCTGTCTCTCTCTCTCTCTCTCTCTCTCTCTCTCTCTCTCTCTCTCTCTCTCTCATCCCATTAAAAAGCAAGTGTTAAAAAAGGACGGAGAGAGGGGCTATCACGTGACTTCAGTCCCTGTTTCTGTCCTTTTCTAACACATTCTTTCAAATGAACAAAGAGATAGAGAGAGAGAGAGAGAGAGAGAGAGAGAGAGAGAGAGAGAGAGAGAGAGAGAGAGAGAGAGAGAAGAGAGAGAGAGAGAGAGAGAGAGAGGGAGAGAGAGAGAGAAAGAGAGAGGCACTAGCGCAACGAGAGTTTCTTCATCTCTCTCTTTTCTCCATTAAGAAACGTATGTTAGACAAGGATGGACAAGGGGATAAAACCCCCTCTTTCTGTCCTTTTCCTACTTATACATTCAAATGGGAAATGAGTGAGACGGAAGCGATCCTGGTTGCACCAGAAGAGAGAGGGGTAGAAATACTTATCCCTGGCCATGACTGCTAAGCCTGACGTTAAACGATACGGACACAAAGATACACGGCCCGTGCCTTATTTGGGCCTTGAAGTAAGAGTTATTTTAGAAACTCTTGGGAACTTTCTCTCATGAGAAGAAATAAACTTTTTAGGAAGAAAAATCGGTAGATATATATTTGGGCTGCATACTTTTGCTACTTGCAATTTTAAGTTCGATTCTGATGTAAAACCCCGCAAAAATAACAATTGTAGCTCTACAAGGTCACGAAACCCACTCCTAAACTGAATAACTGATTTTAAATATGCGAGTAAAATGGTGGTGTTGGGCGCTATTAATGGGATATCCTCATCTAATAAACCGTCACTTTATTGAGAAGTGGCCAATGAGACGACTTTCCTTTGATACGGGTGTCACCGGGTGTTACGGTGCCATTAATCGTATGTTAATCACTCCTCTCGTGTCTGTAACTTTACTCCATGAATTTTCCTTCCCACGATAGAAATAGTGACGAAATAAAGATGGACGTCTTTCATTATTAGTGCTCAACGCCGTTCCGCCATCATGCACGGTCGCGCGTTTAAAGGCATTTTTGGAGTGTATAAGAATTTACAGCTACCATCGTTATTTTTTAAGGTTTTTTTCATCTGAATTGACCCATTAAATTGCCTGTTGCAAAAGTGTGCAACAATAATTCCATTTTCCAAATGTTTTTTGTTCTTGTAGAATTTATTTAACTACACTGCCCCGCAAAGATACCGGCGCACCTGGTGCCCTGGATTATTCCACTCGAAAATGCGAAAAAATTACAAAAGTTCAAATCGTCATAACTTTTGAACTAAAAGAGCTTAAATTATTTCAAAGTCAGGGTCAAATTCTTAATACTTTCTAGTTTTTTATACGTAATAAGCTTTTATTTTTTTGTGGTCATTTTTACGGCCGTATGAAGAGTTTTTCCAAACCATCTCGAAAACTGTTTTTTTAGCACAGCTCTAAAAAGTTACTCAAACTTCTCACACCTCTTTGGGCAAAACTAGCATAGATGGACAAAATCTGAAACATGCATCAGATTCTTCAGAGTCAGGGCATTCGACCTGGTTACCTAAATTTTGTAGACAAAATTTGCGGGGCAGTGTATATTATTGGATCAAAAATCCACTCCTGAGGTTAACGTAAAACCACTTACCGTATGATTTCACCAATCAGAAAAAAGGAGGTTGCTTGATGCCTTTCTTTCAGCCTCAATATCGGATGAACCTCGATGGCAGTAGATTCAATTCTTATATTCACAGAGCTGTGGCTAGGAATTGGTATTTGCCTTTCTCTCCCTTTGCCCATTTGAACGAGCGTTCAAATGGGCAATGCATCCAAGTTTCGTATTAATAGTGATCTCTAGATCAAAAGGGTTTTTTTTCTTCTTTTTTTTTAACTTGTAAGTTAGTTTTGGAAACTTTTAATTTAGTTTTAAAGAGGGGTCTGGGGGGTCTCCTTTAAAATTTCAAAGGGATATGAAGGTGTGGGAGCCTCCCCTAGCCTTTAAAGAAGGGGTCTGAGCTAGGAGTCTGGGGGTCTCTGGGAGTCTGGGGGTCTCTGGGAGTCTGGGCGTCTTCCCCAACATAATAAAGGGGGTGTGCGCCTCTGGGGGTCTCACTGTCTCCGCCAGATTAAAATGGTTTGAGAAAGTATTCGTAGGTAATTCCCTACAGTTTCTTAGTTACAAGTAATTTTATAGGAGAAAAAGCTTATAAGGTATAAGAAGGCATTACTATTGATCGCATGGACAGATTGCCGATCTGTTTTTGAAGTCAACAATATTTTGTGATTACGAGAGTCAGATCTCAGATAGAGGAGGATTTAGAATTACATAAAATTTGCAATTTATTAATTTACTCAGCGAAATAAATTTTTACACTCAACTAAATAATAAACTTACTGATTTACGCATCTTAAAACAACGAAATTTTAAAATAAGTAATCTTAATAAAATGGAAGAGCGATGAGTATTTACAGGTATGTACAACTTAGTTTCACTAACAAATAAACATTTATTTCAGTCTTTAACTGAGATAGGAAAGAAGTTCAAAGTCACAAGAGAGCATGGAATGCTAAACTTATATCTACTTAAATAGAAACACGCAATATTTATGAATGAAATTTTATCTTGGAATTTGTTTCCCTTATCTAAAATCATTCTTTGAAATCACAGCAGCTTTTTTTCTCTTTTTTAAGGATTTTCTATTTCTGAAAATTTTGTCCTAGCAATTTTGATGAGGGCAATTGAAATATATGACATTAAGGTGATACCATGTCACGTGACCAAGGTCATCGATTAGTCGATCGATTGATGGTAATTTATCGAATTTTATGAAGTTTTTTTGTACAACGAGGATCGTCAGCACCTGTAGGTAGATCCAACAAACATCTGCTAAGTTTGAAGGCTCGAATCCGCAAAATAAGGAAGTGAATCTACGAATTCCCATATTTACGTCCTTGTTTTGCGAATTTCAGCATCCAAACTTAGGAAATATCTTTGTTAGATCTATAACCACAGGTGCTGACGATCCTCGTTTCACAAAAAAAAAAAAAAAAAAAAAAAAAAAACTCCATAAAATCCGGTCAATTGATTAATGGTCAAATGACCATTAATCGATCGACTAATCGATCACCTTGGTCACGTGACATGGACACCTTAAAGAGGTTACATTTACTTTTGCAGGAAACATTACAACTACATAGTTTACTATTTCTGAAATTAGAAAAAAATTTCCCATTTATTCATGCATTTGACTTGTCACCAAAACAATTTTTTTTCCCGGTACAAGTATCGTTCAACATTTTCAACCTCAACTTTGCATAATCTGAAACTGGGGAACACGACCAGAGAGTTACAAAAGGCACCTTCTTAAACCGTGTCATTTTCTATACGGCTCCGGTAGTTGTGAAGCAATTTCATCATGGTTCCCTTCAAATACATACACACAAATTTAAAGTTTTTAGATGGATGCTGATAAATCTAATCTGAGGCCGTTTAAGTTTGGAACACTTATTAAAGGATGACGGTATCACTAAAACCTTCGATAACATGGCGTTCCCCTCTACAGCGATATCTCGCGTTGTTAGGACAAGTCTGCTCTCTGGCTCCCAGGCTACATATAATTGTATAACCTATTGTATCTCTTATGGAAGCGTTCTAAAATTCATCGGATCGGGGAGCTATTGACACTGAGTTAATAAATAAACGGAGTTCAACTGTTACTACATTGTTACTTCAAAATAAATAATAAAGATTTAGTAAAATACGTGTTTTATAAGCAAAAATTGAAAGTACCTCTCCAGTAACCGGATGTACCTCGGCTGCACCGAAGTAAAACTACAGTAAAGCCTCGGGTTACCGGTGATGTACTTTCAATTTTCGCTTATAAAACATTTATTTTACAAAATCTTTGGAAGAAACGGCGTGGAAACGGCTGATCTATCGATTAAATTTAACAGATGCGTTCCGTTTATAATCTTAATTTCAACAGCTCCCCGATCCGATGAATTCTAGAACGCTCCCTATCATACAACAGAAGAGCGACGAGAAATTTTCTATCCCTCTCTGTTCTCCATTAAAACACGTATGTCAGACGAGGATGGAAGAGGGGAAGAAGCATCCTCTTTCTATCTATACCTACGTTCAAAGTGAAAGTAAGAGAGATAGAACGGGGCTCTTTCAAACTTTTGTTGTGAGGGAATGAATATTTCAATATGATGTAAAAACCAGCGAAAATCACGAAAGTCACACTAAGAAAGTCTATAATTCAATAGTAAACTCACATATCTGCTATAACGGTAAGATAGTAATAGCGGTTCAACGCAGGTATCATGGGTAATTCCTGTCTAATTTGTCACTTATTTCTCTACGGAAACACAGAGATATGTCTCAAATTAGATAGGAATCTCCCACACTACGTGCGTCTCTCCGCCATTATATCAGATTATGAGAGTGAGTTTTTAGTGCACTCATTATCATTTTTACAGGTTCTTATGCAAGAATCAACTCTTCAATCCTCTATAGCAAAATTTTGCAAGAGCCCCATTATACGTCACTATACTCGCTCTTATCACTGAAAAAAAGTGCTGAATTTAAGTATTTTTCAGTTAAAAGTATGTACACCACTTAGAAACTTTTAGTTTGACTGTTTAAATTAATTACATTAACACAGCACCGAGGTAATTTAATTATTTTAAGCAGTCAAACACAAACTAACAGATTTTAAGTGGTGTCCATACTTTTAACTAACAACGAGTTAAATTCAGCACTTTTTATTTTCAGTATAATAGAGATAAATCGAAAGGCTCAAGCTTTTCCAGGGCTGGCCGTCGTAGCCTCTACAAAGGCTGACGTTGAGAGCGTCATGGCTGCCAAAGCGGCCATTTTGGATTGCGTCATTTCGTCGGCGGTCATGGCCCCAGTGGAGGTGGACGTTGAGTTGGGTGACGTGGCTGTCGATGACGTTGTTGTTATTGTTGTTGGTAGTGTCCCGATGCCGAGATTGTGAGTGAGACTGTGTCTTCGCAGATCGCAGTTGCGTCGAAAGACTTTGCCGCAGAAGGAGCAGTTGTACGGTTTGATGTCCGTGTGAGTGAGGAGATGAGTCTTGAGATTCGAGCGCTGGTTGAAGCTGCGGCTGCAGACCGGGCACTTGTGAGGCGACTCCTCCAGGTGCAGGATTTTGTGGACGGCCAGCGTCCTCGACTGGCAGAACCCTTTCCCGCACTCGCCGCACTTGAAGGGCTTCTCCTTGGAATGGATGTATCTGCAACAAGCATAACAAGCATACCAAAATCCATTAATATGATTTTTTTTTTTTTTAATTATTATTATTTTTTTCCTTTCTTGTTTTGGGAGCTTCCCTTAATTTCAAAGACAGTCGGGGGCGTGCCGTGGTTTCCAGAGGGTCGGGGGGGGGGGGGGGGGGGGGGGGCAAGAACACGGAAAAAAAAGATTCGTGAAAATAACCATACGGATACGTGATTTTGGCACCTGCTAGATGTTATGGTAAACTTGACCACAAGTATGGTACATTTACCGATACTTTGAGTAAATTTGACATGCAATATCAGGTAGCATCACCTAGTACCTAGTCAAAACATAGTATACTTCTGGTTAACATTACCATAACATCTAGCAGGTGCCAAAATCAGGTATCCGTATGGTTATTTTCACCGTAGTTTTTTTCCGTGAATGCAATATTCCAGCCCTCCGCGAATTGCTGCCCCTCAAAATTATAAATTTGATAACTTTTTTTTTTTTTTTTTTTTTTTTTTTTTTTTTTTTTGCTTGTTACACACTGATTTTTCCGCCCTCCGTGATTCAATTTTAAATTTGAAAACCCTTTTTTTTTTGGGTTGTTTACAATGGTTTTGCCGCCTTCGGAGAGTGCCGCCTGGGGCAAGGGTATCCACATCCCCCCATGCCCCTGAAGACAGCACCCAAGTAGCGAAAATGGACAGAAAACGTAAGGTTTTACGCAAGTCTTCTTCAGGGAAAAACTTGCGTAAAACGGTCGAACTGGAATCATGAACTTTGACGGAAGGTTTTTCTGCGGTTAAACGGAACATTTTCGGTAAAGGCGCAAAAAAACGAAAGAAACTTCAAAATGACCTCTTATATACATCGGTATACTTATTTTACGGAGGAAATGATAGAAATTGGTTTATATGGTTACCCTGAAGTTTTTTCGTTCTTGTGCTGCTTGCTTTACCCGAAAAGTTACGTTTAACCGCAGTAAAACCTCCCGTAAAAGTTCCGTTTACGTAAAAAAGATGATTTCAATTTGATCGTTTCACGCAAGATTTCCTCCAGAAAAACTTTTACGTTGTCGAGCCATTTTTGCTACTCGAGAATAGAAATGAAATAAGATTATACAACACAAACACGCAAGTATGGCATAACGGGGCTAAGCCTCAACCGTAGCTAGAAATTCGGCCGTTTGACTGCATGTCTTAGAAATGGGGCGAAACATGGGCTGAAGTAATGTGACCGCCTCTATCCATCCTTTTCTGACACATATGCGTAGGGACAAAGAGAGAGGAAGAAAAACTTCTAGCTATACGGTTATGGCTGCTGCACACTTTACTAGAGGTGATTTAAGGGTCAGTTCAGATGTAAAAACCTCCAAAACTAACGATGGTATGGCATTGAAAACTTGGGAAATCTACTCCTAAAATCATAAACTGATAACCTGATTTTAAACGCGCGATCTTTATGTTAGTGTTGGGCACTGAGAATGGGAGATCCCCACCTACAAGTAATAATAATGTCGATCCGTCAAGAAATGGCCAGTAAAATATGACTTTCCTTTTGCACCGGTGTCATCAGATGTCAAGGTATCATATTCGGCTGTAAATCACTCCTCTTATGACTAATTACCCTGTGAATCTACTTTCTCAGCGCAGTAAGAGAGAAGAGGGATCAGATTTGAGCTTTGGCTAAATCGGTAATAAAATACTAAGATCTTAAATCCATGTATATTATTGAGGCACTTGATGGGATCACCCCCCCCCCCATAGAAAAATGGTCGTGTAGTTTTTCTAACGAGACTGCTGGTAAAATCTCTCATGGTGAAGAACCAGCAAAAGAAATACTATGAGTGAAAAGAGGCACAGAGCATCTTTCCGAGGGGGGGGGGGGGGGGGGATCGTACATTTTGAAACGTTAGAATCCATTCAGTTTTGATCCAAAACAAGGTTTATCCCAAATAAAATTCTATAATCAATATAATTTCGAATGGGACGACGTTTATGTTTTGAAATTTTATGTCCGATGGAAGTTTCACAGGATTGAATTTAACAACATTTTCCTTTTCCTCCAAAAATGAATCCTTCAAAGCTGTTATGCCACAAAACTGCACTACTTATTCGGTGAGAAAGTTTGTGCTTCCATCAAAAATGAGTCGTCGTTTGAATCTCGTTTCATTTTTTTTTTTTTTTTTTTTTTTTTTTTTTTTTTATGGATTAAGGTGGTATAAAAAATTTCAACTCACGGAGATTTTTCAACTTTAATGTTCATACGTCTTTTTTTTTCTGCGGTTGTTCCGCAAACCAACATGCATTACAGTATTTCGTATTTTGATGCGAAGCCAGAACATTACTAATTAAGAAACTTGTAACAGGCTTACTTTAATTCCTCTCTCCGCTTATTTCCTTTCTGCAAGCAACTCGCATCTCAAAAGTTACAATGTCAAGTCAATACACGCGTCAAAATCGCGAGGAATTGTAAAAAATTATGATTATTGCAAGAACAGATCTTCCTTTTTCTTCCTTTTTTTTATTACAGCATAACGCTTGGAACCATGATACTGTCTTGCAGCAGCTGGTAATATGATTTACAGGCGTCAGCGGCCCCTCCGGAGTCCGCAACCTACCCCCTCCCCCCATCCAACACTCAGGACGACCGGAGAATTTTTATGTTATTGTTCCAGTTTGTGTAACTCATTCAAAGAAAGAATGACCGCTATTTGTCGGGGGGATTTCGGTGCCCCCCTGCTGGACTGTAATTGTAAATTATGACGTGGCACAAGCGTTTATAGTAAAAAAGATCCCTCGTTGGACGCTTGTAATTCATATTTTGTAAATAGTAAGCATCAACGCTGAGGTTCTTTTAAATGAATTTATGATGCCAGTGACATAATATCAGGATTTTTATCGCCTCATCTTTGACTAGACAAGCTTCCATTATGATAATTTTTATTGGAAAATTTCAAGCGGGTCAACTCAGTTGGCTCCTTACTCTTATCTGTCATCATCTGAGTAAGTTAAAATGAACATAAGTTTATGCACCACGCTACAGCTTCTCTCTTTCTCTCTCTCACTCTCTCTCTCTCTCTCTCTCTCTCTCTCTCTCTCTCTCTCTCTCTCTCTCTCTCTCTCTTTTATCTTGAATTTACTGTTGGTTGGCTTATATGATCGAAGGAACTGACTGTCGTACATTCCAAATTCTTCAAGGATAAATTTCTTCCACAAAAGTGTAATAGATATTATAACCTTCAATATTATCGGCGGTGACGATTGCATTACCAGTAGTAAAATAAGCAATCACATCATCACACCGATGTCAGTTATAACATTAGAACGATATTCAACGATCAATTCATGGAATAATTGTTTTTGGGTTTTGGTTTTTTTCCTCAAATCCTGCAAGGATCGTTGACAGAAAATATCTTTCTTCATTAGGTGCTCTTGAAACTGAGCGGATTCGATGGGTTTTCCTCAGAATGATCCAAAATTGATTAGAGGTCAATATTATGACGGAAAATTATTACGTTTCAGGAAAAATGTTGTTAATTGTACAATATGAAGAAAAATAAAACAATCGTGAACACTATTGTAATCAGTAAAATATGTAAACTGGTATACTGCTGCATATATTCTACACATAAAAAAAAAAAAAATTCTCTAATACATGTGTCGCAGCGAAGGCATATTCGATATAAGGAAGATTAAGCAGAAATATATCGCTTGCAATGGATTGCTATAGGTAAATGGACGATCAGTTCTAATGTGAAATGCTGAGAAAATAACGACGAGACATTTAAAAAAAAAAAGTGTAACTCTGTAAAATGAAATGTAGCTGTAAAATGGTGAATCAACTAGCATCTAAGTCTGAGCAGTGTAACACTGTAACACCTCTATTTTGCATATTTTATATTTTCCATATTTCAGATTTCAAAATATTTTATGCTTTATTCAAAACTTAATTACGTGTACTAAACTATCAGCAAAATGTTTAGCTAAATTAGTAGTATTGCAAGCTAAAGTGGCCCTTAACTGCACATTTTTTTGTTTTTTGTTTTTTTTTGTTTTTTTTTTTTTTTTTGCTTTTTTTTAATCCAAATATTTTTAGTACATTATGGGATACTGAAATAGGAAAAACATTTTTTTGTTTTTTTTGTTTTGTTTTGTTTTTTTTTTTTGTTTTTGTTTTTTCATAATTTTTCATTGATGAAAGGATGATTTATTCCACTTGCGACCTGCCTGACGTGCATAACTCAATCCCTTTAAATATTTAAATGCATTTTAAATTAATTATTTCAGATCTGTCTTTCCCATCGCTGAAGGGTTACCATTTTATAAATTGAAATTTCGCAATTTAACGTTTATTCCCGGTTTTGATAGTAATCATACATTGCAATTTTAGTCAAACGTTTTTGTTGCTGGTTCTAAAACGGCAACGTTGCAGTTAGGGCGAAAATCGGACACCAAGCACTGAACATAGGATCGATGAATGTTGCATGGAAATGAGTTTTCTCACGACACCGATCCCGATATAGTGGAGCAGTTTCAGAAGAAATCAAGTTTTTTTTCTTTTTTTTCTTAAAAAAAAAAAAAAAAAAAAAAAAAAAAAAAAATGAATGAAGGGGGGGGGGACACTCCTTCTGCTGCTTCAGAGTGAAAATGCCCACGGGTACTCGCGGAACAGTACACTATATGCTCGTTCGCAGTGAGTTTGGTATACGGTAAAGTACGGTAAAGTACGGTACGGTATATTATGAAACGATCCACAATGTGCGGTGCATGGTGTATGGGGCTGTCCGCCGGAGTCCGCTCGTAAAATATATGTATACTGCGCTTATTTATACGCGTATATTTCTCCGTCTTTCGCGTATATGTAAGTACCTACCCAGTACCCAATCCCCCCAATCCTCACCGCTAGACCGCGCGGTTTTCTAAATTAATGCACGAGTAGATTTCCAAGCTCTGAGCACAAGAGCAGTGCGATGAGCAGTATGGGTACAATATGAAGAGTATCCTATTCACCCACTTGCAATTTGCATTGTAGCAGGATTTTTCCATGTCTGGTTCCGATTAAAATGCGCTACATTTGCTCTTTTTCGCGAAATATTGATGTATCGTTATACCGAAATCAAAAAAATGAATTGTCCCATTTGAGGCGACAAGCCTTACGGCGTTTAGGGGTTTTTGGTCAACAATTAATAATAAAAATTTTACAGTATGAAGAGTATCCTATTCACCCGATGCAATGGGGCTCTTGCAAACTTTTGCTATAGGGGATTGAATAAGTATAGTTGATTTTTGCTGTTGACGATGAGTACACTAAAAAATCACGAAATTCACTCTCAGAATCGGGCTTAATGGCGGAGGGACGCAGGTATCATGGGAGATTCCTATCTAAATTGAGACATAAATTGTCTGTGTGTTTCCGTAGAGAAACTGACATGATCGACAGGAATCTTCCATAATACCTGCGTCGAACCGCCATTACCATTATGTAAGTTTATAACTAAATTTTAGACTTTCTTGGTGTGATTTTCGTGATTTTTGCTTGTCTTTACATAAGATTGGACTATTTATTTGCTTACAGCAAAAGTTTGCAGGAGCCCCATTTGCATAGTTGCAGGCTTCACTGCAAAATTCATCGACATCACTGCTATGATCTCATGATCTAATATCGACAAAAAGTGGCCGAAAATCAGAGAGTAAATTCTCATCAATTCATCAACTATGTGTATAAACTTTCAAGACCAATTTTTATCGCAGAGAACATTTCCAGCAAGTAATTTAAACCGAAACTTGCCACTAAAACGTTTTAAATTAAGCTTTAAAGGTCGAATACGATGATTTTTGTTTACTTTTTGTCCCAGATTTGAACTTACTTACGTAGAAGTTTTCTCCTTAAAAACATTCTTATTTGACCCCCCCCCCCCCCTACTCAACATCCCACTCAGAATTATTTTGTACGTTCAGTGATTTTCAAAACGGTGTCACGTTGCGGAGAAATTCAACGCAGAATAACTTGTGGGACGTGATTTTGAAACTTCAAGGAGGCTGCGCAGCCATGATGAAAAATCTCTTATGGACATTTTACACAAACTTAGTTCTTTTGCCTCATTTTTCTAACCTTAAACAGAAAGTTCTTGTAATAAATTCACTTGAAAATGGTTTGAATCGAATGTGCAAGTGTTTGAGAGTGGCTTTTCGAGACACAGAAGATGAAATAACAGGTTTGTTTGGAAGGCTTTGCACGATGAAGGAATTAACTGACTCATAACAAAAACAAACCAAATTTTCTCAGCTGGATCATTTTATTGGAATTCTGTGTCCAAATAAACCACTCTGAAATACTTTTTTTTTTTTTGTTTCATTTGAATCCAATTTCCACTGGATTCATTTCAAGTTTTGATTTAAGTATCTTAGCTTACTATAGTGTAAAAATCTAACGAATAGCTCACCCAAATCTCGATTTTTCCCATTTCTCGCATTTCTCTCAAAACTTTCGATTTTTTTTTTTTTTCATTTTCTGGCATTTCTGTGTGTGCGCCCGGAATGACCGCGACTAATTGCCGACGTGGGGGGGGGGGGGGGGGGGTAAATGAGCCCAGATGTACGAGAGAGCCAGAACCTCCTCACTCCTCCCCTTCGCCCAGCCCGATAGGCGGGGTGAGCCCTTGAATCTACTCCCCATCCCGCAGTCTTTGAACTGGTCACTTCTTTTTTATCTTGCGACATCTGGCGTAACTGACCTTTTTCCCCTAATCTTTTCTCAATTTTATATAGTGGTAAAAGGCAGCGCCGCATTCTGTGCGCAAAGCGTCCCCGGGGAATGGGCCGCGGAGCGGCAAGGGGGCGAAGCACCCTAGTATAAAATATGAGGCAAACAAATATTGGCGCGGCGTGCGATTTGGCAACGTTCCTTTCCCCCCATTAAAACACATTAGAAAGGTCGAAATGACTGGTCATCGCCGATGACTGGAGCGTTCGACTTTTTTGGTGAACTTAAATGGAGAAAATACATTGTTGCCAAATTTCACGCTTCGCCACTGCAAACAAACCAGAATCAGATCGTCAATGCTATCACACTTTAGGGTAGGGATTTTGACGTGTTGACACGTATCAGCCACTCAATTGTTATACCTCTTAGGACATTTCATAAAAATTGTAGGAAAGCGGAAATTGAAAAAAACAAAACAAAAAAACAAAAAGTTGTATAAAAACAGAATCGATTCATTTGACAACGGAGGTTGGTGTGATTCTTAGCACCATCGCGAATCGGCTATTCGGCTCGACGCGCGCCACTCAGACCTGGCCAAAGTATATGTATATTAAGGCGGCGGGCGGCCGCAGTCTGCTCTGCTCCGAGTAAACTTGATAGCGGATCGCTGAGCGGTTTGCATATTATTGCACAATGCACTCACATTTGCAATAAATGCATCCCAGATTGGAGCGGGCGGCTTGCCGTGGCGCACTATAGTCTGATATCGTCAAAAAAATGGCCAAAATTCAGAGCGTTAATTTCTCATCAATTCATAATTTATAAACTTTCGGTATCAATTTTAATCAATAAAGAGAACTATTTCAAAAAGTAATTTAAACCTAGAAAATGTCACTGAAAAGTTTTAAATTAAGCTTGAAAGGTCAAAAATGATGATTTATTTATGACTTTTTGTTACTGATTTTTTGGCCACTTTTTATCGATCGTAGACCACAGTGCGGAGCTACTGCGGCATTGAGCATCGTTCTCATATAGCTCGACAACGGCTCCAAGTGATACTTTCGTGTGATGCACGATACAATCCGCTACAATTTTGACATGCATCGTTGCCAATTTTTTTTTTTTTTTTTTTTTTTTGATTTTATTAATTAAACGAATTTATTTTAGTATCGGGTTAAATTTTTTCCATAAACTTGATGAGAAGGCAACATTTTGGGTCCTAACTGTCTCATTCTGTGAATTTTCAGGTGGAAATGTACTATCGACCAATTAAAGATTGTCGCGATATTTTCACACATTTTTTGTTATGGGTGTGAGTGCGGGACTGATCTGCAACGGTTTTTCCCGCCCCACCCGCACTGGCCTCTCACCTGCAAGGTGTGAGATGTATGAAGAGTGGCCGAACCATAACCCTGAAGGCTAAACTTATAGCTCATGAAAATCTCGTGACATGCTTTAATTCGTCGATAGTACCTGATTTGGTTCAATTTCTGTCCACTGACTTCAGTGTTAACGTTACAAACAAGCAATCAAGAGCTCAAAAATTCCGAACATTGTCAATTTTATGATGTTTTGAAGATTACAGACGGAAAGAAAGTTAATTTTGATTTCGATTAAAAGTTTAAAAACTTGTGAAAGCAGGCTATTACTTTTAGAGTGGTTCAGCAAAAGAATAAAAAAAATAAAACTGATGACTGAACTCTAGGCTTTTTATGCTGTTTTGAAGATTACAGACGGAAAGAAAGTTAATTTTGATTTCGATTAAAAGTTTAAAAACTTGTGAAAGGATATTACTTTTAGAGTGGTTCAGCAAAAAAATAAAAAAATAATAAAACTGATGACTTTGAATTCTAGGCTTTTTATGCTGTTTTGAAGATTACAGACGGAAAGAAAGTTAATTTTGATTTCGATTAAAAGTTTAAAAACTTGTGAAAGGATATTACTTTTAGAGTGGTTCAGCAAAAAATTAAAAAAATAATAAAACTGATGACTTTGAATTCTAGGCTTTAGATTCTTAGACCAGAGAGGTTTTGATTTTAAGGTATATGAAGTCAGTCTTTTGCTCTGCGTAGGAAAAAATTATTAAATGGTCATGTTTTATGATTGGGCAAACGTAAATTAGACGAAATTAATTTTCTGAAACCTGGATTTTTACTTTCTCACATCAACTAACAAAGTTCGAAATCGAGAGCGTAGTGCGACGGCGCAAATGTCTGTCTGTATCAGGGCTGCCGTTTTGCGTAGAATCTATGCTATTTTTTTAATTCACCGATGATTCCACCGGTTGAGAAAAGATTACACAGTTCACAGTTCGGTGCATGACTATGATAAACTGAAATACTAGCATCTGTAATCTTTTCTCAACCGGTGGAGTGGTCGATGACTTTAAAAAACTTGCGGATATTTTAATTAATCAACGAAGTTTCCACCGATCAAGGAAAGATTACAGATCAGAGAGTTTTTTCGTGCATTACAGTCATACACTGAACTGAACTGTGTAATCTTTTCTCAACCGGTGGAGTCATCGGTGAATAGAAAAATAGCATTGATTCTACGCAAAACGGCAGCCCTGGTCTGTATCCCAGCATAACTTTTGAACCAATCGTCTATATGCATCAAAGTTTTGCAGAGAAGTTCCCTAGAAGAGAAGTACCCTAGAGGGGCTATTTTTGTTTGAACGATTAAAGTTGGAATAATCCTTGAAGATTGGAACTCCTGTGTGTTATTGTTTCATTTTTGATAAGTTTTCGACTCAAATATGGGTTTCCGTACCTTTCACAACCCTTTGTGAGGAATTGAGGATATTGAGACGTAAGAATTCGAACAGACGTCTTCACTGCACTGAAAAAAATAGATTTTTTGAAATCAGTAAAATGAAGCAAAGGCTAATTTTACCAGCCATTTTCAGTAAAATTGACTACGCATATAGCCAATTTTACGTTTTGGATTGTACATTTTGCTTAATTTTGATTAATTTTACAATTTGGATCATAAACTTTACCAATCGGATTGTAAATTTAACAATTCAAAGCATTGTAATTTTTGCAAGTCGTATAGCTGTCACGCCAAGACAGCCATGTAATATGCAAAAGTCACAATGATTTGGATTGTAAAATGTACTATTTAGATTGAAAAATTTGCAATCCAAATAGAAAAATTACTAAAACTTAAGCAAAATTTACTATTCAAATCGTAAAATCCATAAAGTTTAGTAGGATTTACCAAAAATAACAAGTAAAATTAGCATGTGCTTTATTTTACTGATTTTACAAAACTTAATTGCTTTTTTAGTAATTTCATTTTTTTCAGTGTGTTTACCGTTTATTTGTTTATGAAGGCAGCTGTGATGACAGTCGGTCGTGATTATTTGAATGTGCCGCGCTAATCTCGCGAAATATCGTGCACGTAGTCGAAAGCTACAGGGGTGAATAGTGTCTAGTGTTTTTCGCAAACTGAGAGTTTGTTATTGAATTTTTGTGTTTTCTGATGCTGCCATTGTCAGTTTTAGGGGCTTTCTATATAAAAAATGATACTTTAAAACGCTCCAGCCGAAGTGTGCAACAGACCCATTGCTGAATTGGCAACACGGCCGAATGGTGAACCAAGTGACCGACTCGAGTCACGTGCGAGTCACTCCATCCCTCATTACTCAACCAATCGCCAATTATCGCCATCCTCGAATCGTGTTTGTTTGTTTGTTTTATTCTCTTTTCAAAAACTCATTTTTTAGCTGGCGCGCCGGTCGCTTGGATAATTCTCTACCTTGAAGAATGGAACTTGAGAGTAACCTCCATAGAAAATAAAATGAAATGCGGAGTAAATAAAATTGACGCTCTTATTGGCAGTTACTTTAGCATCATAGAATGAAGATAATATGATATGCGAGTTTAGTTTTTCACAATGCTCCATGCCAAGAATCTTTTTGGTGTTCTTCGAAAGATTTCCACTTTCTAGCCACAATCTCCGCCAGTGGCGTAGCGTATTTGCAACGTTGCAATGTGTCCTTTAAACTCGTGTGAAAGGTCAAATGCGAAGGTGTTCACCGAACACCCAATAGTTTGATCTTCTTCATGGAATTCAATGGACGAACTGCAACGTTCCCGAATTGCAAGCTACGCGACTGATCTCCGCAATGGGGCAGTTGCAAGGGTCTGAAATGTTGTGATTTTTAAAAAGAAAATGAAAGAACTTAAAGAGCTGAGAGCAAATATGTCTCTGGTTTCTAATTAAGTCTTATTGTTCCATAGATGAGATAATGACCCGAAATACATTGTTTTAAATGGGATTTCGCGTAGAGACGTCAGTACGCACACGATTCTTTCAGTAGCGGCTCGTGCAATGTGGCAACAACGTATTCGGTCCATTTAAACGTATGTAAAACAATCGATCTTCAGGAGGTGCACTTGCACCCCCAATAAATCGATACTTTTTCATAGGTTTAAATGGCCTCAAAAGCATGGTTGCCAGATTGCTTGAGCCGCCACTGGATTCTTTCAACTTTATACGTGTGTATCTCCAATACCGGGACACTTATAAAAAATAAACTGTAGGGAATACCCTACGAACACTTTCTCACACCATTTTTATCTGGGGGAGACCCCCAGACCCCCTTTAGGATTCTAGGAGAGACCCCCCCCCCCTTTTTAAAATACTGGGGGGGGCCCCCCAAACCCCCCTTTAAAATGCTGGGGGATACCCCCAGCCCCCCCTTTAGAATTCTGGGGGAGACCCCCAAACCCCCCCTCAAAGCTCACATATTTTCACCTCCGGACATAATTCTGCCTTCAATTCGAAGAGTTTGCAATTTTGTAGAGAAGCTGTAGGAATAGTTGCCTATTTTGTTATTTGAAGGCTAATCGAGAGCCTCAATTTCTATTCTATAGAAATTTCTGCCTCGGCTGGTTGCAAGCTATGCAATTTTCATCGAACTTAATTGAGTCATACTTGAATTACTTATTCCAAATATTATGTTTGTTTTAAATATTTGCTTACAATTAGTTTAAAAAGATTTTTGCTCGATCGTACCTATATTGCCCCTCGAAACGGTTTTAAAGGGTTTTTTATGAGGACTCTACCAAAAAATATTTTAGTGCACACAGTGCAGTGATTAGTGTGTTTTTTTAACACATTATGTTTGTGCAAAGTTTTGTCAAAATCCATCCCATTAATGATGGACTCCAATTTTAAAAATTTAAATTTCCCACTTTAATTTTTTTTTTGGTCGAACACGCTATTTTATTTTTAAACTCTCTTAAGGTTGTATTGTAACTGTAAGGGCTATTTTCTTTTGTAAACTAATTGTAGATTTTATTTGCCAGATTTTGTCAAAAATTTATTGGACCAAAACCCGAATTATTCAAAATAATGAGATTATGTTTATATTCGCTTAAATACCCCCATTTTTTTTTCAATCGCACCTATATTGCCTCTTGAAAAGGGCTAATCGGATGTGTATGGTGATCAAAGAGGAAAATATGTTAGTACTTTTATAGTAGATTGTGCGTAAAAACTTTCTGAAAATTTTTCCAGCCATTATTGATTGACTCCAAGTTTTTAAAATTACTTACGTTCTCACGATAATTCCATTTTTTGGCTCGAGCGCACCTATTTTTATTTTTTAAACGGTTTTGAGGGCTGAATATTGTAAATATAAGTGTTTATTTTTTAGTAGGCTAGATGTAGATTTTTTTTACTAACTCTCATCAAAAATTTATTGAACCAACCTGAACTATCCCAAATAATAGGATTTATTTTTATTTGCTCATATTCCCAATTTTTTGCTCAATCGCCCTAATTACCTCTTGACATGGTTTTATCGGTTGTTTTTGGTGACACAGAGAGGACAATTTTAAGTTTATTGATAGCAGATTGTGTGTACAAAGTTTTATCAAAATTCATAGAGCCATTATTGATTGACTTCAAGTTTTTAGATTGATTTCTCACGATAATTCTATTTTTTTTGGGTCGAGCGCACTTATTTTGATTTTTTTAAAAAGTTTTAAGGAATGAATATAGGAACTATAAGTGGTTTATTCTATAGTAGGCTGAAAATAGATTTTTTTTGCTAACTTTCATCAAAATTGATTGAGCCAAACTTGAATTATTCCATTTTTTTTCATTTTTTTCCATTTTACCATTGATTTTTAAAGAAAATAATTTTTTCCCCCTAACTACCCAAAAGTCAAAAATTTTAAAAAAACAAAAAAAAATACCTCTGGGGAATCTAAAAAACAACAACTGTGCAAAAACTGGATGCATAAGGATCAATGGTTCAAAAATTTTGCCTAGGTACGGACTGACGGACTGACGGACTGACGGACTGACGGACAGACGGACAGACGCCCCAGAATTTTTTTTCATAAACTCTCTAAGTCAGAAAGGGTTAAGAAATATGAAAATATGATGGAAGGATGTTCTTATGGATAGTATTAGACATGATGAGAGGCCATTACTTTGACTAAATCATGATTGACTTTGTTGTGAGAGGCCAACTATCGCAACAAAATACCTTGAAAATCTCTGCGCCATCGCAATACTTTCTCAATTTTTCTAATTTCATTAGAATGAGAAAGTAAAAAACCAAAGGCACCATTGTTCTCAGCTTAGCAAGTACTGTCATTTTCTTTCTAAAAACACACATTTTCAGACTCTTGCAACTGCCCCATTAGTGAACACTCAGAGTGTTAAGATTGATTTTAATTTTTTTTTTTTTTTTTTTAACCCTTTCAATACCACGCAGTGGCGGCTCGTGCAATTGGGCAACAATTTTTTACTTCCATTTGATTCAATGAAAAACAATCGATTTGATAGTGAAGCGGTGCTTTGCCTGTAATCGAATACTGTGCGTACTACATAGATTCAAATGGAGGAAAAAACATTGTTGCCGAATACCACGTTTGAGTACATTTGTTACTGATACTAGATCTATCTTTCACAGTTTCAATTTTGTATTCACAATAATTTCAAATAAATACAAACTGTTAATATTTGAAAAATAATGAGTCATTAAGCGCCTTCAATGAATTGTATATGCAAAATCATCGCCGCCGTGTAGGAATATTTAACTACCTAGCTAGGCAATGTGAGCGAGTCCGTCTTAAGTCATAACATGGTCGGAAAATGGTTCAGAATAACGATACTGTTGAAAACAATGTAGCAATCAATGTGTGTAGAGGATATAATATTAATTGAAAGTTGTTATTTTCAACCTTGCATGTTATGAGCGTTTGAAGTTGGCAGAATTCAGAGTAAGAAAATAATGGGCTGATTTTTTTTTATTTTTTTATTATTTTTTCAACTACTATTACAACGATTAATCGCAATGAGTCATAAGGAAAAACGGGGGGGGGGATTCTAAGTGTTATTTTTGATTTCTTAAGGGTGGCTTGAAGTTTCCAACCACAGACAACGGTAGTCAGTAGTTGAAGGTTTGTTGTTGATAATTTTTTTTTTCTTCTTTCTTTTTTTAAAGAGCAGGGGAAAATTAGGTAAAACACAAATGGCGGTTTTTTCCTTCATTTTTCTGGGTCTCAATTTTAGGCGCATTATCTCCGTTGATGGAGTTGAAGTCTTCTTCATGTATTTTGCAGCCATGAGCGCCCACGGAAAAAATTTCCAAGGGGGGGGGGGAAAAATTTTTTGAACCTCAATAAAAAGTGTACCTCCCCTGGGGAAAAGGGAAAACTTTTTCTCTTATCCAAATGGTATACACTGTACAGTGTACAATTATTAAGGCATGATAGTGGTATCAAATAATAGTAATAATTTTGAAGTGTTTGTTATAATAGATAAAGGGACAGCAGACGAAATTGATAACAAGAAAAATGTTTAATTCTCCTATTTCTTGCGAAAAATGAGTGAAAATTACAAAATAAACAAATAATGAAATTTGTTGACTATAATTACTCCTTTGATAACATTGCATTTTCTTTTTTCCTTTAATTTTCACCCTGAAAGAGGTTGATCCAGCTCCCATAAGGAATGGGCTATCGGCAAAAAAATTTCATATTTTCAGAGTCGATAGAACTTGTCAAGACGCGTTCAAAGATGGCCCTTTTTTAATTTTGGTCAACTGGTAAGGGGGGGGGGGGGGTCCAAAGTCAAAACCTTCAAAGTCCCATAACTTTTGCCCCAAAACCCAAAAATTTTTCCCTTTTACTTTGCGCCAAAAGATTTGTCTTAAAAAGAGCTTTCAATTGATGTGTATGAAAATTAAAATTTTACAAATTTTAACTCAATTTTTTTCAATTTTTACAATTTTTTCCCAACTTGAAATTTTTGGTTTTTTGAGCCTGAAAAATACGCGCAACGGGTAGAGGAGAATAAAAAACTATGAAATAAAAAGTCAAAGCTATGTTCTTTCAAATGGCACAAACCGCAATCCGGGGAAACGCTTCGTTCAAAAGTTATAAGCGCCTAAAGTTGCGCACCTCCGAAATCACGGTGCGTTCAGTACATGTTTTCAATGTCGCGTACCGATCTCGGTTGAGCGAGGGTGACGCGCGCCATTGAAAACAGTACTGAACGCACCGTGATTTCGGGGGTGCGCAACTTTAGGCGCTTATAACTTTGAACGAAGCGTTTCCCCGGATTGCGGTTTGTGCCATTTGAAAGAACATAGCTTTGACTTTTTATTTCATAGTTTTTTATTCTCCTCTACCCGTTGCGCGTATTTTTCAGGCTCAAAAAACCAAAAATTTCAAGTTGGAAAAATTGTAAAAATTGAAAAAAATTGAGTTAAAATTTGTATAATTTAATTTTCATACACATTAACCCTTTGAGGGGCAGTGGCTAGTGCCACTAGCCACCTTTTATTTATTTTTTCCTGAGCTTATGAGACAGTGGCTATTGTAACTAGCCACTTTTTTTGGTTGGTAAGATGTTCTAAAATGGGGAAAAAATATTTTCCACATGGTAGCACAGGGGTAAACATTATTTTTAGACCAGGTAAATGTCGACATTCTGAGATTTTCCCTCCAAGACAGACCGGCTCCCGCTAATGTAAGAATATTTTTTTTTCTGGAAGGTTTAGGCAAATTTTTGAGGCAGATTATGAATTTTGAAAGTATTTTGAACATTTTGAAGTACTAGTGAGTAAAATTTGCTGATTTTGTAATATAATTACAAGCGTTAGAATAAGGTGGCTAGTACCACTAGCCACTGCCCCTGAAGGGGTCAAACAGTGATGCATTGTCTATTTTCAAGTTTTTCGCCTTTTAGAAGGAATTTTAGGGCTCAGATAAGACGTTCAGAGGCTTATTATAACTTGAACTACTCATTCACATTCTAAATTCTTGCATTCAGCCAATAATAGGCCTCGGAGATTCATTGAAGCAACATCGTCGTTTACAGCATTGTTATAAGCGTTTTGCCGTTTTACAGCATATTTTGGATTTTTTTCGGTACTTCCATAAAGAATGTAATGTTTTTATTCTATTTATATTATCTTTATAGTCTAGAAAACAACTTGAAAAAAGAAAAAAGTCACATCTTCTGTTGCAACATAGCCAATAATCACTTTTTAGCACAGCTCGAAGAAAAAAATTTTGCTCTGCCACACACTAAATTCGGATTAACTTCAAAGTTACAATTTTTTGGGGTAAACTTTACTGGGCAATTTTGTTCTCTATAGTGTAAATAACAATTTTATGATTTTTTGAAATTTTTTGGTGCTCCTCAAGGTGTCTAAAAGTTAATTTTAGTCGATCATAGGTCAAAAAGTGCCATTTACGCGTTATTTTCAAGATTAAACCATGCTCAAATAAGTTTCCTGACTGTTATTACAATTTTTTCTCATAAATAATTGTTTGTTTGATTGATTTTTTACTTATAGTTGTCATTGTTTTGGGCCCCTTTTAAAAATTATTTAAACCTGATTTTCGAAAAAATATGGTAACAAAATTTTCTAGCCCTTTGTGGGGCAGTGGATAGTTACACTAGCCACCTGTTTTCTCCTATACTAGTATATGGAATTGTATGAAAATTTTTTTGGGGTCTATTTTTACCCTAAGGAACCTAGAAATGCAAAAAAATTTGGAAAAAAATTATTTTCCTTAATTTGCCCCTCAAAGGGTTAATTGAAAGCTCTTTTTAAGACAAATCTTTTGGCGCAAAGTACAAGTAAAAATATTGGTTTGGGCAAAAGTTATGGGACTTTGAAGGTTTTGACTTTGGACCCCCCTCCCCCCTTACCAGTTGACCAAAATTAAAAAACTGGCCATCGTTGAACGCGTCTTGACAAGTTCTATCGACTCTGAAAATATGAAATTTTTTTGCCGATAGCCCATTCCTTATGGGAGCTGGATCAACCTCTTTTGACTTTTTTGAATTCCGGGGGGGGGGAGAAGCAAGTGTCCCTCTTGCCCCCCACTGCGGGTGCCCATGTTTGCAGCATAGATAATTTTGTATTTACGTTCTGATCGAAAGAAGACAGAGTAAAATGTGGCGCACCTAATTTAAACCTCAAGTTGCACCCTCTCTTATTCTCTGGAATACAATCTTATAGCGACGGCACTAAACGCAATACCTAAATGCCAAACAACCCCTATAATCTGTTTATTAGCCCTGCTAGGTTAACTCACAATGCCTTGACTCTTGAGTACATCTATATCTATCGCGATCGGACCGCTCCTAATAAACTGCTTGATGTTCTCTTGTTTACTTTATTCCGTCAACAACAGTCAGCATGAGTCGAAATCAAGGGCTATTTAGAAGCCTGGGTGGATGCAGAAAGTGGTCCGTCTCTCCACTAGTTTGAATACGTGTATTAGAAAAGGACGGAGATGGGGGCTGAAGCATGTAAGGTCTCTATGCTTTTTAACACAGGAAAGGCCGGAGAGAGGAGAGAGAGAGAGAGAGAGAGAGAGAGAAAAGAGAGAGAGAGAGAGAGAAGGAGAAGAGAGAGAGAGAGAGAGAAGAGAGAGGAGAGAGAGAGAGAAAGAGAGAAAAAAGAGAGAAAAAAAGAGAGGGGAGAGAGAGAGAGAGAGAAAGAAAAGGGGAGATGGAGAGAGAGAGAAGAGAGAAAAGAGAGAGAGAGAGAGAGAAGAGAGAGAGAGAGAGAGACCAATTCCTGTATCCACTCATGTTTAAAAGTGGAGCTCATCATGTTATGTTACACTTTTATTTACCATCGGACCATTCTTGTCATAATAGCTTAGCTCCAGCACCTTCTTTTGACTCTTGGGTACCGTTCTAGAATTCATCCCTTCATTGTCTCGATGCAGAAAAGATTATGGATAGCAGCACTTTCCAATATACATAGATATACTACATCGCAGGACAATGTAATCTTTTTTGTACGGATGCAGTAAATGGTTGAATTCTAGAACGCTACCTTGGGGTGCTGAGCCCACCTGACTGGACCTAAAATAGGGCGCTGAGGCTTGGGATGGGAGGGGAGGGGGTCACTCAGGCAATCAAGTTTATATATACAAAACAGAACTCTCTTCCCTCTATACCTACCTGCGCGGTCCGAGTGCGGTGCCTGTATTTTCCTTACGCATTTTATCGCATCAAATCTGAACCGAAGGCAAAATCTGGGATAGCTGCCTTTTTTTTTAACGATCCAGCATCCGGAATTACATAATTTTTGACACCTTGAATTGTCAGTTGAAGAGGAAAAATGTATCGTTAGAATAGCATTATCATGAATGAACGGATGAGAGTATACTATTTGGGAGGATTAATATATATTAAGACAGTCAACTCCTTTCGTAGAAAACTCAAATCCAGGTTGTATCCTGGCCATGAGAGATTTCTAGATGACCCTCAACAGATAAAATCTCCACGGATGCTCGGGGAGTGACTCTCCGGACACTGATGCTTGACTTCTTAGAAATCTTAAATCCAGGTTGCACCACAACTACGTGTTAGTCATTTTTTTCTATATGTAAGGTATAAAAACGGTCGTTATTATTATTATTTGGGGGTGAGGGGAAGGGGCTCAAAAATGCAGTTTACAACGTTGACATAGTCTACAGTGCGCCTTACGTCCGTTTTGCTAACAACAGTAAATATGTGTGCAAGTCAGTGCAACTCGACAGTTTGTGCGGGTACGTACAGGTGGCGTCGCGTGCAATTTGGCAACAATGTATTTTATCCATTTAAACTCATGTAAAAGGTCGAATTCAGGGGGTGCACAGTGCACAAGAAAAATTCGATATACTTAATGAGGTTAAATGGGGCAGCTGCATTGTTGCCAGATGGCACGCGACGCCACTGGTATACGTACTCACAGCCGTAGCGTAGGCCCGTAGTCAGGAATTTGTATTTCTTTCTCATTCCCCATTTGAACGCATGTATTTTAAAAAGATACCAGAGGCGGCTGTCACCAGTGTTGCCAGATTGGGGTGAAAAAGCCGTGCGTTTTACATTGATTTAAATGGGGACGATACGGCTTTTTACCCTCGATCTGGCAACACTGGCTGTCACGTGAGCCCTTTCTGCCCTTCAGCCCCTTTTTCTGTACTTTGCTTTTAACTCATGTGCAATGGAAAATAAATACAAAGAGAGAGAGAAAGACAAACTACTATGCGGCTACGGCTATGCGCGGGTACAACAATTTTAAGGCTAAACAGAGATATATGCAAACAATTTGTTGCAAACTATTATTGGAGCGTTATGGAGGGTCAATACTGCTGAAATTCGCTTCGAAATGACATTGAAAGCATCGAAAAGTTTAAAATTGACTCACACATTCAATAATTGCATTTAACAAAACTTCAAAGATGGCGGTCGAATAAGCAGGTCACAATGAGGGAGTCTCGTCTAATTGAAGCTTTCTCTGTGATAGATCATATTTCTCGCCATACAGAGTTGCTAATAGATTGGACTTTCCTACAGTGACTCGCTAATGGGGCTATTGCACACTTTTGCTATAAGCGATTTAATAGTCGATTATGGCGTAAAAACCTCAACAAATAACGATGGCGGCACTAAAAACTTCCAAAATCCACTCCTAAACTCAATAAACGCAGTTATTTGCGGGAGCGTAATGGTGGCCGAAGGCACTAACAATGGGAGATTCCCATCTAACAATTCTGAAACTCCATCAAGAAGTGACCAATAAGAGACTACTTTCATTTGACACCGGTGTCACTCGGTGTTGCGGTACCATTCATCGGATGTTGATCATCACTCTGATGACTAATTACTCTGTGAATCATCCTTGTCAGCATAGAAAGAGTGACGAAATTAAGATAGGAATCACCCATTGTTAGTGCCTTCGGCCACCATTACGCTCGCGCAAATAACTGCGTTTATTGAGTTTAGGAGGGGATTTTGGAAGTTTTTAGTGCCACCATCGTTATTTTTTAAGGTTTTTACGCCATTATCGACTATTAAATCGCTTATAGCAAAAGTGTGCAATAGCCCCATTTGACCGCCATCTTTGACTTTTGTTACACGCATTTATTCAGTTTGCGAGTGGAGTTTGAGACTCGCCTCGATGCCTTCAATGTGATTTTTGCGCAGTTTTACACAAGAATCCACTCTCTATAGGGCTAGAAAATATGTTGCGTCCAACGAACTGCATCGTGAAAATCAAACCAATTTTTTTTTAAAAAAAAAAAAAAAAAAACAAAAGACAAAAAACAAAAACAATGGGTTTATTTCGCTTGACTGATTTTTTTTTTTTTTTTTTTTTTTTTTTAATTTTAATTTCATTTTCTGAATTGAATAAAAACGCATTTCCAACTCCCCCCCCCCCCATTCCATTGCCATTACTGTAAGTTAGAGGTTAAGAAAACTCATTAGAATTCTAAGATTTTTTGAGAAAGACGCAATTTATTTGTTGTTTTTTACTCAACAGGAGATGTGTACAAAACGAAATCGAACAAAACTTTGCAATTTGGCAATTCAGCGAAAGATTTCTCAATTTTCACTAAACTTATTTCATTTGGCTACCAATAAGTTCTCGCACTCATCTATACAAGTTATTTTTAAAAAAAATGTGTGATACAAAAATGATTTCATTCAGGCAGAGGCGATGGCGTGGCGTAGCGAGCAATTTGTCAACTTCATACTCTCTCTATTTAAATCCATTATAAATATCGAACCAATCGGTGTTTGGTGAACACCCTCGAATACGACCTTTTGCGTGGGTTTAAATAGCCAAAATACAACGTTGCTAAATTGCACTCTACGCTACGGCATTCAGGTACCATTAAAGTGCTATCGCATCCATAAAAGTTTTAAAAATTCGGTAACAAAAACGTGTGAATAAATAACACGTTTCTCTGTAATCACAGTTGCGAATTTATTCATTTGTTTTTCTTTCAAAAACGACAAAGGACTTTTTTTTTAAAAAAAAAAAAAAAAAAAAATTGGCATCTAGGGAAAAATATTACTCAAATATCATGAAAGCTGATCCATTTGAGTACTAAAGCCATCAACCGTCCATGAAATTTTCAAAAATACGGATGCAAGCTGCGGTAAATGGATATATTCGGGTGTTTATGCAACCCCCCCCCCCCTTACCTCTCCCTGTCCCCTAATCCCTTATCTTTCTTCTTCGTTCTTAGCGTCGTAATATATCATTCGCGAATTAATAGTATAATAATCAACCCTTTCGCAAACGAATTATGAAAAAAGTGTCACTGTAATCTGAAACTGATACCATTAGATTGAACGAACTTTTCTCTTATGATTTCAAGTGTGAGTCAATTTTTTGAATTTCCATTAGGCTCCGTGCAAAATGTCGTCCCTTATATGGGATAATGTGATCGAAATGATAAAATACAATGAAAGTACGTATTTCATTACCTCTCCATTTATGGGATGAAAATTCAGAATTGTATTTTACTAATGATTTTTCGAGCTCTCTTAAATTCGGATTTCAACATCGAAGTCCGTCGATGAAACGGTTTAATTGTGACACGTAACCATGAAAACGGTCTTCAAAGGTTATGATTTCTGTGAATGGAGCTTTTTCCCAGAGTCCGCGGTAAGCAAACTTTCAATTCCAAATAAAACTGCTGCAAAAATAACGATGAGACCATTTTTATATACCTCACACATCGCGGAAAAATGTTCGTTCAAATTGCAGATAGATCACCCGTAGATGTATGCACTGTGTACCCTTTGTACCCCAAACAAAAGAACATAACCTCCAAAATTGAAACAGTGCGATTGTTGTATTTGGTTATTTAACTTTGAATATGAGAAGGCTGGCCTGAACACATTAAGTCGCGAGGAACTCGGTGATTCCAACAGAGAGTGGTTTTTGATTGTGTTGGAAGTGAGAAATGTGGCGTTTAATTTAACCCTTTGTTGACCTACGATATACCTACTCACAAGTACCACCAATTTTACACGGAATTGAATGGGAAATGCACAAATTCAATACACACATCAAGTTACATTAGAAATCCGCGACTGTATCACCCATAGCAGTCGAAAAACTTGACGAGACCGAAGGAGTATCCTCAGGCAACAAAGGGTTAATGGACCGTTCTTTTGTTTGGGGTGTATAAAACGTATACGTAGTGCACACATACACGGGTGGTTCATCTGAAATTTAAGCTAAACTTTCTCTAGAAGAAGTGAGTTTAAGACTTTTTTTTCCATGGTTCGTCGTTATATTTTCGTGGCATTCCACATCAGCATTGGCAGTTCATATGCCATTTAAACGGAGCGTCATAAAAACAATGGAGCTCCCCCCCCCTCCGCCTTTCTGTGGATGAAGGAGCATGAGGGGCTGAACCGAGGAAAGAGACCCTTAGCCAAAAGGCAGAAAAGCGGTGTTATACTGAAACTGACATGCAAGCAAGGTTAGTAAACATTTGAAGATCAAAAACAGAAAAAGCAAAACCAGAAAAGGTTGTTTCGATTTCTGATTTTCTGATTTTGTAGCGCTTCTCTCACTTTTTTGACACACATCAAAAGCTTGCAGTCTCTCAGAAACGTCGCCCGGAAAGTTCAAAATCAAAAACGAATCAGACAACGAAACAAAATAAATCAATGATAAGAAAAGATTATCTTACCTATGATCTCTAAGGTGATCTTGTCTTCGAAAGGCTTTCCCACAAATATCGCAGGAGTAGGGTCGTTCATCTGTGTGCGTCCTTTCGTGGATTAGGAGATTGTAGGATTTGGAGAACTGTCGATTGCAATATCGGCAGATGAACTTCTTCTTCTGTCGCACCGACGGCGGTTTCCCGGTCCTCGACGACGTGGTCGACGCAGCCGTTGTCGCCACCACTTCCGCCGGAAACGCGCACGGAAAAGTCGCCGGCAAAATACCTAAAGATGTCGCCGTCAAAGGTTGACACAGAGAAATAAGTTTATTGCACGATTCGTTATCCAAGTCTACCTTCCTCGTCGTCGAAGATGATTCTAAGTTCAACGAAGGGCTCAACGACCCTTCCTCAGTATGATCCTCCAAGAGGGATAGATCGTCCATCCCTCCCCCATCTTCTGGTTCCGGTTCCGGTTCGAGGTCTTCCGATATCGTTAATTTCGGTTGTTCCGGCGACGAGGCAACTCCCGCGCACTGGATCTGAGCATTGAGAGAGTCAAGCATTTGAAGGGTTAGGTACGACTCAAGGGCCTGGAGATTGAATGTGGCCACGGCCGGAGAGTAATGGGGTAGCAAAGTCGCCGTGGCCGTAGCCCGGGTCATTGAAGAGACTAGAGCGGCTTGCAAATCTTGCAAAGTTTGTGCAACGTTTAAAAAATTACGGAAGTTCAATTCTTCCTTTTCCTTGGCACTCATTAAATTATTGTTGTTGTTGTTCAAAGGAACGCCGGATAGATCGATTCCAGCTATTAGGTCTACGGTTGTGGCATCAGCGTTCAACGGGGCGGGGGGTGGGGGCGGAGGAGGCTCTTTCTCCGGCGATGTTCCCGAGGCTTGGGGCGCCGGTACCGCCGATTTCTGTTGCTGCATCTTTGGAAAACGAAAACAAAGTCTTTGGAATCAATGGATCTTTTGTAAAGTCAATCGGCTGTCATTTCCAGCATGACACCGTTTTTCAAAGGTCGTGAGTTTGATTCACTGCCCGGGCAAATTAGAATTAGAGAGACTTTAACACCGGGCAAAGAAAGAAATCGCACGGATCGAGGCCTTTGTTTGAGCAATAAAAATTGTTCGAAATTTGGTTCGGTTTGATAAAACACTTGATAAAAACAGTTAAGAGATTAAGATTTTCATACAAATAAACTAACGTAAAACGAGAAATAGTTCACGAGCCCTATAAACGCCGAATAACGATAAAACTAATCAAGACAAAACATCATGAAGATCTCTGCCCTATAAAGTTCTCTGATGAGCGACTCATTTTCAAACTCTGTCAATGTGAATATCCAAACACAACGTTACCTGAGCTCCGAGTTGCACTTAAGTAGCTTTAATTGAACTTGGAAAGTGACGAACAAAAAACACTGAAGTTCTACCGAAATTTAAGTCCGTTGAAGGTTAACTTACGGAACGCTTTCGAAATCACAAATCACGGAAGCGAACTTTCATCGGACCGCCCGAAAACTTTAACTTTTAAGAGTTAATAAAATGCGATCGCACAGAAACGGAGGGGTTGAAACTTTGGGTCTCCCCCGAGGGGTATGGAATGGAGGTAAGGGGTGGGGGTGAAGAGGGTTAAGCTGGAGAGAGGGGAGGGGTTGTGGATGGAGAGGGACGTTCGGGGGGGGGGCAGGAAGCCGCACTGATTTTGTATTTCCTACACGGAAAATAACGTCGGAATGAACCTCGCGAATCGGATTTTTGGATTCAAAAACGGGGAGTATTAACGAGTAGGAACGAACGAATTCTATAAAAATGCATGCACACTGGACCGTTGAGATTGGAGATCGGATTTTTTTAAGACGAGAGTAGCGGAGAGTTGTTGCTTGAGAGGGCCACAGATGGAGACTGGAAACTCAACTCCCAGGTGCCACTGCGTTCCCCCCTTCGCCCCCCGACCCCCTGCCGAGATCCAGAGTCACCCAGTCCTGCGGTTCAGCCGGAGCGTCTCTCTCTCTCAACATCAACTCAACTCAACTTGGCTCCACGGTTTCAACCCCGCCTCACCTTTTTGCCGTTCGCCTTGCCTTGTTCCGATTCAAAGCAAGAGCGGTTACATTTTGTATTTTTTAATGAAAACTTCACTGATCGACGGTGTATCGTTAAAGACGCGTATTTAGATTATAAAGTTTAGAAAATAAAGAAAGCAAAGTGAGTAATGTACCACTCTATGCAAAACGACGCAGATAATGAAAAAACAAAACAACTAAAACAAAATCAAAACCAAAACTACGAGATTTTGCACAGGAGGATCCAAAAAATCACCCCTCTCTTTCCCAAGCCATTAAGACGCCTGTACTGCAGGCCTTTTTTTGCGATAAACGATTGTTTTTCTCACCGATGTTCTTATACTTTAAGGTTTATATCAATGAGGGTATGGTTTATACAGTCACCAATTTTCACTCTATTTTTTCAATTCGATTTGGATTTACAAGCCTTCAAAGTTGTGGGGTCCGCTAGGCCCAACCCTTCCCCCCTAATTGAGTAAAAGCATCTTAGAAAAAAAAAGCAAAAACATATTTAGAGAGCTTATTGCTTGTGCTTTTAAGGGTTCTATATAAAAACTTATTTGAGAAAGGAAACCAACCATGCAAAAAAAAGAAAAAGAAAAAACTCATGAATGAGGTCATATCCACTGGAAAATATGGAATTTGGAGTTTAAAAAAAAAATATTAGAAAAATTGCTATAAATATATATACAGGGTGTAAAAAAAAAAGGAGCAGCTCCGAATAACTCGAGTTTGGGTTCGAATTTCAAAAAACGCTGAATCACGGGTTCCATTATTTTGAGGGGGACATCTTTTAGGGGGGTTGCCAAATTCCAGGCCCCCCCAGGGGGGCGGGTACGGGGGTCACCGCCCCCCTAAATCACATTTCTCAAATGGCGACCCCTAATTTTTATTACATAACTTTGAAGAACATCAAATTCTAAGCATTTTGGCGCAAACCGCAGGTCGATATCGTTTTTCGTGTTCGAGATATCGAAAGTCAAAGTTCGATTTTGACCCATTTTTAAAAATTCATAACTCCCACTAAAAAAGTCGGAAGTTAAAAAACTATTAGCTTAAAATGCTCTACAAAACAAGTCCTTTTCAGAAAAAAATACAACTGTCCAGGAAATTTGAATTTTAGGCTCCGAAAAAAATATTCAAAATTTTCGAAAATTTTGAATCGGCGATATTCTCGTAAAACGGCCAGAATCGACAATTTTGGCTTAAAACCTGTTGGCTGAGTTCAAATAAGCGATGCAAAGCGCTTAAAAGCTCAAGAAAGTCTCAAAATCACCTTTAAAATGATCAAACTCAGTATTGAGAACACTGCTAAATTTAGAGTCAGGAAACACCCCTCTCTCGGGCTTTAATGGGGTTTTGGGGACTTTTGAGAGCTTTGCATCGCTCACTTGGACTCAGCCAACAGGTTTTAAGCCAAAATTGTCGATTCTGGCCGTTTTACGAGAATATCGCCGATTCAAAATTTTCGAAAATTTTGAATATTTTTTTCGGAGCCTAAAATTCAAATTTCCTGGACAGTTGTATTTTTTTCTGGAAAGGACTTGTTTTGTAGAGCATTTTAAGCTAATAGTTTTTTAACTTCCGACTTTTTTAATGGGAGTTATGAATTTTTAAAAATGGGTCAAAATCGAACTTTGACTTTCGATATCTCGAACACGAAAAACGATATCGACCTGCGGTTTGCGCCAAAATGCTTAGAATTTGATGTTCTTCAAAGTTATGTAATAAAAATTAGGGGTCGCCATTTGAGAAATGTGATTTAGGGGGGCGGTGACCCCCGTACCCGCCCCCCTGGGGGGGGCCTGGAATTTGGCAACCCCCCTAAAAGATGTCCCCCTCAAAATAATGGAACCCGTGTTTCAGCGTTTTTTGAAATTCGAACCCAAACTCGAGTTATTCGGAGCTGCTCCTTTTTTTTTTTACACCCTGTATATATATATATATTTTTTTTTTTTTTTTTTTTTTTTTTTTTTTTTTTTTTTTTTTTTAATAAGCAACTGGCAGTTCAAAGATCATCTCTAGTTTGTATGGAATAAGTCCATCATGGCAGGATAAATTTTAAAAAGAAATTAGACTGGAGATGACTCAATTGTAAAATTGGGGTCCGAGCGGACCTCCTCCCCCGATAGTAATCTACGTACATCAAATACCTTACGAATATGAAGGTTAAGCGTAGTCATTAGTTCACTGATCAAAGCTTTGAGTTTAAAAATTATCTAAATTGCACGATTCGTGACAGTAAAGGCTTACCATTTCGGAGTATGATTCTGATTGTGAGTAGATCCCACAGTCACCACTGCCGACGTCTAAGACAAAGGCGGTTATAAAAATGAGTGTTTCTCTCTCTCTCTCTCTCTCTCTCTCTCTCTCTCTCTCTCTCTCTCCTCTCTCTCTCTCTCTCTCTTTCTCTTTCTGTCTCTCTCTTTCGCGGCCCTTCCTTTGAACACATGTGCAAGAAAAGGATATCAGAGGGGACCATCACGTGGCTTTAACCCTATCTCCGTCCTTTTCTAACGCACGGCTCAAATGGAAGAAGGAAGAAAGACAGATTCCTCCATTCGCCTTTGGTCGATGGATAACTTCAGCGACTAAGGATCAACCCTCTCATTAATAATTCAGCGATTTTTCCGACCGGATATCGTAGAGTTATATCAGAGTCATGAGAATTGAAGCAAGGGTTAGCAGGCCGTGAGGTACGGTACAGGGCTGTGGTGGCTAGAGTGTGATTCCCTCCTTCCTACAATGCTGTTTGGTAGACTGGATCTTGTTTGATCCTCTTGTTGGTATATATGTATTTGTCGCAGGCAAAGAGAAAAACCGCTTATTTCTGATCTGAAAACTTCAGATCAAGCGTAATGGTGACTAACAGAAGAATGGGTCTGTTGCAAACTTTTGCTACAACGATTAAGAGTGTATAATCTAATGTAAAATTGCCTGAAAAGTCCATTGGTGGCATCAGAAAGTCATAAAATGCAATATTAAACTCACATGAGGCGTTTAATGAAATCCAAGATGGCGGAGAAATATCGAGCAGTTTGTATGCATGCACCACGAACATCCAAGGATAGCCAACCTCACAATATCGATCAAAACCAATCACAACGTAAACAAACACATAACCTCTACCTCCAGTGAGGTTGTCAAAGTTGGCCATCCTTGGATGCTCACGGTGCATGGCATACAGATTGCTCGATATTTATCCGCCATCTTGGTTTTCATTAAAGGCCGCTTGTAAGTTTATTATTGCATTTTATGACTTTCTGATTCCACTAATGGACTTTTCAGGCGATTTTACATTTGATCATACACTCTTAATCGTTCTAGCAAAAGTTTACGACAGACCCATTGTATTATCCTTTACAATTTACATAGGCTGTCATGCTTCTGGTAATCATTTTTTTTTTAGTGAAGGTTCTATATTGTTCTAGCGAAAGTATGCAATAGACCCCTTGAGCAGTGGCGTACGCAGGCGGGGGGGGGGCTAATGGGGCTAAATCTCCCCCCAGACCTCCGATTGTTAGGGGTGGAGAAGAAGAAAGGGATTATTTTCAGTCAAACGCTCAACAGTGCAAGCCCCTGGCCTATATACCCAAAAAATAATCCTGCGTACGCCACTGCCCTTGAACTGGCAAATTGAACACCTGTTGCAAGTTTTATGCTGGTTCTCTATTTGAACCTGGATAAAAAAAAATGGATCAAAGAAAATACGAAATTTATCTTATGACAACACTGCAGATTGAGCCCGTTGGGAAACAAGTATCAACTTGCATCCCTGCTCTGTGAATTCATAATCAGTTTGTTGCTTGGGTGCTCACTACTCGATACTCTGTCTCATCCACACACACACACACACACACACACACACACACACACACACCACACACACTCACACAAACACATGACTGATACACCGGTAATGCACGCCACGATTTTCATACACCCTTAAGCCATTTCTTCCTTTCCTACACCGTCGCGCTATGGTCTGGGATCGTCAAAAACTGGCAAACATTCAAAAAGTAAACTAATAATTTTTTACTTTTTCATTCTAACAAAGTTAGAAAAAGGGGTTCTTGCAAAGTTCTGCTATTATCAAATGAATAGTAAAGTCTGATTTAAAAACCATTGGAAATCACGAAAATCAAACGGAACATGTCTAAAATGGGGCTGTTGCGCACTTTTGCTAAAAGCGATTTAATAGTCGATTCTGGTGTAAAAACCTCCAAAACCAACTATGGCAGCACTAAAAACTTCCGAAATCCACTCCTAAACTCAATAAACGCTTTTATTTGTGGGGGTATAATGGTGGCTGAGGACAGTAATAATGGGAGATTCCTATCTTAATGTCTTCACTTACTTTATGCTGACAAGGATAATTCACAGAGTAATTAGTCATCAGAGTAGTGATCCACATCCGATGAATGGTACTGTGACACCTAGTGACACTGGTGTCACATGAAAATCGTCTCTTATTGGTCCATTCTTGATGGACTTACGGTATTGTTAGATGGGAATCTCCCATTATTACTACCCTCAGCCACCATTACGACCTCGCAAACAAAAGCATTTATTGAGTTTAGGTGTGGATTTCGGAAGTGTTTAGTGCTGCCATCGTCATTTTTGAAGGTTTTTACACCAGAATCGACTATTAAATCGCTTATAGCAAAAATGTTCAACAGCCCCATTGAGTCATAAACTCACAAAATTGTAATAACGATAGATAATACTACTACCAACAACTTGAGGTGAGAGGGCTGGTCTACCAACAAATTTAAATCAAAGGAAGGACTTTTCGAAAGTAATTTTTACCCTTTCGAAATGTTACCGGGAACTTTTCACGGAAAAAAAAAATAACTGGCAGAATTCACCATCTGCATCGCTGACTCTGCAGTCAGCTATCAAGTATCGTAAATTCCAGTCAATGATGGTAAAAGGTACCTACAAGTTATAACTTAATTTATCATAATTTACGTTCTATTTACCATTTATACTTGATAGCTGACTCCAAAATCAGATCAGATGGTAGATTCTACCAGTCCGTGAACAAGCTTAAAAAGTAGAACTCGAAAATAGGTGACTCTTTTTTTTCCACTGATTTTTGTGCAATTTTGTTTGTCGTTCCTCGACCATTGTGCGTCGAACCGTCGTTCGTCGCACCATCTAATTTCTCTCTATGATCTCTCGGTACTCGCAAAACGGCGGCGGCCCGGTCTGGCCCGGTCTGGCACCCTCCTCCTTTCCGATCTATCGCTGGGCGTTGCCGCTGAGTCATTAGGCCATTAGATAATTGCAAAAAACTTATAATAATGCACACCTGACTTATTTGTATACAGAGCCAGTACATCAATTTTCTCACAGGACAATATGAATATATGACAAAAACAAAAACAGAAATATTAGGATCAGTTGCGGCTCGTGCTGTTTGGCAACACTGTCTTCACTCCATTTGATTATGTGTTTAACAATCGATTGCTGGTGAAGCGCTGATTCACTTTCGAATCGATTGTTTTACATACAATCAAATGAGGGGTTAACATAGTTGCCAAACAGCACGAGCCGCCACGGATTAGGATCAACGAGAAACAGCAATAGAGAGGCTGAATACGTTTTGGAAGTCCTATCCTACACTGAAAAAAGTAGAATGTATCGTAGGCACAAATTCGGGTTCACCGGCCACAATTTGGATCAGTTTTTTTTGCAAAGGACACAATCAGATTGTGTAAACGACAAACTCTGATTGTGTCCCATGCAAAAAACTGATCCAGATTGTGGACGGAGAACCCAAATTCGTGCCTATGAGTCCTATGACGCTGCCTTCTTTTTCGGGGTAAAGCGAGGGAGCATGGACTGAATTATAAGGATAAGCAGTTGCTTGTTTATAATGCTAACAATATTTTGGGGGCGCTTTTTAAATCAACTGATTTTTTAAAAAAAAATAATAATTTACGGCTAGATGACTGGATTCTGAGGTTTTAGTGTGTTCTTCAGTTTTTTTTTTGGGGGGGGGGGACGAAAAACTCAACGGTAACTAATGCTACGTATAACATAGCTGCAAATATTTGCAAACAACCAGTTCCGTTTTAAATATTGAAGGATTGAATTGAATTTTCTTGATTTGCATTTGACCCGTAATGACGTGTATGGTACCAGCAAGCAAGGCAGTCACTGCCTAAACTATGAGCATTTTTGAATTCTTCAAGATTACCCTATGAACCTACTGATTCTCCATAATGGTTACTAGCATGCTACTACCTCTACTATACAGCAATATGACTCATTGATTCTCACGTAAAGTTTAGTGAAAATAACGATGCGCAAATTGAAAACTTTCGACATCCACTCATTAACTCAGGAGATCTCTTCCATTTCAAACAACCCGCGCTAAACTTAACACTATTATCATCGACATAAAACTACACAGACGGAACCACCGCGGTTTTGTAAACCTCAACATAACTTAAAAACATTTGGATGTTTCGTTTAGACACATACAATAAATTCTTGTATTATTTTGTAATCTCTGAAAAGCCTAAAAAGACCACAAACAGAAAATGCATCCAAAATAAATTTCATGTATTTAGATGAAAAGTCCTATATTTTGTAATTTTTGTCGATGTGTGTATAAGTAACGCGGTGATTCCATATATGTAGTCTTATGTCGGTGATAAGAGTGTCTAGTGAAGCGCGGGGTGTATGGCATGGATAATACTTTCTGAGTTATTGAGTGGATTTTGAAAGTCTCTGATGAGCGCATCGAACAAGGTTATATTCGCTAAATTTTATGTTAGAATCAATGTGTCGTATTGCTGAAGCAAAATTACGCCACAGACCCATTTCCTATTCCCCACACGACTCTGACCTGATCCACAAATTTCTGCGTGTTTTACTATCAAATAGAAACAAAATAGCATGATTGCTACGAATTCAACCAATATCGAACAATTTAGGTAAGCGTGTATGCCAGTTGATAAATATTGAAATGTCGTCTGATAAACTGTTTTTTCTTTCTTTTTCATTCTCTTTTCCTTTGTTGAACGACACAATACATAACGATTGTTCAATTGTAGTTCACTCAAGAATCATTATGAGTTGACCGACCATAGAGGGTGATATGACACACGTCATGTCGGGCAAGAGTTTGACACTATGCGAGCGCATTCGTATGAATAAGTTGGTCGGATGCTTGCGTTAACTCACTGAGCGGATCCAAGACATTGCCCTTCTCTCTATTCTTCCATTTGAATGCATGTGTTAGAAAAGGAAAAAAGAGGGGACGAAACTCACGTGACTGGCCCTAATCTATTCTTTTCTAGCACACGCATTCTAATGAGGAAAGAGAGGGATGAACAAATTCCTGGATAAGTGCGTTTACTCTTTAGAAGATCAAGATGGAGTCTTTTAATCTTCCATTAACACTGATTTACATATAATTCCTGTATTCACCCGAATCCTTTCATATACTCTCGAAGGTTTCTGAGAGATGACAAATTCAAACCCTCCTCCATTCATATATGACTAATCGTTGGCTTTTATTCTGTTATTGTTGAAATCTTGAATATCGTCCTTTTTCAAAGAGAGGGCGTTTAAAGGTGGCGAAGGCTATCAAATTTAAGAGACCTATGTGTCAAATTAATCATCACAAGTTCACAGCGAAGAAGAAGAGTCACAGACGGTAAGGTCAACTTTTATTCAATCCAGAACTTATCGTTCGATTATTGACTGATTTAATGTGACGTCGTTTTTTTTTAAAAAAAAAATAAAAAAATTGTTGATCACATTTTTAAAGTACAAACAAAATTAATGGTCTATTTTTTTTTTTTTTTTTTTTTTTTTTTTTGTCACTGTTTTGGGCCACGGTGATTCTTCGTCCTGAGATCTTTTATCTGAAAAGATTACCTTGTGTATTAGTTCTGCGGCTAAAGGCATTCTCTTTCGTTGATTTTCTCATCACACCGCATGGGTAATTTCTCAGAAAGAGCGTACAACTTGCTACTATATATTACTTAAAAAATAAACTTAGAGGCAATGGGAATCTGCAAACCTTTGCGATAGAGGATTGAAAATTTAGTTCTTGCATAAAAATCTGTAAACATGACAATGATTACACTTCAAAGACAAGAAATTCACTCTCAGAATCGGGCTTAGGGGTGGAGAGACGCAGCTATCATGGGAGATTCCTGTCTAAATTGAGACAAATCTCGAAAGTGACATAATAGACAGGAACCTCTCATGATACCTGCGTTGAACTACCAATACGATCTTGTCGTTATAGCAGTTTTGTGAGTTCACTACTGAGTTCTTGACTTTCTTAGTGTGATTTTCGTGATTTTCTCTGGTTTTTTCATCATATTGGACTACTCTTTTGCTCTAAGCAAAAATTCGCAAGAGTCCCGTTTCCAGGAGGAAGGGTCCTTCGAAAAACAGGTGTTCTCTTCATCGAAAATCCTAGTTACACCGAAAGGGTAGTTTCTCAGAAAAAGCGCACCTGCTATTTTATGACAATTTTGACGAAAACACTTAGCAAAGTTTATGCATATATTATACTCGTAATAATAGCTTAAAGCAGAGGAAATCCTAATTAGATTAAAGTATCAAAGACATCCTTCGAAAATTCAACCATAAAATATTCTTTACACTACATATTTTTTCCGTCCTTCGCTCTACCAAAAACGTTATGATAAGTTATTATCCCAGGTCGGGAAAAATGAAATGAAACTGTGAAAGAAAGACCAAAAACTGAAATTTTGCTGCTAAGTGGAACGTCTCGTATAGGTTTCTACGACCTGCTGCTACGCCACTGTTTAGCGTTGCTATAGCTATCAACACCTGACGTCAGCCCCACAAATTGGACTTTTTTAAAGACATTTCGTTTATATTATATTGATACGAATCGTTTAGAGAAACAAGGAAAGTTTCGGAGGTTAAAGATCTTGAAAGGACGATTGAGAGAAAGAGAGAGATAAATTAGACAGCCGAGTCGGATTGAATAAAGTGTAGCAATCAAAAAAACAAAACAGAAAAACCTCCGTGTTAAAATGTAAATGGCCGCTACACATAAAAATATTTTCAAGGTAACTTGATGGGCTGTCGCACATTTAGCTACGCCTCGCATTTTCAAAAATCTGGTCCAGAGTTGCCAAATCTCTTTAAAAAAACATAAATATTTAAACTCTGATTCTAATATTTTTACCGGTTAGAAAATTAAAACTTTTCCTAGCATTCAAAACTGATTTGGAAAATGGAGCTCTTGCAAAATTTTGCTGTAAGCAAATTAATAGTCTAACGTGATGCAGAAACCAGCAAAAATCACAGAAATCACACGGAGAAAGTCTAAATTCAGTAATAAACTCACAAAACTGCTATATAAAGGTAAGTTTGTAATGGCGACTCAACGCAGGTATTATAGTGTACCTACTTATTGTCATTTTTACAGGTTTCTATGCAAGAATCAACTCTTCAATCCCCCTATAACAAAAGTTTGCAAAAGCTCAATTTTGAAAAATGGTTTCAGGAGATGCTTGAGCTCGGAAAACTTCTCCGTCTCCTCACGTGATGTTTTTCAACTAACCGATGATTCCACCGGTTGAGAAAAGATTACACAATTCAGTGCAGTTTATGACTGCATTGCACATAAATAATCTGATCTGTAATTTTTTTCTCAATTCGTTGCAATCACCGTCCGTTAAATTATTTAAAATACCCGCGAGTTTTTTTAAAGTCATCGACGACTCCGCACTGACCGGTTGAGAAAAGATTACAAACGCGGCTATTTTCATGCATTACAGTCATATGCATTGAACTGAACTGCGTAATCTTTTCTCAACTGGTGCAATCATCGGTGGATTGAAAAATATCATAAATTATTGTTCCGACTGATGCTTGGCAACAGCTTGTTTTAAGGTATTACTATAAAGTTTCGGTTTTCTATCTTCTTTTAATTGGTCGACACTTTTTAAACATTATTGATGTTCTGGATCCGACACACGGAGCAGCGATGCGATGCAACGTTTTGGAGTGGATAAAGAATTGAAGAATGCAAGGGATTTTTAAAAAGAGAAGTGATTGCATAAGACAAAGACCTCGAAAAAATGCTGGTCTATAATCTGCGTGTCGCGTTGGTCATCATAAATCTGAGGAATGATTTGGATTCAATTCATACATGATTCTGCTTCGGTCCTCTCGGTTTTGATTTCGGTTGACTAGAATAGAAGCTCGTGCAAGGATTTTCTGTAGGAAAGTGGACTACCATTTCTGAGTGTCACTTATTATTTATTATTTACTTATTTATTTATTGTTTATTTATTTATTTATTTATCTATTTATTTTTTTAATTAATCACTATCTTTATACTTTGCTAGGTAATTTGACTATACTCTAAAGCACCTATATATCACCACCCTAAAAAAAATGGCACCAAAGATTACCTAAAAGTGTTCCAAAATTTACTTGAATGGGTCTGTTGCAAACTTTTGCTACATAGCGATAAAAAGTGTTTACTCCAATGTAAAATCGCCTGAAAAGTCCATTGGTGGCATCATAAAGTCAATAAATACAATATTAAACTCACAAGAGGCGTTTATCGAAATCCAAGATGGCGGCAAAATATCGAGGAATCTGAATGTATGCACCGTGATCATCCAAGGATTGCCAACTTTGACAACCTCACTATGGAGGTAGAGGTTATGTGTTTATTTATGTTGTGATTGGTTGAGATGGATATTGTGAGGTTGGCTATCCTTGGATGTTCGTGGTGCATGCATACAGATTGCTCGATATTTTGCCGCCATCTTGGATTTCATTAAACGCATTTTGTGAGTTTATTGTTGCATTTCATTGCTTTCTTATGCCATCATTGGACTTTTCAGGCGATTTTACATTAGATTGCACACTCTATAGCGCTGTAGCAAAAGTTTGCAACAGACCCATTAGGTGATATGTTGGTGATATCACCTTGTTTAGGTGACTTTTGGAATCATTTTAGGTGACCTTTGGACCAGTTTTATTACAGAACATTGATTTTTTCACTCGGTGTTTGGCAGGACCATTCACCGGTGAATCCAAAATGTTCTGTCCTCCTCTCTTATTGGAGAATCTTTTTATATGCTTCTAATCGAGGTTAAATGAATATGATGCCATCTACGGCAAATAATGAGAATACATACAAAGAATAGATTAATCATATATTGAGATTGGTTATCAAAGATAATTAGGCGTAATACCGTTTGAAACAACAGTACTATACTATAAATAATAGGAATAACAGTGAAGGAAAACAGGAGAGAACAATTCGCACAAAGTTCTCAGGAGAGGCCTTCTTTCTTCATGTGTTATATTTTCCTCTAAGTTGAAACCTAGGATACGGCGTCACTACTTATTGCCCATTCAGTTTCGTTTGTGTAGGAAAAGGCCAGAAGATATAGAATTAAAAGCGTATGTCACTGCATGCCCCTTATCAGTAATTTTCTTCCACAAACGTTCAAATGAGCGAAAGAGAAAAGAACAATCTACTTAATCCGCAGATGATTCCATTTGAATTTTGATGAAATAATTGCCTCTTCCCATACTTTCAACCTCACTTATAATGTTTCACTCTGTCCAATTCCGATGCGGCAAGTTGCTCACATATTGTGCTAGAACATTGTTAACAAGGTATTTTGTTATTTTTTTTTCCCCATATTCTCACTTCTCGCGGTTTGTTTCATTGGTTCTCTCCTTTTCTCATGCGTGGTTCATCCTTCTCTTAATAGGAATCTCAATCCATTCGCTCGTTCCGTATGCCCCCATACATTTTGTATTCTAATTCGTTCGAGAGGTAATTTTTCAAAGGACGGTGAGAACTACTATGAGCCCACGAAAAAAAAGAAAAAAAAAAGAAAGAAGATAACAAAAAAGGAACAGTGTATATGAAAGAAGGAGAGAGAGAGAGAGGGTGTGAGGGGAGGTGAGGGAAGAGTGATAGAGAAAGAGAGTGAGATTTACTGCCGTTTTGTAAGGAGTTGAACTATCGCATGATGGCATGATGCTCGGCACAAATCATTTCAACACCGGCCACGCATGCGTACTCTCTAGTGCCTCTGCCGAGCTGCAAGTGCCGTGTGATAAACACCGATCTCTTCGATGGTCTTTGTTTTGTGTGAAGGAGTCAACGAGAACCGAAAGCGAAGCCAACGTTGCCACCGAAAGCGAAATGAACCGAAAAGCGAATTTTATTATTATCTGAAACAAATGAAAACTGACTAAAAAAGCAACTTGGTCATGTAAAATCAGTGAAATGAAGCAAAAGCTACTTTTACGTATAACTTCTGGTAAAACCTACTGAACTAATTGATAATTTTACGATTTGAATTATAAATTTTGCTTAACTCATATATGCCCAGAATTATTTGAAATTTTTAAGTATTTTTCTCAATAAACACAATTTGAGAACTAAATACAAAAATTTTTTTTAAAAAAAAAAACGGACATTTTTTGGGGCAGCTAAATTTTACAAACTAAACACTCTCTAAATTGGTTTTTGAGTAAAATTGATCCAAATGGACTGAAATGAGGTCAAAAATAACTACAGAACTATTGGGTTGTTAACGACCTACTGGGCATATATGGGTTAAGTTTTATCAATCGTCCAATTTGGATTGTAATTTTTTTTAATTTGTATTATAAATTTTACAATCCGAAAATTGTGACTTTTGAACTTTGCATGGCTTGCATGGCATGACAGCTGTACCAATTGGAAAAGTCGCAATGATTTGCATGGTAAAATTTACAATAAAAATTGTAAAATCAATAAAATAGAAGCAAAATGTACAATCCAAAAAGTAAAATTAGATAGATGTAGAGCAAAATTTATCAAAAATGATTGGAAAAATTAGCTTCATTTTTTATTCATTTTTGCTTCATTTTACTGATTTTACTAATCTATTTTTTCCCCGTGTAGGAATTAGGGTGAAGATTTTCACGGTTGTGCATTCTATTTTCTCACCCGAACCGTTTGTTGACACCGATGCACTACCGGAATCAAGGCATTTGTACCCGTTTCAGGAGGAGCAAGGGCGAAAAGAGAAACTGAATGGTGAGAGACTACAATAAACAACGCTATCGATTGACTGGAAATGTTTTTATGTAGAAATACTGATGTGTTCGGTGTCCCCCGAAAGGTTCCAAACCTCAAATTTTCAACCGAATATGATGGTGAAATTCGCAGATTTTCCAATAGATACTGTCACTGTCACTCTAGATAAACTGCCTCTAGAGGGGGGAGGTCCCTAGACCTACCTTTCACTATATAGGTGGTGTCCCCTTGACCTTCCATTGAGGTTCAACAATTTTGCCTCCTCCCCTGACAATTTTTCTGCCGGCACCCATGAACTCATTAAAAATGTCAAGCGGCCACAAGGCTCTAGTTACTTTTGAGGGCCCTTTTTAAGATATTCGTGAAATATGGATGTCAAACTGACTGACAGTTATACATAACAGACCGTTTAACAAGCAGTTATCTTTCACAACCGCTAGTCAACTGTCAGTCAGCATTGTACTAGCCGTTGTGCATAATCTAAGCAATTCAACAGGATTCAGCCAATCAGAGCTGACTCTCGAATGACTGCCGACTGGAGATGGTAGCGCCTGGGGGCATAACCTAAAAGTAGCAATGGCGCCTTGGCTGACTCGGTACTTCGGGAGCTCTCGGCGCTCGCTCTGATTGGTCCGAATGCCTGAACATCCACTTGCTAAATTTTAACAGGCACAAAATCTACCCACTATTTTAACTAGCTATTAAAAGATGAACTGACAGTCTTGCTTTCGCAATCCGCCCGCTAAATGAGAATAAATATCCAGCGGCTGAACGTTTAATAGACGGTCATAAAAGCTGCCCTAATTCGGCAACAATGGATCGATAAAGAAAGAGTACTAATCATCGTTCATCGTTAGAATGAGAAAAAGAGTGGGGAGCGAGAAAGAGAGAGAGAGAGAGAGAGAGAGAGAGAGAGAGAGAGAGAGAGAGAGAGAGAGAGAGAGAGAGAGAGAGGAGAGAAAATCGTGTGAAAATCGGACGGAGAAGCTCGAACTAGAAGCGTAAGTGCAGCTGGGGTTAAAGTGAATAAATCTTCAAGTATTTCGATTCGGACGCCTTATGCCGCGCCGCGCCGCGCCGCTGCTATGTGCGTCGCGTCGCTCAGGCCGAGTTTACACGTGTGCAGTGCGCAGAGAGTGCGTGCGTGCTGGCTCGCTCATTTCGTTACGACTCGCGCATCTTCTGGGTCCCCTCGAGTCTGGACTGGATTGTCGATTGGTGTGAACTCTAAACTCTCAACTCCTTGACGCGCACGATAACAGCCAACAGCGTGATATATATTGTATTATATATACGCCACTGAGCAGTGATCGGCGATCATCGCCTATATACTATATATACATAGTATCTTTCCTCCCACAAACTTTTATGGATATTGTATGTACTAGTTTAGTGAGTCGATACAATATACATACCGGATCGCCCGTGCTGATTACATGATCGATTCGTGAAAGCAATCAACCGAGTCGAGGTATTAAGTATGGTACAAGTATGACGTATAACGGAAGCGATATAGATCGTTTTAGTTTTTTACTTTCTTAAATTTTACTATCACTGCCTTCCTTTCTTTGAGTAAATTTCAGCACACAATCTAAGTTAAAATAAATATACAAGGTTGAAAATCGACCAAAAAATCCGGATTGAAAATCGGAGCTAACATAAAAATGAGGGTAAATTTTACTCTCATGCGGAGTAGAAATAGGGTTTACCGGGTGTAAAGAGCGAAAAATACCATAGAGAAAGGTGTGCAGTGTGCACACCTCCTCAATCGAGTATTATCATTTTTTAACTCCGAGAAAGTGCAAATTATGACTGTTATGAGTGTTTCACAACAGGATAGATAGTGACGCTTGTACCTTAACTGTACACTGTTAAAAATCGGCCGAATAATCCGGATTGAAAATCGTAGCGAACGTAAAAATGAGGGTAAATTTTACGCTCATGCGGAGTAGAAATAGGGTGTACAGGGAGTAAAAGAGCTGAAAAGATCATAGAAAAGGATTTGCACACCTTCTCGGTGTAGTATCATCATTTTTTAGGTCCGAAGAAGTGCGAATTATGACTCACTTTCCTCCTTTTCTCACCATTTTTTACTCAGCAAATATCTTACTCCTAAAACTATCGACCAGGAGAAACCAATGCCATGCAACCGAAGTCGGAGTGAACATTTCAGAGCTGCCATTTCGCGTATAATTAATGACATTTTTCAATTCACCGATGATTCCACCGGTTGAGAAAAGATTACACAGTTCAATCCAGTGTATGACTGTAATGCACGAAAATACTCTGATCTGTGATCTTTTCTCAATCGGCGAATTATGAAAATATCCGCAAGTTTTTCAAAGCCATCGACGACTCTACCGGTTGAGAAAAGATTGCAGATCAGAGTATTCACGAGCAGTACAGTCATACACTGAACTGCGCTGTGTAATCTTTTCTCAACCGGTGGAATCATCGGTGAATTGAAAAAAATCATTTATTATACGCAAATTGGCAGCTCTGGAACAGTTGTAATAGTGTGCTCCCTGCCATAGGCACGAGAATAAGTTTAAAGCTTGGTAGATCTAGGGGTTGTAAGATCCCTTGGGTTTCTTTGAATAAGTCTTCCGTTCGCCCAGGCTTCGTCTAACAATATGAGTGCGTCCTCATTTGGGTGGTCATGAAGAGTCTCATAATTGCAGGCGGTTTTACTAATATAATCTGAAACTATCTCAATGCCGATATATACCCATACCAAGTCCAGAACAACGAGATATAACTGGGCATTACCACGAAAAATGCCAAAACCAGGTCCCTGCATGTTTTTTCCATAAAATCACCCAATAATTTATGGTTTTTTGATTTTTATTTCAAGGAAACTAGTTGATCTACCTTGTGCCAGGGAGTTTTTTCTACATTTCGTTTCATTTAAAAAAAAAATTGGGTTGAAAGGTGTAAAACTCCACGTCCGTCACGTGTCCCTGATCCAGGCTACCAATTTGAAGTAACGTATTTTAAGAATGAAACCTATAATTATACATGATGCTGTGCGTGTATATACTGTAAATTGCTTCAAATTTTCGGAAATGATAGTGAAATTTCGTTTTATTACAAAAAAATTGACGAAAATAAGCTAAATATGCTTGTCCCTGAGATCGCACTCAAGTCCATCACAGCGAACTTCCTCCTCTAAATACGCCGCTAGAGGGCAGAAGCGAGGAACTTTGGCGGTTTGGCAGCAGTGCTTTAATAGCGGAGAGCTAGGAGTAGTGAGTAGTGAGTAGTGCAATTTTTTTGGGGAAATATCTTCGCAGTTTGGATGTACAGCGCTTTAAATCGGTGAGTTACCTTTTTGTCATATTGAAATTTCAAATCCGTCACGTGCCTTTTTTAATATTCAGGTTCAGTTTAGTGAAAATTTGTTGTAAGACCAAATAGGAAAGTAAGTCCACGTGCTGATTTCAACTCCTTGTGGTTTGGAGGTTATGTTTTCTTCATCAGTGTTGTCAAATAGTGCTTGTTCCTCAAATCCGTCACGCTCACGTCCATCACGCTGCATTGAAGTTGGAGTGTGATGGGCTTGAGTCTACGTGATGGAATTGAGTATGTTATACATCTAAAGCTTTTGTTTTTGTCTGTTTTTTGCAGGAAAACGACAAAAAGGTAACTCACCAATTTAAAGCGCCTTATACATCCAAATTGCGAAGATATTTCCACCAAAAAACGGCAATACTCATTACTTCAAGCTCTCCCCTCCTTAAGAATGCACATGGTGCAAGCTCTTTTCTTTTTTTTTCTCATATGTTTCATTTAATTTGTTTAGTTGAAGTTTGCTCATATTAAATTAAAAGTTTACCTTCAACTTTCAATGTTTATTTTCAGTAGATATATCATTCAACAAAATCATATCAATAAAAAAACTCAAATCCGTCACGTGCAATGCAAGTCCATCACACGTTTTTTTTAAAAAAACTCAAGTCCATCACTGTGACAATGTGACATTTGAAGAATTTTTTCCGACTAAAGTGTTAAAAATTTGTGTAATTTCCATTCTTGCGACATTTTTTAGGAAGAATACATATAAATCCTCCATAATAAACAAAAATGGTCCGAAATTTTTCACCCAAAAAATAATTTGAGGAAAGAATAATTTCGTAAATGATGACTTACCAATAAAACACCACTTTAACAGAATTTTTTTTCAAAGAACACACTATTCAAAAGCGTACTTTATGCCTTCCAATTTTTATTAGACCTCTAGCTTCAGGAAAATGTCAACTTTTTTCAATTTAACTGAATAATTTGGTTGTAGGCTTCGAAAAATCAAGCGTGACGGACTTGAGTTTTTCACCTTCCCGGCTCATCAAATGTTTAAATTTTTTGTAGAAACATTCCGAAAAAATTGGGACCACTTACAAATAATCAAACTAGAGGGTCTAAGAATAACCAAAAACCACAGTATAGTACCGACGCCTAAGTTCAATTTTTAGTTTTTCCAGAACGAAAGTGTCCCTGTTTCGTGGTAATGCCCAACTATAGTTATCAGCAAAGGTGGATCTAGCAATCTGGCAAGTGATCATTTTTCTCATTTGAATGTATGAAATTAGTCGATTAGTAAAAGGGACATTGACGCCATGGCCCCTTCAAGAATCGATTGTTTTTCATACGTTCAAGTGGGTTGAATTCATGATTGCCAAATGGCTGGATCCACCCATGGTTATCAGAGCCGTAAACAGGAATTCACCTATATCTCTCTTTGCCCGCATGCGGTACAGAAGGAAAGAGAGAGAGGAGGGGACTTTCACGTGACTTCAGCCCCTAGTTCTGTCCTTTTCTAACACATGTGATCAGATGAGCAAAGAGAGAGAGAAAGACAAACCCCTGGCAACGGCTTTTATAGTGATGATTTCTATACAAGGTGTCTGTCTGTTTCAAACTGCGCATGTCTATAACATGACAATTTTCACCTGATAGAGCTCCATATCAGCTTATTTTTTGGTTCTCTCAGTCCATAGGCGGATACAAGAATTTGTCTGTCTCCCTCTTTTCCCATTTGAACAGATGCGTTAGAAAAGGATAGCTGAGTGGGTTATCACGTGCCTTCAGCCCGTACCTCCGCCCTTTTCTATCGCACACATGTTCAACTGGATGGAGAGAGAGAGGGAGAGAGAGAGAGAGAGAGAGAGAGAGAGAGAGAGAGAGAAAGAGAGAGAGAGAAAGAGAGAGAGAAAGAGAGAGAGAGAGAGAGAGAGAGAGAGAGAGAGAGAGAGAGAGAGAGAGAGGGAGAAAGACGGAGAGAGAGAGGGAGAGAGAGAGGGGGGAGAGAGAGGGGGAGAGAGAGGGAGATAGAGAGGGAGAGAGAGAGATAGAGAGAGAGACAGACGTAGATTCGTGTACCCGCCAATGGTTCTCACTCACGTTTACTCACAATTTTCTTCAATTTTATCAGCGAGAAAAATGGTTGCATTGTGTTCAGCATGGCGGCGTTTACACGCTCGAGGAACAACTCTTTGAGACACGTAGGAAAGATTATAGAAATAGAATGAACAAAATGATTCGATTGTGCTGACAAGTGACAATGGGCGGGCGATGAGACCCAAATCATCGCACATTCGGTGAAAATTTTAAATTTCTGGACTCAGTCGAGTTACGTCACGTCAAAGGCGGGCCTTCGCGGGTACACAATGGCCTGATCTTAGATTTCAGATGCAGAGCCGCTCGTGATTCGAAAATTCGTTCAGTGTGCGCTTGTAACCTCGCCGTGCTTGAGGTGAATAAAATTAATGATAATGGTTGGAGATGGTCGGTGAAAAGACGGGACGGGACGTTTTGGTGACTGATGATTAGTGTCGCGTCGGGGGTGCCAACAAGAACTGGCCGCCCAACACCCAACACCGATGATGGGTGTCGTGTTGTCTTGTCGCCCCGCGTGTGGTAGCGAGTAGCGAGCCGAGCGCCCCTTGTCTCCCCCTTTACCCCTTTTGAATCTTTGCTGTAAACTATTTTGTGTATTCATGATTCAAGTTTTTCGGGCTTGTTGATCTTACACTATAAAAAAAAAAAAAAAAAAAAAAAAAAAAAAAAAAAAAATCTAATCCTCTCTTAGTGTCTTTGGCCAGTGCTGAACGGAGTTGGAAATTTTATTCGTAAAAATGGTCCATCCACAATTGAACCTGTTTAAATTAAAATTGATTGCGTAAAACAAAAAATTGATTTTGAAAAAATCGTACTTGCAACCAATGATGCACCCTGATCAGAGATAAAAAAAAAAAAAAAAAAAAAAAAAATGACCAAAAATCAATTCAAAAATTTAATAAAATTTCATATTTTTTGACCATGTGAGCCTAATTTAAAATGTTTCATTGAAATTGTTTGTATAATTAATTTTTAAAAATGTTTGTTGTGGCTAAAATTGATCATGGGAGTTTGTATATGTGATAAAAATTGTGGAGAAATTCACTTTCTGATGTTTTGCCTCGTTTTGACGATTTTTGACGATCTCGGAATAAAGAGTGATGTCTTTGAATATTATCGTATTCTCTATAGCGCAAGAACTGTCGCTTTTGTTTTTCAGTGTTCTCTGCACCATAAAATGCTCTTTTCTGAGATAAAACTCTCGTTTTCCATTTTCTACATGCTGCCGAAAGACATTTCATCAATATTGGGTTCTTTTAAGTAGAAAAAATATACCGTCATAGACGCCATAAGTGGTGATGAATGCGAGAGAGCAATTATTGTCAATAAAAGGTATCTCTCTCTGTCTCTCGCACTCATTGTTCTTCATGGCGAAAAATCCATCTTGGTGCGCGTCAAAATAGAATAATAGAACTCAGGACAGGATAAGGCACCATTTGCGGCAATGAGTGCGAGAGAGAACCCGTTTTCCGTAAGCGGTATCTCTATAACTCACTTATTGATCACTCAGATCCATCTTGGTGTGGGTTGCAACTTGCAACTTGCAAGGAACGATTGGAACGCTGAAACATATACTAGGCCCTTTCAGTGAGAATGAGAGAGACGGAGAAATCTTTGTCTAAAACCGGCATCTCTCTCGCTCTCATTCTTGCTTGTGGCACTGAATACTGAGTGAATACAATAGGGTAAGGTTTGCAAAAATGATGCTATTTGCACCATGCCTTGATTGACACAGTTCCCATAGCATCTATTTTTCGAACAGTGGCAAATCGTAGAATCTGCTAGGGTTTCAATTGGTCCATTTAAACACATACAGGGTGTTTCACATAACCTGCTCACTATGGTTTTCTTGAACACATGACGATAAAAAAATCGAGAAAAATCGGTTTTATACTAATTCGGACCTGAAGTTTCATTTAAAAATACTGTCACAACCCAAAATTTGGTTTTTGGGGGGTTTTCAGGGGGGGCACCCCCCGAATCTCGAAAATTTCAAATGGCAACCCCCATCTTGTGATACCTCCTTTGAAAGGGCGTAAAATTCTAAGCATTTTGGCTTAAACCGGAAGTCAATATCTTTTTTCGTGTTCGAGATATCGAAGGTCGAAGTTCGATTTTGGACCAATTTTCGAAAATTCGTAACTCCTACGAAAAGAATCGTAAAACAAAAAACTGCACATGCAAAATACTCTACTTGATGAGTACTTTCAAGAAAAAAATTTGAATTTAGAATCAAACAAATTGTAAGCCAACTTTTAGGCACCTTAAAAATTTTGGCGGGAAAACCCCGATACATCAAAATTTTCAAATGGCAACCCCTATCATTGAACGTCTCATGCGAAAAGGCGTAAAAAGTCGTGCATTTTGGCGCAATCAAAAGTTCAATATCGTTTTTCTTATTCGATATATCGAAAATCGAAGTTCGATTAGGACCGTTTTTCGACCCTGTAAAAAATGGATCCTATCGTGTGATACATCATTCGAAAGCGCCTAAAAAATCAAGAATTTTAGCGCAAACCGGAAGTCAATACCTTCTTTTGCGGTCGAGATATCGCAAGTCAAAATTTAAGGTGGGCCCTAAGCGGAGACTAAATTTTGACTTGCGATATCTCGACCGCAAAAGAAGGTATTGACTTCCGGTTTGCGCTAAAATTCTTGATTTTTTAGGCGCTTTCGAATGATGTATCACACGATAGGATCCATTTTTTACAGGGTCGAAAAACGGTCCTAATCGAACTTCGATTTTCGATATATCGAATAAGAAAAACGATATTGAACTTTTGATTGCGCCAAAATGCACGACTTTTTACGCCTTTTCGCATGAGACGTTCAATGATAGGGGTTGCCATTTGAAAATTTTGATGTATCGGGGTTTTCCCGCCAAAATTTTTAAGGTGCCTAAAAGTTGGCTTACAATTTGTTTGATTCTAAATTCAAATTTTTTTCTTGAAAGTACTCATCAAGTAGAGTATTTTGCATGTGCAGTTTTTTGTTTTACGATTCTTTTCGTAGGAGTTACGAATTTTCGAAAATTGGTCCAAAATCGAACTTCGACCTTCGATATCTCGAACACGAAAAAAGATATTGACTTCCGGTTTAAGCCAAAATGCTTAGAATTTTACGCCCTTTCAAAGGAGGTATCACAAGATGGGGGTTGCCATTTGAAATTTTCGAGATTCGGGGGGTGCCCCCCCTGAAAACCCCCCAAAAACCAAATTTTGGGTTGTGACAGTATTTTTAAATGAAACTTCAGGTCCGAATTAGTATAAAACCGATTTTTCTCGATTTTTTTATCGTCATGTGTTCAAGAAAACCATAGTGAGCAGGTTATGTGAAACACCCTGTATATGACAAAATCAATAGTATGTACCACCAATCTACAACAGTTTAATTCGACAAAACAATGCAAACTTTGCCTCTGCTTATACATTTTCAGTACTTGTCATATTTTCACCGCCATAGAATCTTTTTTAAAATCAATATGAAACCTTTTGTGAGAGTGGAGTTCCGTTAAGTGGAATCTTTCATTGTGCGGAACTAAATTTTTTTTGGCAAGGTTGATTTTTTTGGTTCTTGTTTTTTTTATTATTATTTATTTATTAAGAGGAAAGAAACAGCATTGAGAAAGGATCAAAATTACGTAATTGCAACCCAGGATTTCCTTTCCTGATGTCGCTTTCGCGGTTTTTGTCATATATTCTCAAATTTTAAAGTTATGAGCTCCACAGATCAATTGGTTATTTTTGGGGCCCATTTCTTTCCATAAAAACGCTGAGTAGAAAAGGGCAAGCGTCTTATATTTATTCAAAGATAAGTCAAAGGTCAGACTGTTTGACTGAGATGACATCAAAAGGATCGCGCATATGCAACCTCTCTCGGTCACCCTTCGAAGGACATCAAAAAGGTGTTAATTCGGTTATTGACTCAAACCTCCGTCTCTCAACCAAATAAGCCTGAACTAACAAAGGTTGAACAAAGCGATGAACATTGCAACGAAAGATTGAAAGAATTGCCCACTCTTTTACTGTAGATGTTTAAAGTAAAGATAACCTTTTGGCGGACTCAGTCGATTGGGGCTAAGATTAAGAACTTTAAGCTAATAATTGCAGAAAGAGCACGCCGGCGCATGCGCAAATAATTTTATGCGGTAACAACCCAAACCTTATTCTTTCGGTTAACAATTCAACAAGCCTCACAGGGTTGCCATTTAGCGTCACAGAGTTTTCAAGACCACAGGCTGAACCTTTATGAGCCCGATGGGGAAATGCAGAGCGGTCGGAAACGACTTCAAGCCAGTTTTTTTTTTTTTTTTTTTTTGGTCGAAACTCTAATTTTTTCAAACATTAAATTCTGAAACCTCTTAACATAAACTGGCAAGAATGCCGGATAAAGACTTCAAGCCAGTTTTTTTTTTTTTTGGTCGAAACTCTAATTTTTTCAAACATTAAATTCTGAAACCTCTTAACATAAACTGGCAAGAATGCCGGATAAAGCCGGCATTCTTGCCAGTTTTCACATTTTTTGGACAACAATTAACTGTAGATTTGATTTACAATTTATTATGTTTTTCTTAGGCTTTTTGTGACTTAATTATGCTTTGTAGGCTTATGAAACTTTTAAATAATGAATAGGAAACGGTTCGATACTGACGATTTTTAGAAAATTAATTTTGTTTGTTTGTTAGGATTATGATAGTTTGATTCTTCATATGTTAATGGAAAATAACAGAAAACAGCAACAACCAAAAAAATATATTTACACTTTTTTGACACTAAAAGGCGACAGTCATAGTACCAGATTCTAGTCATATCACCAGGAGCCAGTAGCGTACGCAGGAATTTGTCTTTCTCTCTCTCGCTCCATTAGAGCACGTGTGTTAGAAAAGGACAGGAACAGGGGCTAAAACGAGACTTCAGCCCCTATTTCTTTCCTTTTCCAGCACACACATTCAAACGGGAGAAGAGAAAGAGAGACATATTCCTGCGTACGCTACTGCCAGGAGCACAACGATATGTGAACGAAAGAAAGTCTAGTACTTTGACCAGAAAACGCTGGTGTTAAAATACCAGAATATGGTCATCGAACCAGAGTTTCTAACAAATTGTCAAGAACTTTACGGTATACAAACACGAGAATTCTGGTAATTTTACTATCCTTTAGGTTCACATATAGTCATGCATCTGGTTATCTTCTTTTTTTTTTTTTTTAGTGAGAGAGTCGTCATTTTCTCGAAAAATAGCCATATCCAAAAATTGGTTTTGTATGATAAAAAATGATGACAGTATATAAACTCAGCAGGATGTTCTCAATCACTCAAAATACTTAAAGTTTAAAAATACATAAATAGATAAATAAATAAATAAAATCCACGCTGATATAAAACAACCGAGTGTTGCCTATCGCCAATTTTTCCAGGCGCACGTCGATAACACCTAACGAGTTACCTCTCTATTTTATGTCTCTCTGTTATCGGCTCCTAACCTCGGTGTGTAGTCTACATTGCCTGTCTTGAACCCGATGAGATTTGGGTCAGGCTCACATTTGTTTGTTTTTTTTTTTGTATTTTCTATGTGTTTTTAACTACCGACTGATGAAGATCTTGTAATTTTGGATCAAAACGTTTCGGATTTCTATTTCCTTTTTTGGCTTAGTTCCCATTTTCCGCCTCACTTTAAATAAATAAAAGTAACTAAGCCCCTATACCGTGAAAAGCGCTCCGGTGACAGAAATCGTCGTTAAACGCAGACGATGCCCCTCAAATTAATTATTTACAAAAATGGAACTACTCCCGAGTCGTTGTTTTCTAATCTATAGGCAGCCAGATTTCTCCACTATCACTGGTATCAACAACTGTTGCGCCCGGACTGATTGCGGTGAAACAGTCAACAGTCAACCGAAACCGTTGACACAGAGCATAGGAGAGCTCATCGGCAAATTTTGCTCGTTCATCTTTACTCCGTCCGGTGTTTCTGTTTGCTCAAAGTGTTACTCAATCTCTAGGAAAAGAACTAAGCAAACACACACTCACACACACTCTCACACGCTCACATTCAACCGTTCATTCGGTAAAGCACGCGACCTGAAGGAGTGGATGGCGTTTTGCATATTGTCGCCATTTCTTTTGCGGGCGCACACAACCTGCCCATCACAACATCCCGAGCCATCTCTCTGAAGGGGGGATCTCCTTTCTGTTGGTCTGTTGGTCGGTGAAACTGATACTCCTTGAGAAGTGTTTGTGTCAATATCGCGGCTTGACATGAAAGGAACCTCGTAGCTGTCGCATGTCGCTGATCCCGATCGGATTGTCGGCCCGAAAGCAATGGAGAGAAGAAGCCTCGGTCGTGTTAAGGGTCGCGCAGTGATAGAAAGTCAATGATTTCGGGGGCCAAATATCCTTAACCCTTTCAGACCTGGAGTCCGTTCTAATAGACATTGGATTAACGTTCAGTCTCATGGAAAACATAGGGTTCGGCAGTTCACTTGACTAGGGTTTGGCAGCTCACTTGACTAGGGTCTGGCAGTTCACTTGACTAGGGTCCGGCAGTTCACTTGACTAGGGTCCGGCAGTTCACTTGACTAGGGTCTGGCAGCTCACTTGACTAGGGTCTGGCAGTTCACTTGACTAGGGTCCGGCAGTTCACTTGACTAGGGTTTGGCAGTTCACTTCGCATACATATACATAGTGTAAAAACTTCGATTTACTATAACAGGAAATACACATGAGAATAATTCTAATAATTTTAGTCATATAATTATTCATGATTACTAGTCTGACTCAACTGAAACACTCACGATATCGCTAGAACGAGCATCTACCCTCTGCTTCATGATTGGTTTTTCTAAAAAAAAAAAAAATACTCAAATAGGGAAATCTCCATAATTCTTAAGTTATATTGCCAAATCTTGAGTTTTCTTTTTTCTATGTGTCTTCACATTACACCCTTATTGACTTCAATCATCAAACAGATTACAGGGGTGGCTAGTAAAATTTGGCATCAACGAGTTATATCTCCATTCAGACCTACGTAAAATAATCGATCCTCATAGAAATCGCATTTAGAATCCCTTAGAAATCGATACTTTTGCAGAGGTTCAAATGGCAAAAAAAAACATGGTTGCCGAATACAACAAGCCGTCTCTGATCAGTGGTTTAATCCTTTTTGAAGCCCACTGTGTTTCCGTCGAGTACGTTTCATGAGCGTGACTCTGTGTTAGTGTCACACTCCCAGAATCCCTTTCGCTCTCTTGTGGCGTGTCCGCTATACGGCCTCGCAGCGCAGCGCAGAGTCCGCGGTGTTTGAGTGTCAACAACACACTCAGGAAGTTGGTTGGGCAAACACAGGTTCCTGTGCCTCTCGTCTCTGTCGCAGGAGGGAGGGGGTGAAGTACAATACACATATTCATTATACCCTGCATATAGATATTTGTGTCAATAATACTCACACATACAAAAATATGGACACGTTTATTACTCACGAATACTCACAAATACGCACGCCTAATGCGTACAGGTGCAAAGAGTGCGGTGCCCGCCACACATTGGGTAAAAAAGGAGTGGAATTTCCCGGAACAAAATTTTACAAATAAGAATCAAGATTTTTAATAAATAACAGCAAAAAAATTTAACTGACGTTCAAAAAACATGAATTACAATGAGTAAAATTACGTGGTTTTCGCAAGAAAATCAACATTTTGGACGTTTTTAAAGCAAGAAAAAACCAATAAATGTTCTTGTCCGGAAAAATCCATGTTCCGATCGAGTGTGCGTCGTCTCGTTATCGATTAACTCCCAATTAGCTTGCTAAGTGAACCCCTCGCGCTCGCATCCTTTCGGAGAAGATTTTTTTTTTTTTCTTTCAACGGAAGAAGGAGAGGGAAGAAGTAAGGGAGGGTAGGATAGGGTAGGGAGGATAGTTCAGGGGAGGGGATAGGGAGGGAGAGAAAAGATTGGAGGAGAATGAGTGAGAAGGAGAGGAGGATGCGAGCTGCTTAACAAGACAAAGACTATATAGCGCCTTTTTGAGTGCTTAGCTTCCTATTTCCTACTTCTCGGAAATAGCGCGGTTTAGCTTTGGTGAGTGTGTGTGTGTGTGTTTGTGTGTGTGTGTTTTATTTTGTGGTTACGATGAAGTGGTGGGAACGACTAATTACGTCCTTCGATGTCCTGGTCTTGGTGACTGATGAAGGGGTGAATTTGTGATGGCTCCGATGCGAATGCCGTGAAATGCAATTTTCAGATGCTGAAGTGACCATGGCCGTAAACACCTCATAGAGCCCCGAGAATCGGAGGCCCGAGGAATGGGTCTGTGACATACTTTTGCTACAGTAAAGATGCGTTTTTTTTTCCATCTACTGCACTGATCAAGCGAGAATTTAGCTGGGACTGCACTGATGATCCATCGGTTCAGCGAACCGTTTCTGTCAATTCGTACGATTTTGCTTGAAGAGGTTAGGTTCGCCTGATTCGCCCATTTGTAAACACAGATGTAAACAAAAAAGGCCTATCCAGCGAACGCCCAGCGGCCTCAGAAGACCGCTGGGACCGCTTCCAGCTGCTGGCAGCGCATGGAATCCAGCGGAATTGAGAGAAACGGTTTGCTGGATGCCAGCCGCTGCAGCGGATGGGCAGCGGATGGAAAAAAACGGGTCTCAATATAGAGGATTGATTCTGGAGTAAAATCGCATGAAAATCAAGTTGAGAGCATCAAACCGTATCAAATTTACTCATTAACTCACAACAGGTGTTTTAAGAAAATCCTAAGATGGCGGTTAAAAGTTCGAATCAACCATAAACAAATAGAGACGGAGCACTAACTGGCTGCAGCATCAGAGGCACTCTGAATTCTCGCGGATTCAACAAAACAACTGCCGACGTCGCATGGTGTTGAATGGTGAGCACCCTCCTCTTCCCTTCCCACCCATCCTATACCGCCTCTACTCATACCCGGCTGCTTCTTTTGAAAAAGAGGGGTTAGAGTTCGTCTTGGTACATGTAAGCTTATGGCGAATGCTTATGGTGTTATCGAGGATTTGGTTGGTTTTTTGAAGTTCAACCAAAATTGGAAAACAACGTCAGTAATGAAAGTGTATGGCTTAGTTACTTCCCTAAAGCAGTAAAAGATTTGAAAATCGTGTTTTGAGAGGATAAATCTCGATTTTGCATTTTACCGATATTTCATTCTCCGATAGCGTACGTATACCAAGACGACCCCAACATCAAAGAAGCAGCTTGGTATGTTTAGAGACGGTATTGGCTCATCCCCCCATGTTTTATCCGAATGTCACCGTTCAACACCATGCGACATCAAAAGGTGTTGACTGTTGTTTTACATGTTGTTTGTTGAATCCCCGAAAATTCAGTGTGCCTCAAACCTTCCCTATGTATTTTGGCGTAGTTATTAGTCTCTGTAATCAATCCACCATGCATGCATGCACAATGAGTATCAAAAGATAGCCGACGACGCCATTTTATAATGCTGATTATAATGTAAACAAACGTCTTTTTTACTCGTAGAACTTACATCCCGTGTCATTATGTGTGTTTTTATAAGGTGACTTTCACTTTCTCGTTTTTTTTTTTTTTTTTTTTTTTTTTTTTTTTGATTACTATATAGTGGATAAATTACGTTCTGTGTCGATCTACCGGAATTCTGAAACGGAAACGCCGGACAAGTACCAAGGGCGGATCCAGCAATATGGCAACCATGTATTCTTCCCATTTGAACGTAAGAGAAAGAATCGATTCTCAAGGGGGTCATGGCCCCTTGACTAATCGATTCTTTCTCACGCATTCAAATGGGAAGAATACACAGTTGCCAGATCGCTGGATCCGCCCATGACAAGTACCGACTTTGTAAAATGCCGTCGCGTCGTCGGTCATCTTTGCTGCTCGTGGTGCATGCATACGGGATTGATTCGCCTTTTCGACCGCTATCTTAGGCTTTCCTTGAAACGTCTTTTGTCGGTATAAAAGTGGATTTCGAGACTATATGATGCTCACAGTGTGATTTTCATGCTATTTTTCACCAGAATCAAACCACCGATGACGCAGTAGCGAGAGTATGAAATCGACCCATTCTCACCCTTTGGTGGCATTTCAGACTGATTCTGTTCTTTTGAACCAGGGGGCTGATTCTGATCTTTTAGACGAGGCGAGGCGAGATAGCAAGAATCGATCATTTCCATTGGTTTAAACGGCGTCACGTGACAGATTTGGAGTCGTTCAAGTCGCTCGTTTCAGACTGAATGACTCCGAGACTTTATTTTTTTTTTTTTTTTTTACTACAAATAAACAAATTGATGTATCTGAAAATTGTTTCTTACAGTATGATGGCATTTCCTTTAAGTCGATTTTCAATTGAATTAAAAATAAAGCAGGGGCCGCACTATGGATCCAAATCGAGTCCTAGGTGGTCAAAAATATACGGAGACATGAAATATCACAGGAATTAAGGTTCCACCTAATTTTCTCCGATGGATTTATGACAATCCAGGGATAAATACCTTGCTAAATAAACCCCCAAAAATCAACTGTAGTCGCTAGAATAGTTTTTTTCCGACTTTGAACCAATCGATTTTTGACCGCCTAGGATTTGATTTGGGACCATAGTGGGCCGTCCCTTTTGAAAGTTTTTTTTTGGGTCTGTTGACGGTGTGTCGAAAAGAAGGATGACCATCTGATTCATTGATTTAGGATGTCATAGTTTTGTTTACACGGTCACATGACGTCGTTCAAACTAATGGGGCTAGTTGATTTCCGCTATTTCGACTCATCTCGTCCGAAAGAGCGGAATCGGCCTGCTGTTAATGTCACACTTCGACGTAGGATAACTACATGTATGACGCACGTTAGTATAATAGCAGAGCATGACAGCTGGAGGTATGACGTAGTACGTCAACATCATATATATTCTTCTCTGAATTTATAAGCTCATGGCCGATATTTGTTCAATTTACGCGATCTGTCTAAAACAATAGTGTTGAGTGTTATGACAATGTTAAAAAATGGCAGAGTAAATTAACTCTAAAATCGGAACAAGGGCGTTCCGTGGGAGGGACGTGTTGGAACCCGGAACCCTTGCCCCGGGCGGCAGTCTCCGAGGGCGACAAGATAAGGGTGAACAACCGAGAAAAAGAAAAAAAAGAATTCAAATTTATAACTTTGAGGGGCGCCGCGCCAATTCGCGGAGGGAAGCAAGATTGCATTCTCACTGGCACCCACGGCATTCTGGCGGCAATCTCTGAGGGTGGCAAAATCAACAAAACAAGAAAACCCAAAACGAAAACAAAATCAAACAAAAAAAAACAACAACAACAAAAACAAAACAAAAAAAAAAACAAAAGTTTTCAAATTTCAAAATTAATCACAGAGGGAGACAAAATCAGGATGTCACAAGCAAAAAAAGGAGAAATAATCAAATTTAGATCTTTGTGGGGCGCCAATTCATGGAAGGGGGCAAGATTGCATTCTTATTCCCCCTCGCTGGTGGAAACCTCGGCACACACCTGAATCGGAGTGAGCAAACTCTAACTACGGAAAATTAGGTTAATATCGAAAAATAAAGTATGAGATGAAATAAACCGGATGTTCTACACAATTTTCTATTTTTTGAGGTTTGAATAACCCAAATGAGTGTTGAATTAGTTTCAATGTGCTTGATTTGAACATTTTCTCCATTGAGTGTTAATTCTAAAAAAAAATGCGATAGGAAATGGTTGTTTAGTTGTAGGAATGAATTGGATAGTTTGCCGCATCAAAGTTAGTCTTACTTAAACCATATGAAAGTATAGAAAGAAGAATGTAAGAGAAAATCAACCCTCAACCCTTATCAATGGTTATTTAGTGTTAATCGAGAAAGTGTTGACATGCTCAGAAAATTTTCATGGGTGTTCGATTTTTTAAAAGTGCACGTACACTATGTACAGCAATTGGGACTCATCTAACCAGAGGCGTACGAAAGGGAGAGGGGGAGAGGGTCCACGGGATAAAACACCCTCAAATTAATATATTTCAAAGGGTGGAGGGGAAGAAGGGAATAATTTTCAGTTAAACGCTCATCAGTGCAAGCCCCTAACAACAAAACTCCTGCGTACGCCACTACGTCCTAATCCTCATTGATCTTTGAATAAATACAAGTCACTATTTGACTTTTGACTGAGATTATCTTGAGTATCATGATTCAAAATGGTCGGAAGTTGGACGGTCCCGTCCTTATGAGACCCATAAAAAAAATATATAAAATAAACTTTGCTTGGCGTAAGTAACCTCGTTTAATTAGAAAATACCCCTTCGAAGTAGCGAGAAATCGATTAGGTATATTAAATTCACTGCGATACATATGAGCAGCTCTGCGTGATTAGGAAATTTGAAACTTGAAAAGTAGGGCGCGGGGGCATAGAGGTTTCACCCCTGGTTAAAGCATGTGTGAGAGAAGAATTAAAAAATGAAAAAAAAAAAATCGGAGGAGAATCGACAGGTGAAGATTACTTATGAATACAGGGTCAAGAAGTCAGCTAAAAAAAAAAAAAAACTTCGTTTCGGCTAAGCTCGGTGCGGTGTCTAGCCTCAATGAACCAAGCGATACAGCACTACTGCTGATGTGAGAGAAAGACAGTATTGTCAGATGCCACCGTAAAATTTCAACATACTTTTGCTGATTTCTTTCATTAACCCATTTGTTACGGAGACAAAAAAATGTTCACTCACTCCAATTGAGTGGGTAGTTAAATATTCGTACACCTTGGTGCTGATTTCGCATACACAATTAATTTAAGGCGCTCGAGGAAAATAAAATTGTGAAAATAATGCAGTAGAGAATCTAACCCTTTTATACGACCAAGTTGAGATGGCAAATAAATGCCAATTGAGTGAGTAGTTAAATACTCCTACACCGCGGAGCTGATTTTGCATACACAATTGATTGAAGGCGCTCGAGGAAGAAACGGTATTATTCTAATAATATAGTAATTTGGATCCGCAATTATTGTGAATAAAAAACTGACATTGTGAGAGGCCTATATTTGGAAGTAAGAACACCGGAAGACCAATCGACATTCATGGCACTATAGGGCTCTTGCAAGCTTTTGCTATATTCAGGTGATTGAAGAGTTGATTCTTGCGTAAAAACCTGTACATTGTACAATGAGTACACTAAAAAATCACAAAATTCACCGTTAGAATCGGGCTTAATAGCGGAGTTACGCAGGCATCAAGAGAGATACCTAATTAATTTGCAGACAAATGTCGGTGTTTCTGCAGAGAAAGTGACAAAATTAGACATTTGAATATGTTCCATTCCTGCGTTAAATTGCCATTATAATCTCGCTGTTACTGCATTTTTATGAATTTATTATTGCATTTTAGTCTTTTATAGGGTGATTCTTGCGATTCTTGTGATTCTTGGTTTTTTACATCAGATTTAACTGGCTCATTGCGAAAGTTTGCAAGAGCCCTCTTCACCTACCATAAAACCCCTTTATATATAGTTGCAATGGGGCTCCGGCAAACTTTTGCAACAGGGGATTGAGGAGTTGAAACTTGTAAAAATTAAGATGAGTGCGTTAAAAAATCACGAAATTCACTCTCAAAATTTGGCTTGATGGCGGAGAGACGCAGGTATCATGGGAGATTTCTATCTAATTTGAGATATCTCTGTGTTTCCGTAGAGAAAGAGACAGATTAGACAGGAATCTCTCATGATACCTGCGTTGAACCGTCATACCATTACGATCTAGCCGTTATAGCAGTTATATGAGTTTATATCTGAATTTTAGACTTCCTCAGTCTGATTTTCGTGATTTTCGCTGCTTTTTACTTTTATGATTGGACTATTCATTTGCTCACAGCGAAAGTTTGCAAGAGCTCCATTCAACATTGATTGACTCGCACTATTCGACAACACTGCCACAAGAGCCCATTGGAGACAAAGATCTGCCACTAATGGCTCGATTTTATTATTGGTATTTTTTTTTTACTCCCTCTTCGGTTCAAGGATCACCGTTGCCATGAAATAAAGGTACGAGCTTCGATGATTGATGAATCCAAATTGACCGCACAAGACCGCATCTCACTCCAAGTGTCCTATTTGAGCGTGCATCATACTCATCTCTCTGGCTCGCGTGAAAGGGTTTGAATGGTCGGTTTATCGATGTTTAGCTGACTGCACGCACGGTCTGTGTACCCATTGTCAGTCTCAATTTCTACGCTTTGATGGTCGATGTTACAAGAAGTTACGATCAAAAAGTTTAATTGACACAAAATGGTACTCCATGACATTACTGATGAAGCAGGCTATCTGGCAACACAGCATTCTGTCCATTTCAACCCATAGAAAAGGTCAGTGGCGGTTTTTAGGTTCAAGAGGGGGGGGGGGCTGAAAACACTGTCAAATTGCGCAATGATCTATGAGATTGACAAAAAGTAGCCAAAAATCTGAGAGTAAGTTTCTCTTCAATTTCATATGTATAAACGTTCAAGACCAAATTTGATTTTAGAGAATACAATAAACAAGTAATTTGAACATAGAAATGTCACTGGAAAGTTTTTAATTCAGCTTAGAAGGTAAGAAACGATGATTTTCGAATGCAATTTTTCACTGATGTTTTGTATTACCACATTTTTTCGATCTCAGACCTAGTGCATCGTAACTCCAAAATTATGGAGCTCCGTTCTAAATAGGTGTATGAAATACTGGTTGCATGAATGCATGTGCTGTCTGGTCTTCTCTGGTTTATCAAATATTACAAAACAATACAAGAACTGTACGCATCTAAACGAAACATCTAAATTTTTGTAAGTTATGTTGATGTTTGGATAAACGCGGTGGTTCCGTCTATTTTAGTTGTACGTCGGTGATAATAGTGTCTAGTTTAGCGCAGGTTGTTTGAAACGGAAATGGTTTCCTGAGTTAATGAGTGGATTTTTAAAATTTTTTATGAGCGCGTCGTTATTTTTGCCAAACTTTACGTTGGAAGCAATGAGTCATATTGCTGTTTCAAAAGTACACAACAGACTCATTGAACTAAACTTGTTGATTGGAGAAATAAATTTTTCACAGTTATACACAACTCGGTGAACTCAATTTCAATGTGGCTTGGTGTTGGTGACTGGTGGAATTGAAGCGTGAGGATTAGATAGATGATGCCAGTAAAAAGTCTGGCGCTGCGCTAGGGCAATGGTGGCTGATGTAACAACGAAAAACAGTTGGTGATGATTGAGAGTGGAGCAGTTCTTCTTTTTCAAAGCATACTAAATAAGCATCATACATAAAAGCGCGCACAGAAATGTAGATGTTGGAAATGGTTTTAATGTTTTTAAGCAGTGTTGACCGTTGCGGCTCGAGTGAAAAGTCCCAGTGTTGCCAAAGAAGTGAAATAAACAAAAAATTAAAACAAAACAAAACAAAAACTAAATTAAATATCTTGAATATTAAGAAGACTTTGAAAAGAGTCAAATGATAGCCTTTTCTGATGGTGTGTTGCTGGGGGTCAGAGTAGGGGGAGGTTTCTTGTTGTTTCTTGTTTCTTTGTTTTTCGTTATCAAATGATGGAGTTATTTCTCCATGCTCCCTAACCTAAAGTTTTACTTATTTGAAATATTCAACTTGCCTCGATGATTTTTCGAGCTATTCAGAGAGTGAATTTCAAACTTGACTGTTTGCCTGACCATTCGATATAATGTTTAATTTGACTAATGGGGATCTTGCAAAATTTTGCTGAGAGCAAATGAATAGTCCAATCTGATGTAAGAATCAACGAAAATCACGATAAAAAAGTCGAAAATTCAGTAATAAATGCACAAAACTGCTATAACGGTAAGATTGTAATGATGTTTCAACGCAGGACTCATGGGAGATCCCTGTCTAATTCGTCACTTTCTCTACTGAACAACAGAGATATGTCTCTATTTAGATAAGAATCTCCCTTGATACCTGCGTCTCTCCGACATGCAGCCTGATTTAGAGAGTGAATTTTGTGATTTTTTAATGTACTCATCGTCATTTTTACAGGTTTTTATGCAAGAATCAACTCTTCAATGTAGAAAATGTAGCGAATGTTTGCAAGAGCCGCTTGTCTGTGACAAACCGACACTTTAATGTTAGATCTAAATGTGGATTTTTTTTTTTTTTTTTGGAAAGTTTCATTTTCATCGAGAATTTCACAATGGATTATCCGCTTTCAATAATTGAGCTTGTTTGGGTTTTCTCTTTTTAGGGTTTTTTTTTCATTGTTTTTTTTTTTCTGAATTTGCGGTCACAATCTAGATATTGCCGTTACGTACTATATATCGCGGTATGACGTCACACCAATCGTACTTATGACAACTCTGCAGTAGACAGAGCGGTCCAGCCGTTAACAGTCGCCAGCTACTATAGCAGCGTAGGCCCCCCGCTTGGTCAGGGTTCTCCTGCAGGGGGGCCCTCTGAGTGGGACATAATACACGTGATACCAAAAAAAAAAAAAAAAGAAGGAGAAGAAGAAAAATTATCTGAAAAACTGGAATTGAGATCTGCAGTTCGATCAAAATGAGATCCTCATTTACGATCATTAATTTTCGAACTGCAGCCTCAGACTCCTTCTGGACGGAACCCGGTATGCTCTCCCGTTGCTAAACCAATGCGGGGTAGCGCGGCAAGGTGCCTTAACTACCTAAAAATTCCTGCACCCATTATATCTTGGGGTTAGGTTTTGATCATTAACGAAATAAACAGTGCGCCAGATAAGTCTCCTCTCTCTCTCTCTCTCTCTCTCTCTCTCTCTCTCTCTCTCTCTCTCTCTCTCTCTCTCTCTCTCTCTCTCTCTCTCTCTCTTTCCCTCTCTCTCTCTCTCTTTCTCTCTCTCTCTCGCTCTCTCTCTCTCTCTCTCTCTCTCTGATCTCTCCTTTTGACCAAGAATCTGCGGGAAAACTATTATCATCTAAATAGGTTATGCGGAGAACCATTGAGTGGCACGCTTTTCGAAAAATTGCTCTTCGATTTCTTTAACAAATAACTTTAGTGCTCCGCTTTTCAATTCCCGTTAGTCCTTTATAGTTTGTTTACTTTGCAAATCTCTTCATTCGAGTAGATTAATGATGAGGTTTTTTATTTCTTTCTTTTTTTTTCATAGTTTTTGTCTTTATTTTTTATACATTTCAATAATTTCTCTCCTACCGGCTGTTAGGACATAAAAAACCTCCCCAGGCCGTCTCTTGGATGGGTACGAAATCTGCTGTTCTATCCCACTACCTGCGCATTACACGGGCTATTTTTTCAGTTGTTTTGGAACTTATGTTATCATTTCAATGGGGCTGTTTGAAAACGTTTGCTTTAGGGTCTGAAGAGTTGATTCTTGCATGAAAACCAGTAATAATGACGATGAGTACACTAAAAAATCACAAAACTCACTCTCAGAATCGGGCTTAGTGGGGAAGAGACGCAGGTATCGTGGGAGATTCCTATCCAATTTGAGACGTATCTCTGTGTTTCCGTAGAGAAAGTGACAAATTAGACAGGAGTCTCCCATGATACCTGCGTAATTCCGCCATTACAATCTTGCGGTTGTAGCTGCTTTCCGAGTTTATTACTCAATTTTATACTTTTTAGTTTGATTTTCGTGATTTTCACTGGTTTGTACCTACATCAGATTGAACCTTTTATTTGCTTATAGAAAAACCACCCAGTTATACGTTGCGACCATACTTTTTAGCATCAAATAGTTAAATTCACTTTTTTTTTTTTCAGTGTAAGTTAAAAATTAAGAAATATCCTTTTTCGTGGATTGCCAAATTTCCCGTGTTGCAAAGGAGTGTTCATTTTTATACCATCCGCACTAAAACGTTGTTTTTACGCGTGCACCGCAATAAGAGGTATAGCTTTTGTTGCTCAAGAGCAACCGAATTTTCTCGTTTATGCTAATCGTCATTTAAAAAAAAAAAAAAAAATTGGCAGTCGCTCTGAACATTTGCTTCATATAATTACTCAATATAACTACATGGAGAGAGGTGATAAAAAATAATCGACGATTTAAAACAATTTCTTTGGGTCGTTATTGTAAAATTAACTGAGGAAGAAAGAAAGAAAATAGTAAAACAAATTTAATGCCAAGGAGCGGGCGGTCGCGATCGACCTTGTATATATGTTGGAAGGATTCAAAACCTTGAAGTTAACTCACTGTGCTCAGCGGGTAGCAATTTTGCTATCGATGAAAAGCACAATGAATGCAAAGTGTAAATGAAGAAGAAAGCAAACTTCTCTGCAAGGTACACCTCCAGCCTTAATGACGGGCGCCCCGGCCAGCCGCCGAAGCATAAAAATAGTCATCTCAGAATCTATTCTCCCAAGTTGTAGTTTGAGCCCTCTTTATTCGCTCGTTAATGTTCTAACCCTGTCCGCAAGCTTAACGTCTTGCTTAACAATTTAATCGATTCTCTTTATGACCTATTATGCTTTGGACCCCATGTGACCTGTGCCCCAGACTCAAGAGTATGGACCCGCACCAACGGCCAATGAGTATTTGGAAGTAAGAACATCGCGAGGTTGGTCATATATAGTCGACATTCATGCCTATATAGGGCTCTAGAAAACTTTTGCTATACACATGATTGAAGAGTTCATTTTTACATAAAAACTTGTAAAAATAACGATGAGTACACTTAAAAATTACCAGATTCACTGTCAGAATCGGGTTTAATAGCGGAGCTACGCAGGTGTCATGAGAGATTCCTATTTGATGGGGCTCTCGCAAACTTTTGCTACAGTGGCTTGAAAATTTGATTCTTGCATAACAACCTGTAAAAATGACGATATGTACACTAAAAAGTGTCACACAAAATTCACTCTCAAAATCGGGCTTAGTTGCAGAGAGACGCAGGTATCATGAGAGATTCCTATCTGAATTGAAACACATCTGTGTGATGTTTCTTTAGAGAAAGTGATAGACAGGAATCTCCCATGATACCTGACATTACGAACTTGCCGTTATAGACCATTCATTTACTTATAGCAAAAGTTTGCAAGAGCCCCATTCGAGACGTATATCTCTGTGTGTCCGTAGAGAAAGTGACAAATTCGACAGGAATATAGCCCATGATACCAGCGTAGCTCCACCATTACAATCTAGCCGTTTTAGCTATATATACTGGCCGAATTTTAAACTTTTTTACATGACATTTAAACATAACTTCAAACATGATAGAGGAGTTCATTCAGCGCGATATTCGTGAATTTCGCTGGTTTTTACACCAGATTCGACTATTCATTTACTTATAGCAAAAGTTTGCAAGAGCCCCATTCGAGACGTATATCTCTGTGTTTCCGTAGAAAAAGTGACAAATTCGACAGGAATATAGCCCATGATACCAGCGTAGCTCCACCATTACAATCTAGCCGTTTTAGCTATATATACTGGCCGAATTTTAAACTTTTTTTCATGACATTTAAACATAACTTCAAACATGATAGAGGAGTTCATTCAGCGCGATATTCGTGAATTTCGCTGGTTTTTACACCAGATTCGACTATTCATTTACTCATAGCAAAAGTTTTTAAGAGCCCCATTCGAGACGTATATCTCTGTGTTTCCGTAGAGAAAGTGACAAATTCGACAGGAATATAGCCCATGATACCAGCGTAGCTCCAACATTACAATCTAGCCGTTTTAGCTATATAAACTGGCCGAATTTTAAACTTTTTTACATGACATTTAAACATAACTTCAAACATGATAGAGGAGTTCATTCTTGCAAAAAAATAACCTGTAAAAATGACGATGAGTACTAAAAAATCACAAAACTCACTATCAGAATCGGGCATAAAGCTACGCAGGTATCAGTAGCGGCCCGTGAGATTTGGCAACCATGCATTTTTCCCACTTAAACTTAGGTAAAAAATCGATTCAAGCGGAGGCTGGCAGCCTCCTCGAGTTTCGATTGTTTTCCATGTATTCAAATGGGATAAAATCACTGTTGCCAAATCGCACGAGCCGCCACTGGCAGGTATCATAAGAGATTTTCAATTAATTTGAGACAAATCTCGGTGTTCCCAAGAGAAAGTGATGAGATAGGAACAGCCCATGATACCACAATGTAGCTCCATCATTATAGGACCTACCTAGCCGTTACAGCTGTTTATACCGGGTTTAATACCGAATTTTAAACTTTTCCGGTGTGATTGCTGGTTTTTACATCAGAATTATTATTAATTCAATTGCTTAAAGCAAAAGTTTGCAAGAGTCATATTTTTGAAGTGTTTTGGACATCCATCAAATATTTCATCACGCTTTACATGCTTTTATAAGGTTCTTTTAGGCTTTTTACTACACGTTTAAGTTAAGGATAGTGACCGGTTCATAAAATGACATAAGCACGATGGTTCAGTCTATGCAGTTGTATGTCAGTGATAATAGTGCCGAGTGTAGCGCGGGTAGTTTGAAATGGAGGTAAGGGGATTTTGAAAGTTTTTAAGGTGATTCTTCAGCGTTTAGTGCCGATTTCTGCTATACTAGAGTCCCTTGATGGAAATATTGTATAGGGAGTACCGACACGACACTTTATGCATTTTGACAGGAGTCGATTTTGTCGACCGCGTGAACGCATTCGAAGGTTAAGTTCGACAGTGGACCAGTGGTGGACTGGCGGATTTGCCGGCATTCCGGTCCGTTCCCATACGTTCCTCTACGAATCGACTCCTTTCGTGTGGAGCCTTCGATGTCGTCGACTCCTGCTCGACTCCGTGAGAGCCTAAAACCAACGACCAATCACAACTCGTTGAGCTCGTGTCGGTACTCCCTATACAATATTTCCATCAAGGGACTCTATGCTATACCAGAGCGCTACCGTTATAAATTATGTCAAAACACAAGCCGAAAGTAATTTATATCTATTTAAGAAAACGGAGTGTCAGTTTCGTGATAATCATCTGAACAATGTTTCTGCAAAATATATCGTCAATGACTTTAAAAATAAGGCTGAAAGTACCAACAAATGGAATATCGCAAATAGATTCTTGTATTGAAATGCGATATTTAATTTTTTGGTACTTTCAGGCTTATTTTTGAACTTTTTGACGATATGTTTTGCAGAGACGTTCTTTAGATGATTATCTAATAACTGACACTCCGTTTCCTTAAATATAAATTACTTTTGTCCTTATTTTGACATTAATTCAACCTTTTAAAGACCAGATTAGTTCACATGAACGTCTCTTTTCCGTTTGTATAGGGAAGGTAGTTAACTGTTCGTACTCGGGGGAGTTGGAATTGCATATACGACGGATCGAAGGCGCCAAACGAGGTCTCATCTTTTTATACTACATCGAGAATCGTGTTTATTCGGGTAGCGCTCTCTGATGGCAAAAATCGGCATGGATGCGCTGAGAATCACCTCAAAGTGCGCATAGAATCAATGTGTCATATTGCTGTAGCAAAAGTACGCAACAGACCGATTTCACCACCTTGAAAACAGCCACAGATGTTGAATCCGATTGACTCGTCTGGGCCTATCTGAGCACAGCATATGAGCAAGTAATAGTTTGTGTTATGAGCCCATACTCTTCACTCTACTCTGTAGCCTGTATATATATATGTATATTCATCCCATGCAGCGCATGTTATTAGCAACCCCACGGATCTTGACAAGCGGCAAACGTTGGATAATTAGAAGAACGAAAATGATCGGTAGCCGAATGGTCAGGAAAAACAGCCGAGGAAACGAAGGTTGAGCACGGAAACTCACCAACCTCCACCCGCGATGTTGCCGAATCTTCTAATTTGTCAGTTTTCCCATTAAAACATTCAATAAGACTCGTGGACTATTTGGCAACGTCTGCACTCTGTAATAACCTTTTTATCCGACCAATGGCCGAGGCCTTCGAATGGAATCCTGTCAATTTTTTTTTTCATAAATTTATATGCGTTCATTTGTGCAAAGATCGTGCGGTTGCGTGATAATTTGTAAGGAGTAAAAAGAAAAGTCGGTGAAATACTGGTCGATCGGCGATGTCCGATCAGCGGGAAACACGCTTGTAATTAAACCCTCCAATATCACGTATCTACAGTGAGCTTCATAATTCCGCGCCTTGTGCTTTAGATACCCAGCGCGGGATGATCAGTGTTACGATCAGAGTTGGGCAAATAGTAGAAAATTGAATGGCAAAGCGTCAACAGTCCACCATAAATAAATTTGGGTTTTGCGCAATTTTTTCCCCATTTTTTTTAAAAATGAACCAAAATATATGAAACCTACCTTATAACTTACTAGGTATGCATGGCTAAGTATTGCTTTATTTTATTTATGTGAACCAAACTGCAATTTATTATTGACGCATTAGTACCTTCACTATAATTTACATTAAAAGGATACCATCACCTCATTAGTATAAATCCCTGTTTTCACCCCTATACATAATATTACACATTAAACATTACACATTGCATAGTCACCTCCTCCTTGAAATATATCGAAGCTCACCACGTAGGTACTTACGGTACACTTCACTAAGCAGACAACTCTATTTGCGGAACCTTCGAAGCAGGTGTGAAATTTGATGTCAGATTCTTATAACGTGCCCGGACTTTGAAAAAATGAGAAGAACGCTTTGAAGTTAATGAAATTTATCAAATAATTTTTCCAACATTCTTGGAAATATTTAAAACCGGTTTATACGTCTATGCCCAGAGCACATAATCCCAATTTTGAAAAGAAAAAAAAAAAAAAAAAAGTTCTCATATATTTTTCACAAAAATATTTTTAGTAATGATTTCAATTTTTTTTCTAAGTTTTTCTTTCGAAATACTGCCTTGCGATGATCTCACGAGATAGTAAAAGTTTAAAAGTCTTCTATAGTTTTGAAAATCGCCTTAGTTTCCAATAATGGAGCGCAATGCACTAAAATTGAAATAATGAAATAAAGTTCTTCAAACTTAATTTCATTCCTTCTCTCTGTTTCCTACGAATTTCCCTTAAAATGCACAGCAAGTTTTATTTCACCTGAAAATAAATAGTCGTTTAACCTGTCGCATTTAAACCGACATGAATGTGGGGGAGGGGGGGAGCTACTTCTAAACTTGCCGTGGATTCTCATGTAATCCTGCCGGCCGGCGCGGCGTACCTGATTGACTTTCGTGTGAAACCATCCCCATTTACTAAAACAGTTGGGTTATAAGCAAGTGAACTCATCTTGTCGGGATAGAAAATTAATGATCATATAGCCATGTTTGTATTATTCATCTGTATTATTGATGAGTTATCTTCTGTGCTTTTCAATAATTGAACAAACATCGTAATGAAAGAGTTAATGAATTTAAAATCGTTTCACTTCAAATGCGCTCACTTATCGAAATAAGATGAAACGTTGAAACTGATCGTATATAAAGCATTTCGAACGCTAATACAAACCATATTGAATATTCTATTCTTTGCATCTTACGGTCTCAATTTTTGAGAATTTATTCGAGCTTTTCATGCTATCTCCGAGGCAAAGAGATTTGAAAAAAAAAAAAAAAAAAAAAAAAATACTCTTAACAAATTGATTTATATCTAGTGACTAAAGATTTGTTTTCCTTAGGAAGCATCAAAAAGTATCAAGAAGTCTCAAAATCCTCTCGTGAACCCAAAAAAGGGATTTGAAGGAAAGCGTAAGATGGCGGTCAAATGCGGGCGAATCAATCCTCCATGCATGCACTACGAGTCAGCGGCGGCTCGTGCAATGTGGCAACAATGGATTTCCTCCATTTAAAACTGCGTAAAATAATCGATTACTTGGTGAGGCGAGCGCCTCACCTAGTATCGATCTTTTTGCATACGTTTAAATGGCAAAATTGCACGGTTGCCAGATTGCACGAGCCGCCACAGCTACGAGTAACAAAAGATGGCGGACGACGGCAATTTATATTATTGGTTCGAATGTACATAGGCTGTTCAAAAAATAATGCACATTCGGGTTTTTTGGGAGAACGAAAGCAGCTATCAAAAAGCGGTTTCTGTGAACTTAAAGTCCTTGTAATTTCCAATAAAACAAGACCAAGTAGAGCTCTGTAGCTTAAAAATTGACTGATATATAGGGTCGTGAAAATGGCATGTTGAAACTAGGATTTTCAGCTATTTTTTCCCAGAAAAAACAAAAAACAAAACAAAATTAAAATTGAAAAAATTGATGTTTTTATTGACAAAAATTACAAGATCTTATTAAAATTGACTGAAGTTAGTTGTCTTCATCGGATGACTCGCCTCTTTTTTAATTTTTTCGAAGTACTGTCCATCATGTTTCACGCAAAGCCTCAGCCTTTCTGTCCTTTTCTGAAGAATCCTTTTTTCAAACCGGATTTCTGAAGAAGTTTCACTGATTCCTGACCCTCAGAAAAGGATTTAAACCAACGACTTATGGTCGTTGTCTTAATATTGGTCTAAACAGTTGTCTTTATACACTTGTTTCATTTCTTTAAAAGCGTCTCTCACTGATAAACCACGCAAAAAAAAATAATGAATAACGTGACGTTACTCTTCTTTCTCCTCGGCATTCGTCGTGAAAAAAATTTGGAAGTTTCGCACTGCGCACACGCGTCAAACAGAACAGAAAAGTCAAACAGGAAAGTCGCAAGTACTGAGTACTGTGCATATTTCATCCTGTAAGCTGTGCCTGCTGACCGGCCACACAGTCAGTAAGATCTTGTAATTTTTTCGATTAAAACACTCAATTTTTTCAATTTAATTTAGTTTTGTTTTTGTTTTTTTCTTGGAAAAAATAGCTGAAAATCCTGGAGGGGTAGTTTCAACATGCCATTTTCAAGACCCTGTATATCAGTCAATTTTTAAGCTACAGAGCTCTACTTGGTCTTGTTTTATTGGAAATTACAAGGACTTTAAGTTCACAGAAACCGCTTTTTGATAGCTGCTTTTGTTCTCCCAAAAAACCCGAATGTGCATTATTTTTTGAACAGCCTATGTATAAACAAACGTCTCAATTCCTCATAGTACCTACATTTTGTGTCATTCTTTGTAATTTTTAGGTAAGTTTTACTCTCTCGTTATTGTTTTTTGTTGCTACTTAGAAAACATCACGTTTTAATTGTGTCGATTTGACCGAATTCTAGAAAGGAAACGCCAGACAAGTATACCTACTTTGCCGAACTCCGTGGTCGGTCATATTTGCTGCATGTGGTGCATGCATGCAGGATTGATTCGCCCATTAGACAGACATCTTACTTAGGGCTTTCCTTCAAACGCCTTTCGAGGTTTTATGAGTAGATTTTGAGACTTTTGAATGCTTTCGGTTTAATTTTCAGGCAGTTTTTTCTTAGAATCCAACCTCCATAACGCTGTAGCAAAACTATACGCGAAACAGACCCATTCCATTTTCTTACTGGAATTCCGGTTACAGTTACCCGAATTCCGGTTAGCCCGTTCAGTCATGGGCTTTTAATTTCAGAAGTAGATTGGTGGATTGAACGATAGATTATTAAAAAAAATTAAATTTTGCATTTTTACAAAATGTGTGGTTCATTTGGCAACAGTGCGCAGGTCATAGGTCGATGGGGCTCCTCTCAAGATGCGAACGAATCTAAGAAACACTTGGCCGGTATGCATTTGTTTGACGATGGACGATTTCCAAGGAGAGGAGTTCAAGATTTAATTTTGATTATTTATTGCAACGTTGCCACTTTAAATATGTATCGATTACTTTTGAGTTTTGTAGATCATTATACAATTAACCTATCTGTAGTTTGAAATGTATGATTTTAGTCGTCGTGTTTGATCATATGTAATAGATATGAGTCTTAAATTAAAATGAAGTGATTTAATTTATTTTATGTTTTTACAAATGTTTAATTCGGCAGGACCGATAGCCTTATCTTAGTGCCTGGTCATCCTATTTGATTTACAACTGTACATTTTTCGTGTGTAAATAAAGCTGCTTAAAAAGAATAAAAATATAACATTAATTATAGTTTAATACATAAATATTCGACTCTAATCAATAAAAATATATGGGTCTGTTGCGTATTTTTGCTACATCAATATATAACCATGACTCTAACGTAGAATTCGACAAAAATAACGATGCGCCCATTAACTAACGTTCAAAAACCATTAATTAAGAAAATCACTTCAATTTCAACCAACCCGCGCTACTCTTGAGACGATTTACACGCATACTACTACAAAGGCGGAAAATGTGATGTAAACAATATCGTAACTACAAAATGAAGAAAATTCCCTTCTAAATACATGAAATATTGGCTGCAATGTCTGGTCTTTTTTGACTTATCAAACATTACAAACTAATTCAAGAATTGTATGCATCTAAATGCAACCATTAATTTTTTTGTAAACTATGTTGATGTTTATATAAACGCGGTGGTGCCGTCTATGTATTTGTATGTCAGTGATAATAGTGTCTACAGTAGTGAGAGTTGTTTGAAATGGAAGTGATTTCCTGAGTTAATGAGTGGATTTTGAAAGTTTTTAATGAGCACGTCGTTATTTTTGCCGAATTTTACGTTAGAATCAATGAGTTAAGTATATTGCTGTAGCAAAAGTACGCAACAGACCCATTAACTCTAGACTACGCTGAAGAAAAAAATTACCAGAATCATGACGATGTGTGAACCAATGCGTATAGGATAGTATAATTACAAGAATTCTAGTGTTTGTACCATAGTTCTTGAAACTTTTAAAAAAATTCTAGTTCTATAACCATACTCTGCGGTATTAACACCAGACTTTTTTTTTTGGTCAAAGCACTAGACTTTCTGTGGTTCGCATATCATTGTGCCTCTGGTAATTTTACTAGACGCCAGGAATTATCTTTTTCAGTGTAGCTATACACGGAAAAAAATCAGGTCTTCATATTTTCTACCAGGATTGCTGAAAAAGCCTCAGCTACTGGCGCGGCGGTAGACAGTAAACTGACTATGTTTCGTTTTTTCTAGCATGGTAGATTTTTATCCATCACGCTAGATTTTTTATCCACCTGGGTAGATTTTTTATCCACCATGGTAGATTTTTTACTATCAAGACCTGCAAAAAAACCATGTTACCATTTACCATGGTAGAAAAAACACTCGACCGCGGTTGCTGAGGCTTTTTCAGCAATCCTGTGGTAGAAAATTTGAAGACCTGATTTTTTTCCGTGTAGGTTGTCTTATGTTTTTATTTTTTCTATCGAAATCTGGCAACAGTGGATAAAATAAGCAAAGCAATCATCGGGGGCCGACAGGAGGAATTAATACGGGTTGTTTCATTGGTGGACTCGTGGACGGACGTCGCATAGAGTGAAGAACGATTGGAGGCCGATTGGACGCGATATCCACGAAGCGATAATGGACGTAAACGGGCGTTTTTCTCTTCTATAATTAGACCAAAATTAGCTGCCAATGGCACAGTGATTGATGAAGTGTTTGAAGATTTGAAGTATCCATTACTACTTGCTCTGCGAGCCTACTGTTTTTCAATTATTCCTCCCTGCCTTGGCTCATCGCTGCCAGCTCAGTAGAAGTATCGACCTATTGTATGTTTTAATGGACTCGGTGATCCAGTCTCTTTTATTTCTTATCAATATTTTTATTTTTATTTTTATTTTTTCCTGTTTGACCCCATTTTTGTCTATTTTTTCCTCTTTTCCTTAATTCTTACTATTTTTCTTTATATTTTGTCTATTTTTCCCTGTACATTCGCCCTATATTTGTCTATACTTTTCCCTACTTTCCTGTTTCTTTTGTTGCATGTAAAACAGAATTTCTTACCAATATTTTGTTGCTGCTGTTATCTCCTGTTTCTCCCAGTCTTCACTGATTTTTCTCTATTTATTCCTATTTTCCTTAAGTTTCCCTTTTTTCCTTTTATTTTCGCAATTTTCCCCTACATGCACCCTATATTTTTTCCCTATACTTTTCTGTACATTTTAACGGATGTAAAACAGAATTTCTTACTAATATTTTGTTGCTGCTGTTATCTCCTGTTTTTCCCCGTCTTCACTGATTTTTCTCTATTCATTCCTATTTTCCTTAATTCTTCCTATTTTTCCTTATATTTTCGCTATTTTTCCCTACATTTACCCTATATTTTTCCCTACTTTTCTGTAACTTGTGTTGCATGTGAAACAGAATTTCTTACCAATATTTTGTTGCTGCAGTTATCTCCTGTTTTTCCCTGTTTTCCCTGTTTTTTTTCCTATTCCTTCCTGTTTTCCTTTATTTTTCCTATTCCTCCCTATTTTTCTTGTATTTACCCTCTGGTTTTCTATATTTTTCCCTACTGTTGTTTTCTTTTCGTTGCATGTAAAAAAAAAAAAAAAAAAAAAAAAATCCAACGACCAGATGAACTTTGGGAAATGGGTTCTTTATAATTTTATTTTTTGCAACAGCTGTTGAGAAGGTCTAGTCTGGTGTGAAATCAATTGAAAATAACTATCCGTTGAAAGCCTAATAAATTTCTAAAATTGACCCACAAACTCTATAAATGCTTTCCACCAAACTTCAAGATGGCAGTCAACCGAGTGGGTCACAATAGGGAAGTCCCATCTAACTTTCTATGCTACGAGAAAAGTGATTCATTTTAGAGGAAGATTCAATTATATGGGACTCCCCCAAGGTTAATTTGAATGACATAAAATTATAATTTCAGAAGATCGTTTTGCACTAGAGATCGTTTGGGAATTAAATATCGGTGCTCTTAGACCGCAGTAATATTTGGCAAATTTTTCATTTTCATTCCTTCAAATCAAAACACAAAACAAATCTTGGTTGTGACTTTTATCTTTCAATTTAAAACCGTTCCCTCTTGAAAAGCAAAGAACGCGTAGATTAATTTCCAATCATTTTAATTTTCTAATATGCAGTGAAAAAAAAAAAAAAAAAAAAAAAAAAAATGTGTCAAATTAACTTCCCGAATGTTAACAACATATGCAAAAACCCTTTAGATGCTAGATTTACATCCTGAGTCGAATGATGTAAATTTAGCATCTCACATGTCGGAAATTTAGGAATGTAATTTCAAAACCTTTTATTTTTTTATCAGTGTGAGGATTAATGTAGGAAGATTCCAAAGATTATCTGTCTGGGTGCGCCGGTGCCGACACTTCTGAAAAATAACATTTAGCCATTTCAGATTTGGCAACAATGGACCAGAACAAGCAAAAAAAAAAAAAAAAAAAATCGAAGTACCTAATCATCCGATCAAAGTCTCGGGACTAATGAGTTCAAGTCTTGATACAAATTTTTTCATTAACTATCCTCAGGAATTCTAATTTGACCACAGCTACGATCTCGTAGATCATAGATTCTCAATCCCCACCTATATCTCACACCGCGATGAACTGATGCACCTCCTCCTGTCCATACCAACATTCTTCAATCATCCACCCCACGGAATTCCAACCCTTCTTCTAATAAAGTTTGGGCTAGATTAAGCTTTGATTAGTCTGCTAAAATTACCTACCACGATGATTGTGTATACTCGTTTTAAAGTTGATAGGATCCTTAATCCTCATACACTATATATAGTTTATATATTCCTATTGGACTTGCCGAGGAATGAATCGCATAATAGAAAACAAGCAGGGAAGCTCCGATACATTGCATGTATTGGAAAAGCGTGCCTGTGAATTGTAAACATAAAAATCTGCGCGTAAGTTGTTTCATTTGGTCTTCTGCTCTGCTGGGTTTTGCAGAAATAAGTTTTGCATAAAGGCTTACGCATACATGGTTTAAATATATTTATTATAATGTAGTTCATGGGAGAAGATTTGTCAATTTATTGTATATTATTTAAGGTACAGGAAGTGCTGTTGGAGCTTTGATTAAGAAAGTATGACAATGTATATGCATTTGAGACGTATGTTTGAAAAAAATATTTTTGAGTCGTTGTTTTTGCAGTGACACATTACAATTGGTTCAGTGTTTTGTTCATTTGTGGATTACAGCTGTTTGAAATGCATCAGCAATTTTTAAAGGAGACATTGTAGTATGTAACTAACATATGAATTGAATAAATAGATTTATAATATACATGAATGATTCAATAATGAAAATTTGGATGAAATCACTGATTATAGAGTATTTGAAGTTTAAATGATTCGATTCTGCGTTGAATGGATGTAAAAGATTCTATTTATAATTTAATGAAATGAGAAAGAAAAGATAGGTAGGCCATGGTTTTGTTGGTGGAATATGGTGATGAAAGGTAAAAGAAGGTAATTAATAAATGTCTACATATTGATAGAGACGAAATAGAGTCATTCCTTTCAATATCTAAATTTTTTGGACACAGTATTGGCCGATTTGGATCTGAAAATTAAACAATTACAATTAATGTCAATAAAAGCAATTCCTGCTATGTTTTCATTAAAGGCTTTACTGTACAGAGAAACCTTATGGTGAATACTCAAGATAAAATTAGGCTGAATCATCTACTTGGAAAAAATGCTATGATTAGCATCCAGTAAAAACATTACAGACGTACATACTAATTGAAGTATTAATAATTTATGCATCAACTTTGACAACTATAATTAGTGTAGTCCCCTACTTCATTGCGATGCGTCCCTTCAAGCAAACAGAGTTGCTTACCAGAGTTGCAGAGTTTCTAGCCTTTCATTCGATGACATTCTATCAATGAGAAGCAAAAAAAGTTACGCATATAAAAGCTTCCACCCCTCCCCCCTCTCCATACATGTGCTTATTTTACAAAATTGGCCGTATAGTGGTACCTTTGATGATTATATTTAATTTTTGGATTCTCTCAAAGAGAGCAAGTATAGTCTGGACTCAGCGCATGAGATTTCAATTATTTTACTCATCGGACAGTGATTAAATACCAGAGGACCTGAATAGAATAAAAGAAGTCTACTACATTTTATATACAAAGTGAGCCAGAGCATCCGTTGCTGGCATTTTTCTCGAAAATTACTGAAACAAATTATTTGAAACAAAACAATCAGACAGAAAATTGACTCCAAATTTTTCATTTCTGATATTTTCATAAGCTCCTGACAACCTCTTAGGGTGTATTCTGGGGGGTTCAAACACATTTTTCAACTTTTCTCGAAAAAACCCTCAATGCAGATGTAAAAATTCATTTATAATCTAAAAGTAGAGAAAAAAAATTTGTTTTATAAGTTTGAAAAATAGGCGCAACGTAGGAATCTGAACAAAAACCTTCTGTGAAGAAAGCTGATTTTATAAGCTTTCAGATGGCGCAAACCGCGATGCCGAAAAACATTTCGTTCAAGAGTTATGACCGCGCAAAGTTTCAAATCTAGGCCAAAAATAGGGTTCCGTCTTTCGATTCTACAAAAAAATTTGTTGCTCCACCAATAATCGATGAAATTTATTGAAACTTGGTGGAAGCAGGTTTTTTGGGTCGCTGAATTTATTTTTGACATAAGTTTTTCAAAATTCTCAAATCATATATGGCCGCCATAGTTTTTCGTTCAGATTCCTTCATTGCGCCTATTTTTCAAACTCAAAAAAAGGATTTTTGGAAACTTCAAAAGTAAAAAAAAATGCAAAAAAAAGGGTTAAATTTTTTGAACTATACACTGTAGCACATCAATCGAAAGATCTTTAAAATACGCATCTTTTGGTGCAAAGTTCACGTCAATATCTATTTTCGTTCAAAAGTTATGGAGCATTGGAGGTTTTGACTTTGACCCCCCGCACTCCCACTCCCAGTTGACCAAATTCAAAAAACTGCAGATATTCTGAAAGATGATGCTTAGCTCTATCATCCCTGAAAGTTTCATCCATTTTTGAGGGGGGTCACTCCTAATGGTAGCTGGATGGACCCCATTTCATCAAAACAATACCATTAATTGAGCCTGTCTCGTCCTCTAAAAAAAAATACAAAAACCATAACTTCGCTTACACTTTCGAACAGGCGTTAATGTTGTAACAATTCCCGAAACTAAAAAATTAAAAGAATACTGATCTAATTTGTTTATTTTAATGAGATCCATTTTCAACCCATAAAAGATTGAATGTTAAAAATTGCGCTAAAAAAAAAAAAAAAAAAAAAAAAAAAAAAAAAAAAAAAAATCATTTATCAGCTGATCAAATAAAGGCAAAGAAACGTGACTACTTCATTCCGCGCTGTCTAGCGGGTTCTTCTTGAAGATTTACTTTTGTGAGGAGGTATCCTATAAGTAAAACCATGATCTGTATCGGTTTTATTTCGCGCCTTCTATTCGAAAATATCAGCTGACTCTAGACATTCACAGAGAAAGATTATCAAATTAGTGAACAGGTGAGCCGCAGTGCAGCCAATGCAGCCAAACAATAATAAATAAAAAAAAAAAAAACATCACACAACGACTCGTTATCGGCCGCCCGTACGAAAAAAACCACGAATGTACTTTAAAATCAATTATATATTCAATAAACGTAATAAAATAACCCAAAAACAATGTCCAACATAACAAATTAATCGTAAAAACAAACAAAAATTTATTCATCGTAAAACCAACACAGCAGAGTAAAATTACAACAAAGTTGGCAACATAAAACGCAAAATATTACCTCACCGCACTCCACTTACCCCTCAAAAGTGGTGAGTCCGTCGTTTAATTGGAATTATAAAAAAACTAAAGCATTAAAATGAATCCAACTATTTTTGCTGCAAACTTTAGAAGGTACGATTTCATAATTGTACCATTGCAATCCTCAAAACGCAACAGACACGACAGGAAAAAATCACAAAATTCAAAAACAGCCGATTTTCAACTTTAGGCCACTCAGCATAGGAATACACGTGGAAAGCATAGGCTGCCTTATTACATTGTATACATTGTATTATATTGTTAGCAGCAAAACGATCGGAATAAGCGTGCCATGTTCCATGGGCACGCTTAAAACGATATGATACAATGGGTCTATTGCGTACTTTTGCTGAGGCAATTTGATGCATTGACTCTAACGTAAAATTCAGCGAGAACTACAATGCGCACATTAAAAACTTTCATAATCCACTCATTAACTCAGAAAGTCACTTCCATTTCAAACAACCCGCGCTGCACTAGCCACTATTATAACCGACATACAACTACATAGACGGAACCACCGTGTTTATGTAAAAATCAACAGAGCTCACAATTTTTTGAATGTTACGTTTATACATATAGCTATTTGATACAGAAAACAAGTTGGTTCCGGGAAAAAGACCGCAAAATATTAAGAAATGGGACGTTTCAGGCTAGTAACAAACCCTTTATCAACCACAAAAAATTAAAATACACAAAACATTAAAAACAATAAAAAAAAAGATTTGATACACTATTTGATACACAGCTATTTGATACACATATATACATATACTTACAAGTACTATGTACACGTCTGTTTCCGTACATCTGGAAGCAGAGTAAATCGTCATTCGTTGGTGGGGTCGATAATGTTCAATGAAATGAAATCCTACAAGTGCGTTGGCATTACCGTCTGTAATGGCGTTAAATGCGCAACCCTTTTCCTCGAGTGCTTGGCGCCAAGCATTTGCATCTCCGAGTTAGACCGGTCATCGGTGTCCAACAGAATTCTCTGCACGGGTGGCGGGTGGTGAGTGGTGAGCAGCCGGACAGCAGATGCGGTGTTTGGTTTGGCCACCCAATGGTAATGACATTTTTCCGATGAAGCGCACAATATCGCGTCGTTCCTCACAGAGGGAAATTTTCAATAGATCGGTGGATTAATCATATAGTGAGGGACACACTTTTTGTTTTGAAGCATGTGTACTTAAAAAGTTAAAACCTTTGCCTCGCCGACTTGATTTTTTTTTTTTTTTTTTTTTTTTTTTTTTTTTTTTTTTTTTTTTTTTTTTTTAAAGAATCTCAATCTCTCTTTTCACAGTAGGTTTTTTGTATTTCCCATGGTACTTACATTGAAGAGAAAGTGGCGGCAGCTCAAAATTATAAATTAAAGAGGTATGCTCATGTGACTTCGCGCCACAAATTCAGTGGCGCGTATTTCAAAATCACTGCAGGCAAGATGGCCGAAAAAGGCAGAAAACGTATACTCTTTGCAGAGAACATTGGGTTGTTTTGTGCTTTCCTGCAGAGGGCAGCCCGATGTTTTCGCAGAGGGCAGCCCAATGTTTTCTGCAAAGAGTATACGTTTTCTGCTTTTGTCAGCCGTCTTGCCTGCAGTGATTTTGAACTGAGCGCCACTGAATTTGTGGCGCGAAATCAGATGAGCATACCTCTTTAATCTATAACCTTGGCGGCAGCTAGTGAGTCCCAAAGGTCGAATCCCAGGCAGGGTGTCAGTCGAATATCCAATACTGCGATATTTTTTCATCACGCGTACCAGTGGCGTACGCAGGATTTTTTTTTTTGGAGGGGCTTGCACTGATGAGCGTTTGACTGACAATTAAACCCCCCTTCCCCTCCAACCCTTAAAATCGGAGGTCTCGGGGGATTCAGACCCCTTAGCCCTCCCTGCATACGCCACTGATGCGTAACAATTTCAATAAAACCCACGTGGGAGTATAAAACAAATAGTTTCGTACAAAATATACAGGTTATGGGCCAAAAGTCTCGGAATGAGTCTATAAATTATATGTATCAAGCGATAGGTAGATCCATATGAAAATTTTAAAATGGGCGGCGGTTTCCCCCCTTATACGGGAGGGCCGTAAAATGTTGAACCCTTCAAAAGATACACGGAAAAAAAAGACTGGTAGAATTTACCTTCTGCATAGCTGATTTTGGAGTCAGTCTACAATCAAGTATGCGGTAAATTTTACCATCAGATGGTAAATGCAATCTACCTTGTGGTGAAATTTACCGAGGGATTATCTTAATTTACCACAAGGTAAGTTGCAATACCATATAATGGTAAAATTTACCATACTTGATAGCAGACTCCAAAATTAGCAGATAGTAAGTTCTACCAGCCTTTTTTTCGTGTAGTTCATTTTAAGTTAACTAAACATTCCCCAAGTTTGTTATTTTTTATTCGAGCGCAGTCTTTAAAAAGTTATTAAGCCGTTCCGGAACTTTCGGCCCACGCTGTATGACTATATTCATTAAATCTACCTATATTACTTTTGAAAAGTAATCGATTTTCTGGTAAAAGTGATCCATGAAAGTTCCATGACCTAAATTCCGGGGACCTTTCACAGAATTCCATGCAATTACATGATCTTATAGAAATTCTATGCAATGTAATGAGAAAATAATAATGGCTCACGGAAATGATGGCCACTTTGAACTTCGGTCATGGAACTTCAAGAAACACATTTACCAGGGTTATGCCATAAAAAAGGACGAATTGCTTATGCCAGTAAGTGCGAGCTGCTACTGGCCTTTTTTTTTTTTTTTCCAGCAAATGGTGTTTTATACGTCAATTTTGTACGACCTTCCATAAACGATACCAACAATATCTGTCAATTATCAATAAAAATTCAATAAGTTATTTTATTTGCCATTTTTTTCATGGCTTCGACCCATTGTACAAGGGAGTTGCTCTGTCAACCAGTCCATTGACAGTCGCAGCATGGTCCACGCCACTGACCAGAAAATTTGCTCCTTTTTTTTCCACGGCCAAGGTCCGAGAGGTACACAAGTCCAGTCTGCTCTGTTTCCGCTGTTGACATATATTCGGGCAGCGCTTGTGAAAAAGTTAGGTTAGGTGGACGCGGAGGACGGTGAGACCCCCGCGGATTTTCGTTGTTGTCACCCCACGGCCCACACTCGTTTCCCCGCCCCCTCCCCACCAATTTTCCCCTCCACTACCTTCAACCACATGCTGAGACCGCGGCTCAGATCAACGACAAACCAAAAATAATCCTCCACCTCCTCTTACCTTCCCCCTTACCTTCCCCCTTACCTTCCCCCCATCCCCCCATCCCCCCATCTCACCCGTCCCCCTCCCCATTTTCTCCTCGGTCATCAATGAGACAGCACGACTAGCTCCCTGTTACACGGTATCTCTGCGGGGGAAGTTTTCTTATAAATTCATGTATCAAACATGTTACATTTTTTCTTCGCTTTTCTTATCGGCGTCAACACCATTAATAATAAGTATAATAGATTACGGTATGTAACCCTTGGTTCTCAGCCTAACATTAAAAAAAAAAAAAAAAAAAAAAGAAGAACGGAAAGAAAATAAAAATGAGCATGTAACCTCACAACACGTTCAATCAACCTGATTGCTGAGCACAAAAGTCCATCACTTTATCTGAGAATGCTGTGGTTTAGGGGGGAATGGGGGGGGGGGGGGATTTTTACGGATCAACACTGTATTCGTGTAAACAGGAGCTTGGAGGATTCATATTTCAGTCAGCTCACTCTCAACCCCATGGTGATGCTTCATTGCGTATTCAACTTAAAACCAAGGATCTTTTTTAATTAGAGTTTCGGGAGTCGTTCGATGTATCGAATCAAGTTTGCTGTCACTTTTAAAATAATCGAATAAAAAATAGCTCATTTCCAGCAGGGCTTTGATTTATCAAATTCCTCGATAATTATCGAATCAGTGGCGTCGCGTGCCATCTGGCAACAATGACACTCATCCATTTAAACTCATTAAATATATCGAATTTTCCTTGAGCACTGTGCACCCCCTGAATTCGACCTTTTGTATGAGTCTAAATGGATAGCATGCTATGTTGCCAAACTGCACGCGACGTCACTGTATCGAATCGAACTATCGAATATGCATAGCCGTAGCCAGGAATTCGTCTATCTCTGTCTTGACCCATTTGAACGCAAATGATAGAAAAGGATGGAGTGAGGGGATGTCGCACGTGACTTCGGCCCTAGATTCTGTCTCAGGAGCCGAATTAAGTTGGCAAAAAGCTGGACTTAACTAAAAAAAGCATAACCTAACTTGTTATGAATGCTTGCTTCTGATTAGTCGGCGGTGCAGATTCGAGGTACCAGTTGAACTTAATTCGTATCCTGAATAATTATTTCATTTGTCTAAAGCCATTTCCATCAACAGGACTTAATAAAGTAACCACCGAACCTTAAGGAAAGTCTGCTCGTCTAAAATGCCCGATAAAAGGCTGGTGACAAGTGGCATATAACTAGGAGGCAGAGCCAGATTGTCTCTATTTAGCGCCCAAGTCTAAATGCAGAAATGCTTACTTGCACCCTCTGACGGGCGGTCCATGGGTTCAAAAATGAGGGTCTTTAAAACATAAGAGATAAGTACCTGGTTTTTTTTGTTTTTTTGTTTTTTTTTTTGGTTCGGCCCTATTTTTGAGACCTTTTCCATGTAAAATTTTATTTCCCGCCTCAATTTTATCAGTCCCTCGAAATTGGGCACCCCTAAAAATTTTGGGCCCTAGGATTTTTCCTAGTCAGCCTTATGGTTAATCCAGCCCTGCTAGGAGGTTACAGAATCAACATAATTTGTCAATTTACTTTTAATGCCCCCAAAAAATGAAAACTACCCTCTACCCTTAAGGGAAGTGGGGAGTAATTTTCATTCAAACGCTCATCAGTGCAAGGCTTGCACTGCAAGCCCCTACGAACCAAAAACTTGTGTACGCCATTAACTCCAACCCTCTCGTAACGGATACAAATTCTGAGGTTCGGGTATGCAGCCTCGGTGTTATCCATCGTTTCCGCGAAAACAAACAGTTCGGGTAGGATAGTAAAATGCACGACCATTGATTTTCACCCAAACCTCGACAGATAAAAATTTAGCTTTAATAATTGATCCGTTGATTATAGCCGCTGGTGCACCAGAAACTCCTTACAAACGTCATCACTCAACCCACCTTATATTCAGCAGAGTGACAATGTTAGACCTCAGAGTCGTCCACGCGGAAAAACCGATGCAACATACAGGACGTCTCGTCGCAATAAATTAAAAACTAATTAGTCCGAGAGGAAAAAATGAAATGAGCGTGCAACAAAATAGAGGTCCGGGGACATTAATCAGATTGTTTGACCGGACTTATGTACATAAAACCGGTTAATTGTAGAAATTGGAGATGAAGGATTGCTAATAGGAGTGCTATGACGCGGTTGTGGAATGCGCGAAATGCAATCGGACATTAATATCGTAGCAAAAGGGGAGGCATATGTCGGGGTGGGTGGGAAGGGGGGGGATGACCAATAGTCGAATACGAGGTAGTGCGCGCGAAAAGGTGCAATGTCGTTAATAAGGAGGCCACGGCGGGAGTGCACGTTTCGCGAAAGCGTGAAATGCGTTATGAATTAATCAGGCGAGTCCCCAGGAGTCCCACCGCGCGCGCTCAGAGCAGAGCAGCTCCAAGCGGAGGTGATACTACTCAAGGGTCCCGCGATCTGTCTTCGTTGTCGGCCGCTGCGCCTCTTATAGGCCTCCTGGATCTCAGTTTCTGGTCCGGTCCTACCTTTTATATACCCCCGTTCCCGCTTCCAATAGTGGATCCATAAGAAAGTGTCCTTCTCTCTCGTCTCCCATTAGAATGCATGGGTTAGAAAAGGATAGAAGAGAGGGCGAAAGTCACGTGACTGCCCCTAATCTGTCCTTTTCTAACGCACGCGTTTTAATGGGGAATGAGAGAGGAGGACAGATCCCTGGTTCCACCAAGTGGGATTCACACCGCTCCCGTTCCGCTCTTACCCCACGTTATAATACCTTCCGCTTATTCTCCCATCAGACTTTCTAAATATCGCGGCTGATAAATTATCGCCGTATCCAGGAATGTACCTTTCTCCCTCTGTGCCCATTTGAACGCACGTGTTAGAAGAGGAAAGGAATAGGGGCTGAATAAGTCACGTGACAGCCACTCTTCCTATCTTTTCCTAACTCTTGCGTTTCAATGGGTGAAAATAGAGAGAGAGACAAATTCCTGGCAATGGCTATGTCGCCGGGCGACGATAAATTATCGATATTGTTCAAATATCATTATCTGTCATCCAGTTTGCTGTTTTTTTTCTCTCTCTCTCTCTCTCTCTCGTGGATGAGATATTGCGCGAAATCGAGGAGCCGTCGACAGCGAATGTGCGTACTCAAATTGGATCGAGCTCCTGACCTGCTCAATCTCACCCCACGGAGTCATCGCTCTTCGGTCACGACGTGAGGTGATCATCAGTTGACCACAGGCGGGTCTAAACGGTGATGAAAAAACGTAGCTCACTGATTAAGAGCCGGTGCTTAGTTGCGCACCGTTGGAATAACAGAAGGACGCCTTCACTGGGACTGGGGGGGAGGGGGATCACTGTCCACGGAGGAGTGGATCTGTTGCAAGCTTTTTTCAAATGTCAACAAACTGTAAAGACCGTATTTGTAAAGAGTTAAGACAAGAGGGTAGGTACACTAAAAAAAACAAAAAAACAAAAAAACGAACAAACAAAAATATGCTGTCTCAGCAAAATCGATCTTGCGATACTCGGAAAACGAAATATTTTGCTGAATTAACCACCTGCATTGAGGAATCGGCAAACAACTTTCCTTGTTGCATTATAATTACTACTACTACTCGAAGTTTATGCCTCAACTGTTTGAGATGCTTACTCAAAAATAATATAGTCAACAAGTCAATCAATAAAAATCCAATCTACGGTTATTGTTACATTAAATTTGTCAAGAGCTCAGCTTTCAAATGAGCAAAAGTAAACTTTGGTCCGATTATTTTTCAAGGCACAATTATAGTAAGATTAATTGTTTTATCATGATCAGAATCAGAGTTGGGCAAATAGGAATGTAAACGATTTCACGATTACTGGGTAATCGATAAAACTTTTGGATGGTTATTAAATTTAGTCTTCTCTGCTTTAAAATAAACTTTAACGTCATTTCGATTAGGTACTATATTTACTCTGCAACTAGTATGATGGGAAAACTCAATCCTGATTTCCGGAAAATCATCTTCCGAAAAAATGACGATTATGATTACTTCGTAATCGTGTGATCGATTACCACCCACATTTGCCTAACTCTGGTCAGAATACCTGCTTATCTGCCTTGGCAAATAGCAAGCGGGTGGTTGTATTTGCCTAGCACTGCTATTTGCCTGCGACATGTGGGTATTGTAGGTACTTACAAGTCAAGCCAATACCAAAGTAAAAAAAGCAAAAAAAATGGTTTTCAATGATCATCCTTTAGAGAATCTTTTTATATGATTCTAATCGAGGTTATATAGATATGATGCCATTCACGGCAAATAATGAGATACTTACAAAGAGCAGATGAATAATACATTGAGATTGGTTATCAAAGATAATTGGGCGCATACCGTTTGAATCAACGGGACTATAACATAAATAACAGGAATAACAGTGGAGGAAAATAGGAGGGGACAATTCGCACACATCTCTCAACAGGAGACATACTTTCTTCATGTGTAATCTTTCCTCTAAGTTGAAACCTAGGATACGGCGTCACCAATCCTCACGGCTATGAAGACCATCCCATCGACTCTTGCCTTTGCTCAGATCGCGTCACTAGGCGTCTCGGGTCGCCTGTAAACAAAAAGTTAATAAATGAATATTCTTTACCCGAAGGAATGAGAGTAAATCTGAGTGTGAGTGTGAGTGTGAGTAAGAGCGTGAGTGAGGATTGTGAGTGTACGGAGGATTTTGCCCGAGTACCTTACGTTTACATGTACATAATTTTTGTGTTCTATTCCAGTTTCGTGCTTGTGTCTTGAGTCTTGCGTCTTGCGTCCTGTGTCTTGTGTGCATGCCCTGTGTTTTGAGCTGCGCCGTCGGTCGCCATCTCTGAACTTGACTCAAAAACCTCCATAAATCCTCTGAATCAGATTAATTACCGGAAACGGAGTGCACGCATGCAATAACTTAGATCAAAACCTCGTTCTTCATATACATTATACACAGGGCGCCGCGTTGCCAATTTCGGTCCGGCGGCGCTACGGCGATACCACCATCTCGCTACAATGTTGCCGATCGGGAGATCTTTGATAGGTTCAGGGAAAAAAATATACTGTGGGGAATACCTGCCTACGAAAACTTTCTCATATCAAACTTAATCAAGGGGGACCTCCAGACCCCCTTATAATTTCTGGGGAGAACTCCCAGAAATAACCCCCTTTATTACTCTGGGGTAAACCCCCGGCCGCCTATAATATCCTGGGGTTGGCCTCCAGGCCCCCTTTAATATACTGGAGGAGACCCCGCTTGAGGAGTTACAGAATGTTTTTTTTATTTCAAATTTTAATCAAAATTCAAACAGGTATATTTGAAATATTCCAATTTTTCGCTATTTTTACCCATTTTACCCTTATATTCTCCCATCGATTTTAATGGGAGCCTTTCATCCTCCATATCTTGCTTACAATTTAAAATTTCAAGAAAATAACAAAGCCCCTCTGAGGAAGGTTAATTAAAAAGCAATTTTTCTGCAAAATTTTGATGCATACGGACGTTCGATTCAAAAGTTATGCTGAGATACAGACAGGCATCAGAAATCTGCGCCGTTGCAAAAATTTCTTAATTTCTAACTTTGTTAAATTAAGAAAGTAAAAAGAGAAAAAATTACAAGAAAGGATCTCGAGAACAATGCGTAAGTCGATGTTGTAGATAGATTGTAATCCTAGGAAAATAGAAATCGGCTCGCTATTTGTCTTAACAGTATTTCCTGAGAGGAACTAACCTGGTCCAAGTCAAAAAAACACATCTGAAATCGATAAAAATCTGGGCGCCGATCATTTACTTCATCGATTAAATCGATAGAAACACAAAATTTAAGACCCTTGCAGCTGCTGTTAGGTATGGGTTTACACAAGTAAGTGAGGGTAAACATGGCAACGTCGGGGGCCCGAGTGTGATTGGCGATAGAATTTTTGCTGTCCGCAAAGCGAGGGAGGTCCTTTTAATACGTGGCACGGTCCACAGCGTTGAAGACCCGGGAGGAGGGAAAGGAAAGTCCGAAGAGAGGGAAAGAGGGAGAGAGGGAGAAAGAGAATGAAAATCTCTTGGCGATGCGACGGTCAAACGTCTGAATGTCGTAAATAGTCGGGACCGGGTGAGCTCATAGTGAACACGGAAAAAGCTATCATATTAATTACATGCAACAACTTGTAGATAGCAGCTCTAACCCCCTCTCCCCCTCTCCCCCTCTCCCTCTCACCCCCTCTCCCTCCTGCGACGTTCACTACCCTTTGTCTTCTTCCATCTTCAACCCCTTCCGCTTCGATGGTAACCAAAGAGTTATAGAGATAGAAAGGATAAATAGGACGTGATTTTGAAACTTCAAGGAGACAACCATGATGGAAAGTGAAAATCTCTCATGGAAATTTTACACGGGCTCGGTTTGTTTGCCTCATATTTTTTAACATATAAATTAAAAAAAAAAAAAAAAAAAAAAATGGGACGAATTAATTTAAATTTGGTTTTAAACGAAAGTGCAAAAGTTTGAAGGTTGCTTATCTGGGCACAGTTGTGTAGTTAAATGTTTCTTCTGGAAGGATTTGCACGATAAAGAAACTGACACATGACAGAAATAAGCCAAATTTTCTCACCTGGGTAGTTGTATTGGAATTCGGAATCCATGTAAATCGAGTCCATGTTTCTGTGTCCAGAAAGCCACTCTAAAAAACTTGCACTTTCGTTTAAAACCAATTTCAAATGTATTTGTCAATTATTATTTTTTTTTTTATTTATTTCTTTTTTTTAATTTGAAGGTTAAAAAAAATGAGGCAAACGCAAACAAACCGAGCCTGTGTGAAAAACGTCCATAAGAGATTTTCATCGTGGCTGCCTCCTTAAAGTTCCAATATCACGCCCCACCAGTGGCATAGCCAAGGGGGGTGGGGGGTCCAGGGGGTCTGGACCCCCCATGACACCAAAAATTTGTCCTAAAAAAGGTCATTTTTGCGTTTTCAGACAAATTTTACCAAATTATTATCTTTGGACCCCCTCCTATGACAATTTTTGGACCCCGGACCCCCCCCTCGAAAAATTCCTGGCTACGCCACTGCGCCCCACAAATCCTCTCTATCGCTATATAGCTCGTTGCATAGGCGGCGCGTATGAGGGGATATTGGGGCTATAGCCCCCCCACTTTTTTGGGAACGAGGAGCTCAAAAAATTTTTGAAAGAGAAAGAAAGAAAAAAAGGAAAAAAGAGAAAAAAGAAAAAGAACGAAAAAGAAAGAAAAAGAGAAAAAGAAAAATGAAAAAACGTTATCAAATTCTCATCGCCATCTGTCTGCTTCATTCAGAAGTTATACTAAGGAAACGAGACTGTCACCTTTTGTTTATATTCTTCAAACATTTTCCTAACCTCAGGTTAAAAAGATCATCAAACGAAAGTAACCCACCTCCTTTTCCGCAGTCATTTTGATTTCAGTACAGCAAATAAATTGAAAAGCAAAGAAAAAATGGTTATTTATCCCCCCCCCCCCATCTGCGTCAAACGTTATTTTAAAAAAGGTGAAGAAAGAAAGAAAGAAAGAAAGAAAAAAAAGGCTGTTGATTTTTAGCCCCCCCCCCACTTTTTGACCCCACGTGCCGCCCATGGCTCGTTGGTTATAGCTGCAGTTGATTTAGACGGAGTAATTTGTGGGTGGAAGAGGAGGGGTGCAAAAAAAGTGTAAACTCAAAATTTACTGCTGCTCAACAGTCTTCTTCATCACACAAAAAAAAATAATAATAATAAAAAAAAAAAAATGTTTTGTACTTAAAAAAAATATTTTTGAATTAGATGACAATAAAAACATACTTTTAGGCTAAAATTAATGGTTTTTATAAAGTAAAAACAGTTGTTTCTACATTAAAAATAACTGAATTTAAATTGAAAATAATTGTTTTTAAATTGAAAATAATTGTTTTTAAATTGAAAATTCGGTATTTTGATCTAATGATATTTTTTTCTTCTTCTTTTTTTTTTTTTTTCTTTTTTAACAAATAAACTTAGTTTCAATTTTAAAATACGTCTTTTTGTCATATAATTCAAAAATATTTATTTTTAAATCTGATTCATTTTTTTCTAAATATGCACGAGACGTCGTCACTCGCTGTTCAACTCTTGACTACCCAATCAACCAGCCAGAACTGATGAAATAAAATATTGTTTAAAAGAGAGAAAAAAAAAAGAAAAAATCTCACTTTTCTTCTCCCTTCTGCATTGCCCGCTCGTAATTATTTATTTTCGTTGTTTCGACGCTGCCTCGGGGGCTGGTATGGAAAAATGAAAGAGAGAGAGAGAGAGCGAAAGAGAGAGAGAGTGAGAAAAAGAGAGAGAGAGAGAGAGAGAGAGAGAGAGAGAAAGAGAGAGAGAGAGTGAGAGAGAGAGAGAGAGAGAGAGAGAGAGAGAGAGAGAGAGAGAGAGAGAGAGAGAGGAGAGAGAGGGGGGGGGGGGAGAGAGAGAGAGAGAGAGAGAGACGGACGGAGACGGAGAAGAGAAAAAGTCTTTTCAAGGGATAGAAGTTGGACAAACTCTTAAAACAACCATAAATTACATAAGTTTCCAATTATAAAGAGCGCGTCTCCTACCGGATTGTCGCAGCAGGGGGTCACGCCACCGCGCCGCGCCGCATTGGTTTGGATCCGATGGGAACAAAGAGCCAAATTGCTTCAAGCTATATTATATCTGTGGCCAGTTCACAACCTTGGTCATCTCATAGGCTTGCATACTCAAATGCAATGCGTAGGTATTCATAATACATTATACATGTGCCTTATTCCTACTATAAAAATTAAAGGATCTTTTCTGAGCGCTGAGTGTAGTAAGAGTCTCTGGATCCGTAGCGGATCCAAGGTATTGTCCTTCCCTCTCTTTTTCTCCCATTAAAACGCATGTGTTGGAAAAGGATAGAGGAGGGGGCGAAACTCATGTGACTGCCCCGGATCTGTCCTTTTCTAACACACGCATTCTAATAGGAAAAGAGAGAGAAAAATAGACGAAAGAGGGGCAAGTTTTGAAATTGTATATAAGAAGGAAAATCTACCGTTTTGGCCTCGGTCCACCAACCACCAACCGACCGAAGGATAACTCTGACTTCTTCTTCTTTTTCTTTTTCTTTTTTTTCTTCTTATTTTTCTTCCTCCGTTGTCTCTGAAGTTGAGCCAAATGAGCTCGCCTCAAACTTGACGTTATATGTCTGATGGACCCGTCAAAACATTTAACTGCTTTGATTTTCAGGTTTTAAAAGGAGGTATGGTGCTATGCGAAGAATGTTTTATCGCATTAATTGGATGAAATTTTGTATCCTGAGCTGAGGATTTAGTGAATTGCAAAAGTTTCGGTTGAGAGGAGATGATAATAAAGAATGGTGACAAGTGGGATGTAGAATAAGGATAAATGTGGTTCTTTGGTACACAGGCTTCGTTTTTTTTTTGTTTTTTGTTTTTTTTTGTTTTTTGTTTTTTGTTTTTTGTTTTTTTTTTAAGAACTTATGTATTTTAAATAATTAATTGTACTTACATTGCTGTGAATGTTTTGAGACAACTTGTCATCACACATCACCAAAGGTTTGGATCTTCATGGCAAGTTTTCGAAAAACAAATTGTAATTCCAAACATGGGCGCCCGCAGAGAAATTTCCAAGGGGGGGGGGGGGGGGGGGGGGGGGGTGGGGCAAAATTGTTGAAGCTCAATGGAAGGTCTTGTAGACCCCCCCCCCCCCCCCACAGGGGAAAAGGGAAAAGGGAAAACTTCATTTTTCATCCAAATGGTGTACAATTATTAAGCCATGGTAGATGTATCAAATAAAAGTAATAATTTTGACGTCTTTGATATAATAGATAAGGGGACAGCTGACGAAAATGATGTCAAGGAAAATGTTTAATTCTAAATTCTAATATTCCTTGCAAAAAATGAGTTAAAATTACAAAATAAACAAATAATGAAGTTTGTTAACAGTGCTCCTTTGATTTAACATTGCATTTTCTTTTTTCCTTTTATTTTTTACCGTGAAATTTTGACTTTTTTTAATTCCAGGGGGGGGGGGCAAGTGCCCTCTCTTGCCCCCCGCTGCGGGCGCCCATGATTCCAAAAATATGCGACCAATGGTGATGATTGGTAGAATTTGAGGATTATAGATGTAACCGAAATGACCCTAAAGTTTATTTTAAATCCGTCGAGACTACAATGAAACTAAGTACCATTCAAAAGTTTGACGATTACCGATTACCCAGTAATCGTGTAATCGCAATTACACTCTTATTTGTCCAACTATGGCTTATATCATGGCGTCGCTCCTTCTCTTTTATGGTCATAGATTGTTTTTTGTTTGAAGTTCATCTCTCTATTTCCATCGAATTTCGCTCAGTTGCTCATCACCTTTTGGAGAGGTTTAAAGGAAGCACGCTTACTCATTGCGCTCGCATCATGAAGTCTGGCTGGGACGATGAGAATAAATTTCCAGAAAACGGTTGTTTCCGAGACAATCTCGGCACGATCTTCATTACAGCCAAGAGTAGAGGCATTGCCAGTTTTATGAGGTCGGTCGTTTCGTCTTCTTGATGCAACATACTGGTCTGTCTGCGGCTGTAAAAAAAAAAATGACCAAAAATCAAAAAACAATTAGCTGTCTACACAAGACACAATTTGCACCGGCATACTACCACATAGACGAAACCACCAAGTAAATGTAAACGACATCGTAACCACAAATTTGTGGAATTTCTCTCTAAATACATGAAATATCAGTTGCATTTGCTGTCTAGTCTTTTCTGGTTTTTCAAAGATTGCAAAATAATGCAAGAAATATACGCATCGAAACGAAAACATTACTCAAATGTTTGTAAGTAAATTTCTGTTGATGTTTATGTAAACGCGGTGTGGTTCCGTCTATATAGTTGCTATTGTTGTTTTTTTTTAAAGATGTTTCTAAGCACAATTGGGAAAAGGGGGGTTGCAAACCCCACGACTTTAAAGGCTTATAAATCTAAAACGAATAGAAAAAAAAATGTGAAATTTGGTGACTGTATAAAACATACCGTCATTGACACAAACCTGAAAACAGAAGAAGATTAATTTGAAACACCGTATTTTATCGCAAAAAAAGGCCTGGAGTCTGCGCGGACAATGGGTCCGTTGCACACTTCGACTACAGCGTTTTAAAGTATCAATTCGTATGTAAAAAACAGAGAAAATAACAATGGCAGTGTCAAAAAACACTAAAATTTAGTATTAAACTCACAAATTGCGAAAAACCCTAGACACTATTCACCCCTGTATCTTTCCACCACGTGCACGATATTTCGCGAAATTAGCGCGGCACATTCAAATAATCACGGCCAACGGTCATCACAGCTGACTTCATAAACGAATAAACATTAAACACTGACGGCGTCTGCTCGAATTCGTACGTTTCAATATCCTCAAAAGGTTGTGAAAGGTACGGAGACCGACATTTGTGTCGAAAACTTATCAAAATAAAACAATAACTCACAGGAGTTCCAAGGATGATTCCAACTTCGATCATCATGCCTGGAACTCCTGTGTGTTATTGTTTCGCATTTTGATAAGTTTTCGACACAAATGTCGGTCTCCGTACCTTTCACAACCTTTTGTGAGGAATTGAGGATATTGAAACGTAAAAATTCGAGCAGACGCCGTAAGTATTTACTGTTTATTTGTTTATGAAGTCAGCTGTGATGACCGTCGGCCGTGATTATTTGAATGTGCCGCGCTAATTTCGCGAAATATCGTGCACGTGGTGGAAAGATACAGGGGTGAATAGTGTCTAGTGTTTTTCGCAATTTGTGAGTTTAATACTAAATTTTAATGTTTTCTGATGCTGCCATTGTTATTTTCTCGGCTTAAAACGTTGTAGCCGAAGTGTGCAACAGACCCATTCTGTCACTGGAAAATGTTGAACTTTGCTTAAGATGTCAAAAACAGTGATTTTCATTTCACTGATTTTTGGCCATTTTTTATTAGTCGATCTTGACTCAGACCATAGTGTAGCTGTTCGCATGCACTCTCCTGGCCTGCAGGCTGATTCTGCTCGTTTGAACGAGACGAGACGAGATAGCGAGAATCGACCAACCCCATTGGTTTAGATGGCGTCACGTGACAGGTTTGAAGTCATTAGAACGGAGGATCGACGGGATAAAGGTCATTCATTTCAAATTCATGACTCGGATCCAGTCGATCCTCCGTTCTAATGACTTCAAATCTGTCACGTGACGCCATTTCAACCAATGGGATTGGTCGATTCTCGCTATCTCGTCTCGTCTCGTTCAAACGAGCAGAATCAGCCTGCTGGCCCGCGTTACGATGTCATGTCCACGCGACGCTACGTGACGTGACGCGCGCGCGACCCAATGACGTCGCCGTTGACGATATGGACCGCCGCGCCGCCGCGCGCCGCCTCGTCCGAAACCGGTTCCGCGAAGATGAGGATGCTGTGGTTGATGATGGATGTTGGACGGTGGACGGCGCACTATGGTCTGAGACGGTCAAACAGTGGCCAAAAATCAGGGAGTGAATTTCTCATCAATTTATCATGTACAGTGAAAGTTCGTTGTATGTGGAATGTTCTGTAAGTGGAATAATCTCGCCAAGTTGATTTTTTTTTCATCACCATGAAACCTTTCATACTCTGACCGCAATTTTCTAACTGGAACTTTCGTCAAATGGAATTTTTTTCGGAATAGGACCGAGGTTCCACACAACGAACTTTCCCTGTATAAACTTTTAAGACCAATTTTAATCACAGAGAACACTTTTAACAAACACAGTGAAAGTTCGTAGTGTGGAGCCTCGGTCCTACCCTGGAAAAAATTCCACTTAACGAAAGTTCGTTTAGAAAATTGCGGTCACAGTCGGGAGGTTTCACGGTGTTGAAAAAAAGATTCCACTTGGCGAGATATTCCACTTAGAGGACGTTTAACACAACCAACTTTCACTGTATAAACTATTGAGACCAATTTTTATCACAGAGAACACTTTTAATAAGCACAGTGAAAGTTCGTAGTGTGGAGCCTTTGGTCCTACCCCGGAAAAAATTCCACTTAACGAAAGTTCCACTTGGAATTTTGCGGTCAGAGTCAGGAGGTTTCACGATGCTGAAAAAAAAAATTCCACTTGGCGAGATATTCCACTTAGAGGACGTTCCACACAACAAACTTTCACTGAAACTTAATCATAAAAATGTCACCGGAAAGTCTTAAATTAAGCTTAAAAGCTCGACAAACGATGATTTTCGATCACGATTTTGCATTGAGTTTTTGCCACTATTTTTCCGATCTCGGACTATAGTGCGGCGGAGTCAAGCGCATTTTGATGCAGCCATGCAAGGGATCACGATTTTATTATCTCGGCAGTAATTTAGACGCTCGCTGACAAAAGTGCTAACTGTTAAGAGAGAAGGAGAGAGAGAGACAGAGAAAGAGAGAGAGAGAGAGAGAGAGAGAGAGAGAGAGAGAGAGAAAGAGAGAGAGAGAGAGAGAGAGAGAGAGAGAGAGAGAGAGAGAGAGAGAGAGGGTGTGCTAGAGCGGACACGCAAATATATTTTAGAGCGGGAAGATGAAAATGATATTGATGGCGCGTGGCTGGCGCGGTGTGATGTGTCATGCGTGCTGCACTCCTTCGAGAGGAAGGCGCAGGTGGGGGTCACGCGTCAAGCCGCGCCGTACTCGCATACTTACTCTCCGGAGTTTCATATTCGATGCGCTCAGAGTAATGGAACGTCCTAATGCATGTGCTTTCCGAGACGAAGACAAAGACGCAGATACTGTGTGACCAAAGATCGATAAACTGCTTAAAAATGGATGTGCGATGTTCCGTACAGGTCAATAAAAGTCTCGATACACCAGCTATAGGGATTTTAAAGCTTTGCCATTCACCCCTCGTGAAATGAAAATCGATCCATTTGACGCAAAAATCTTGCCGATTATGATGTTCAATAGTCAATACAATGTAGCCCTTTTGAATTCATGGGGGGGGGGGGGTCTAGGGCGTCTGCAACAGCCCTGAGAAGGTCCGTTTTTTTTTTTTTTTTTTTTTTTTTTTTTTTTTTTTTTTTTTTGCGCAAGACTCTTATTTTGATTTTAAGTTAAATTTTGATGCTTCATGACATTCATGATACTACACTGATCAAAAAAATGTGCTAAATTAACAACCCGTTTGTTTAAAAAAAAATATACGACGAAAAAGATGCTATATTTACATCCTAGGACGTATAGAAATTACCGTCCGGACTGTTTTTCTACATCTCAGGATGTAAATTTAGCATCGTTTTGATTGTCACACATTTTTTTTTTTTAAAGAAATGGGTTGTTAATTTAGCACATTTTTTTTTTTTCAATGTAATAGAGTGTGTTCGACATTCGTGCCAATTTTCACGTTTTTGGGACAACAATCATAGATTTTATCAGATTTTTTGGACTCTCTAATCTTTTAGACTACAGATAGTGTAGACAGTGATACCATTTTAGCGATTTCTTAGAGAGGTTAAGATAAAAAAGTGATGTTTTTTTATTTCGGTCAGTGGCGTAGCGTGCAATTTGGCAACGTTACAATACGTCCATTTAAACTCATGAAAAAAATTGAAGTATTGGGTGTTCGGTGAACACCTTCGTATTCGGCCTTTTACATGTATTTAAATGGACAAAATGCAACGTTGCCAAATCGCATGCAACGCCACTGATTTCGGTCTTTCATTTTGCACCCTTATCGTCAGCTTATTTAATCCAACTTTGAAAAAAGGTATGTTTTTAGTTGCATGGTCACAACTTTTACGATATGTGAGTAAAACTTTGAGTACCTCATGCTAAACGCTTGCGCATCAAGTAGGCATAATAAATAATAATATGAAAATTTGTAAAATCGATTTCTGGTTAGTGCCCTGCCCGTATAAGTGAAAAAAAGTAGTTGACTGTATCCTTCGAAGGTATAATGCCTTGCATCACTGGCGCAATCAGGATCTCTCCCGTCTCTCTCATTGCCCATTTGAATTTATGATTAGGAAAAGAACAGAAAGAAGGGGTTTTATCCCGTTGTCCATCCTTGTCTAACATACGTTTCTTAATGGAAATAAGAAAGAGATGAAGAAACTCTCGTTGCGTTACTGCCTTGCATGGTCGCAAAATTATAGTTAACAGCATAGTGAAAAAAGAACAGTCAACTTACATGGTATTCGAGAATCGAGGGGGTGAATTAGAAGGCATCAATGAAACGTCTAGCAATTTTATGTAATAAAATGTGTGTGTTTGTTTTTGTTTTATTTGGTTCTCAGTTGCTGCAGATCTGTGACGTTGGTTGGCTGGATTTGCTCCCAATGGAATTAGCCGTCTTCAATTCAGCTCTTAAATACAAGAACGAGGTGATCTAACTAACTTTAATATTATGGAAAGAATGGTTTTTGTTTGAACGTCCGTTCGGATGAATTTGCTATTTAGACCACTCATATTTCCCCTTTTCAGACTTAAAGAAATCCATTGAAGAAAGGAGTGGCGTCCAACAATTTTAGATATCCTTGAGAACATCCGGTGACCGGTGAAACGTTCGGTAGCAAAATTATTCCATCCTGAACCGATGACATGCCAGCCAATCCTACGCCAACGCACTCTTTTGGTTTGTCTTCTCATTATTTCTGCTCTTTATCGTCGTCAGGCGCCACTCGGTTGGTCAATGACCTAATGAGGGACTCGCTCAAAACTAATTTTGAATTCCAAATCTAGTCCAGAAATGAAATTCTTCTTCTAAAAAAAAAAAAAAAAAAAAAAAAGATGAATTCGATGAAAATCGTCAAACCTCACAAGACACCTCGGTGTTCATTCACGTTCCATTCACTCCTGTTGGTACGGTTACGCCCAAAATACACATATTTTCCTTCGTCTTGACATTCATGCGTGATGGATGAAACTGATTCGGTGCCATCAGCCGTTTTTTCTATCGGATTTACATATGTTAAACAGAATTGGTCCCAAAATAATTCCCAGTAAGATCATGATAAAATGCGTTGCATTTCCGATTGTTCCAAGGAATGTTCCGATAGTATATTCCCGCGCTTTATTTCCCATAGAGGCGATCGGAATTTCATAGAGACAATCGGAATTCGAGTAGATTCAAGAGTCCAAACTATTGCGACAATAGGTCTTATCATTGAAATAAATAAGGGGAAAAACAACTATGGCTCTATTCTTATACATATAGTTTTAACAGCCACTTTTTTCTCAGTGCAACGACCCCCCTCCCCCCCAAAGAAAATAAATGATTATTCACTGATAAGGATATTCTCTTGTTATTACTCTCCATATAGACTTGAGCTCTCCCGTAAAATAGCGCAGATTAAATGAAATCTATTGGAACAAGGCAATTACAATAATGTCTATTAACATTTAAGGCTGATTATGAACAATCGTATCCTAATTCTAACGAGTAGATGATCAAATCCATGTTATTCTTATGGGAGGTGTCATTACGATAGGTTTTATTCCGATAGCGTTAGAAAGAGATTGCAGGGGACATCACGTAACTTCAGCCCCTATCTCCGTTCATTTCTAACACACGCGTTCAAACGGAAGAGAGAGAAAAATACAAATTCCTGTATCCGTCCAAGCTTCCAACACAGCGCACTATGGTGTCTGCACTATTTGAAGAACATGGACCAACGCAATTTCTTAGTAATCTAAAAAAAAAGAAGCTGATTGATCATCCTTACTATAGTCTTAGTGAAGTTTTAGCAATGTCCTGTTTATGCGGTAAGCACACGGAAAAAAAACTACGGTGAAATTAACCATACGATAGCTGATTTTGGCACCTGCTAGATGTTATGGCAATGTTAACCAAAAGTATACTATGTTTTGACTAGGTACTAGGTGATGTTACCTGATTGCATGTCGAATTTACTCAAAGTATCGGTAAATGTACCATACTTCTGGTCAAGTTTACCATAACATCTAGCAGGTGCCAAAATCAGCTATCGTATGGTTAATTTCACTAATCTTTTTTTCCGTGCAAATTGAACACTTGTTTAATTTTTGTCATGACAATATCATGCATAATTAACTGAAGTTAAGAATAATTTATGCAACTCATAAATTTAAGAATTCTAAATTACATATCTGACTCGAACTACAGCTTTTTCTGGTTGAGAATATCAGATAAAACATTCAATTCAATGGGCATGTTGCACACTTTTTTTTTAATTCATTTTCTGAAACTAGATGAAAAATTAAGGACCCCATGTTTTTTCTTTTTTTTTTTAAGTCGCGGGATCGCGGAGAAAAATTGGTTTGAAATCGCGGAAAATTGATAAGGTTTGAAACGGCGCCCTAACGGCGGGAACCCTGCTGCTACGTCACAGTTCGGATCGACGAGCAGCGCGACCCGGAGCTCCGGTTTGTGGCGTTTGCTTACATGGTAAATACACGGTGTTCCTTGTTCTGCTGTTGTGATCAGTCTATTCAAGAAGGGACCTTACTGGCGTCACTGCGGGCGAACCGATAATTGTATCGATATGATCTTGAGATCATTTTAAAGTTAAAATCGTGACAAATTCGCTGATTTTCACAAAATTAAAATATCTTTATTAGTTTCTGAGTTACGGTGGTTTAGAAGAGACGATGTCAGTTGCGTGTTGCGATCGCAAGCCGCAACTGACATCTTCTCTTTAAACCGCCGTAACTCAAAAACTAATAAAGATATTTTAATTTTGTGAAAACCAGCGAATTTGTAACGATTTTAACTTTATAACGAGCTCAAGATAATGCTGATACAATCATTGGTTTGCCAGCAGTGACGCCAGTCCGGTTTCTTTTTGAATGGACCATGTATATTGAAATGTCATGAAAAGGTGCTCTTTAGGATATTATTAATTATGCATCATAAGAGGCAATTATTTTGTATATATCATGATTGTCTGGGTCATGAGAGGCCAACATTCGCAACAAAAGTTCAGGGAAATCTCTGCGCCATCATACTACTTCCTCAATTTTTACCTACATAGTAGTGAGAAGTATTTACTTAACTTCATTAAATAAGAACTCTTCATAGTATATTTTTCAGTTGCTCTGAGTTTGTCCACTTCTTCATGAGAAAATCCCATGATAAATACTTTGGGAAATTCTCATAAAGTTGGGTAAAGACATCCTAATGAAGAAGTAAAACAAGTTTTACCACTCAGCATCATTGTTACTATAGACATTCCTCTTAGCATACTGGTAAAGGATAAGAAAGGTCTGATTTCTCCAAATCAAATTCATAAATGATACTTACTACTATAGTTATTTTTCTGTCTGCAAAGGTAATTATTTTTTTTTTACAATATTATACTTCTATAAATACTTTCAACAAAATCATGTAGATTCATAATCTTCAACGATTCTATATTCTAAGCTTGAAAATCAAATGCTCAAAAATAAGGGATAATTTTTATAAAGGGGGAAAAAGAGGAAAAATAAGAACTTCTTTGCTTGCAATTTTTGATAAACCTATCTTAACGCTTTCAAATTTTGCATTAAAATGTGTCATTAAGTGTAGTAAAAATATTTTTCATCAATTATGCATTGACTCTAAAAGGCATCCTCGTCCACACTTATACCGGAAAATTCTACCTATCGACGAATAAGCTAAAAACTCGAGTCTCGGAGAGTAAAAATATTTTAATTTTTCCTATAACTATCATCATTGACACTTTTTATTGATTAGAAAATGCAGTTTATCATCTTTCATGGATGTATAACTCCTAAGCTAAGTTAGTTTCATCTTTACGCTAAGAATTAAGATGATAAATACATTTTTCCAAATTAAAAAAAAAAAAATCCAGTCTATGATTAGTACTAAATTGATAAATGAAAATTCTAATTAAGGAAATTATCAGCTACGCTACTACTATTAGGTATTGATTTATGTAACTTTTAATTCATAAATATTGGCTTCGTTACCATTTATTTTGAGTTTGGCGGAAATTAAAAGTCTAAGTAGAAGTCTTGTCTGTGAAGTAACTCTCATATAGTCAGTGAAATTTCTGCCATGATAACTTAAGACTCAAAGGAAAGATACACTTGCAAAGTTTACATACTTGCAGACCAATTAACTATACAAAATGCATAAATAAATAAATATTTTGTTTTGGGTTGCGGAGGCTTCTCAGATCCTCTGATTGTGTGAATAACTTGTTGAGGTCTTGTCTCTCTCTCTCTCCCTCTCCCTCTCCCTCTCCCTCTCTCTCTCTCTCTCTCTCTCTCTTTCTACCTGGATTTGACAAGTTCATATGCATCCGCACAAACTAAGCTAGGTAATAATACCATAACAATCCCCATAACATCTGCTCAGCGGTGCATTTATTTCGTTTCGTATGGGATTACGGGTGACTAAAAAAAAAACTCAGGAAAAGTCAGTATGTTTGAAAATCGACGTTTGAACTACCAACAACTCAAGGTAAAGACTGGAAATCTTTCATGTTACGGAGCAAAAACCGAGGTATAAATGGTGCTTTTGACAGATCACAATGTACTTAGGTACGTATTACCACTAATCAGTTATAGCTCGTCCATCATAAGTCGAGACAAATGTTAAACGCTGATTAGTCTTGAGCCAGCAGCAACTAACCGTTTCATACACACACTCACACACTCACACTCACTCTCTCTCTCTCTCTCTCTCACACACACACACACACACACACACACACACACACACACACACACACACTCACAAGCACACACACTCACAAGCACACACACACAACTAATCGTTGGTGACTGCTGTTCGCTTGGTGGCTTACCAGGCTTTACATTCATCTCTACATACGATGGACAAGCTATAGCAATGAGACACTTTTGAGAAAGACTAGTTTACAATTATTACAATAGGGAAAATAATAGGCAAAAAATTGCAGTAACTCACCGTCACTAAATATGATATCAGAAGAATACGCACTAAATGTTAACACGCGAACATTAGCCCAAAATAACTGCATGTACCACTGAACAAAAACTTTGCGGAGATACAGAATCAAATAGCCCAACGCAATATTTTTAGCAATAATCAAATCTCGATAAGCACAGATTTGATAATCTAAATACAACGCATTGAGTGCATAGAACTGAGTTAAAAGTGCCCCTAACTGACATTAAGGAAGATGCCTGCGATGATGTAAGTAGATGTACAAAGTACATACTAAAAGAAGAACTCTTGGAGTCGTCACATTCACGGTATGAAGTAAAAAGAACACAAAATGAATAAAATTACAACGATTTAGGGCAAAATTATTCTGATTAACACACACGGGAACAATGGAACATCGATATTCAACTGCAATAAGTAAGTAGCGAGTCTCCATTCGTAAACAAACTTAACCTCAAACACTTTACATCGGCCGATATCAAAGACAGTTTTTCGATTGGAGTTTTTAGTGTTTAAAACTCCGTATCTCCCACATTCTTCTCTATAAATGGAATCCACGTATCCGGAAAAGCTTAATATAACACAACACGAACTACAAGCTCTCGTAATAAATTCACTATCTTCAAATGCTTCACCTAAAGTCTACTCTGTCTTCTCCTGATCCACGCTTATGGGAGTCGGTGCTTTGTTGACATTCTACATTGAAGTTGGAGGAAATGAGAGCAATCGGGCACAAAACAAAGAACTACCACGTCTAAAATTGGCTTGAAATTAAAAAAAGAAGAGGAATAAGAATGAAAAGTTGGGGAAAAAACAATTTTATTTTGCCTGTTTACTTAGCGCTGATACACACGATTGAATAGGAGAACAGCACTGCTGCGGCGACGATCCGAACTGTGACGTCACCGACACTCGACCAATGAAAATCGTTTATTTCATCGCGAAACTTTGGAGCACTTTTTCGTGACTTTCTCGACGATTTTTGGAACTTTGAAGCTCACCATCGTTCTTCTCACGAAATTTTGCATAAGTATCATTCATTAAATTCAAAATCCCCCGACCTTGCAACATCCCCATTCAATCTGTCAACCGTGTATTGCAACGTTGGTTTCGTCCAAGTGAAACACTACAAACAAAACTTCGATCAGAATGGTCGTCAAACGATTTGAATTATATCAAGCTTCCTTTCACTACGTAATTATACTTCTTGCGAGAAGTCAAGACTGACTCTAGTCTCTTTACTTGTTGTTGCTGTGCCCTGGAGCTTATTTTCATTCATAAAGTAGGCATACCTATGACTATGACCGACCGATAAAGCTCACACTGTAGAGCATACATAAGCCTTGGGAGACGAGAGTCGCCACACGATGGTCTGAGATTGTCAAAAAGTGGACAAAACCCAGACAGTTTTCTCATCAATTCATCATAATAATGTATAAACTTTCACGACCGATTTGAATCACTAAAAACACTTTAAACAAGTAAGTTAACCTTGAAATTGCGTCACAGTGAACAAGTTTTAAATTAAACTTGGAAGATCGAAAACTATATGATTTTTGATTAATTTTCTTCGCTGATTTTAGACCACTTACTACACTCTCGCTCTAATAAACTTACAATAATTGAGAAAGTATTGTGATGGCGAAGAGATTTTCGAGGTATTTTCTTCCGATACTTGAGCTCTCATGACTAAGTCAATAATGATTTATACCAATTATGATTTACACAATTATTATGTAATGGCCACTTATCATGTAAATATAATACAATCCAAAAGAACACCCTTCCATCAAATTTCAATATTTCTTAACCCTTTTCAAATTTACCGGGTTTTATGCAAAATAAAAAAAAAAAAAAAAAAAAAAAAAAAAAAAAAAAAAAAAAAAAAAGTCAGTGCGTCCATCTGTCCGTCGTGTCAGTTCGTATACTCATATAATTTTTGAATCAACGATCCATATGCATCCAGATTTTCCATTATAGTTCCTTTCCCTGCAGATTTAGTTTTGTTTTTTGTTTTTTGATTTTAACTTTTAATAAATTACTTACGGAAACTTTTAAGTTAGCTTTAATGGAGGGATGATATGGGGATCTCCCTCAGAAATTTGAAGGGGGGAACTGGAGGTCTCCTCCTGCATTTTAAAAGGAAGTCTGGGGATCCCCCCAGATTAAAATGGTGTGAGAAAGTATTCGTAGGATGTTCCCTACAGTTTATTTAATAATTCAATAGAGTATACTATAAGACCCGAGAATTTTCGACGACGCCACTTTCGGTCAGCAAAATTGACCGCGCGGTTCAAAGACAGCTTTGGCGCACCGTTCAAATAAGACGAGGCACGCTTCCCCTGCTATCAAAATATGTTGATTAACCCAGTTTGCTGTTTTAAATATACAATCACGAATAATTTTGCACCGAAAAAATTACTAACAAATACGACACGACTGAAGAAACGCGATCGCTTACTCAATGTTTACATTTCTGATGTGCTGATCGCCGCCATTTTCGGTGAGAATCGGCTCTCTTATAAGTATCATTGATCGAGAATACTCGAGTCTTATATTTTCTAGTATACTCTACTTCAAACCATCGTGCGCTAGTACTGAAAACAAAGCTCTAATCCTGCGCAGTGCATACCCATGCACGTCAAATACTGCACCCATGTGCCACACTATCCCTCATATACCGTGGCCTATATTATTCCGGCCCATTCTAGAATCTCGGTCTCGCGGTATATACGGCCATACGCCGTACAGATCCCGCCGTGACCCCCCCCCCCCCGGTGTTTGCGACGAAGGCGTGAATGAGGAAGTCGGATGAATTGGAAGTGAAGTGACTCGGCTCCTATTCTCGGAGGATTATTATTATCATTATTATTCTTATTAATATTGAGGGGGGAGGGGGAGGGGGAGGGTGAGGGGGGAAAGTAGGGGAGGGTGAGGGGGGAAAGGAAGGGGTGGGGGCACATTGCTCATACAATGAGTGTGCGGGAGTGTTTCTTAGTGTATAGTATACAACCACCATACTCCGCGACTCAGAGGTGCAGGTCAGATCTGATGAAATTAAGGCGAATACATGAAATTGGTTGAGCGGGTAGGAGAAGGGCGGTGGAGGGGGTGGTGGAGGGGTTGGTGGAGGGGGCGGTGGAGGGGGTGAGCGGGGGAGGGGGGCTCATTGAGAGAGACCGCGCTTGTAAGGGATTGTAAGGCCCGTGTCAGAAAACAAGCCGCTCTGATTGTACTCAATGTACTCATCGCCGACGCTACACGCTCAAGTCGCACAGTGGGACTAATTGACTTAATTTCGGGATGTTTGAGATGATTTTTTTTTTCTTTTTTTTTTAATACATATTTATAAAAAAAAGTTACAGGCGTACTGAAAAATATCGAACCGTTCACTGAAAATAATCAGTTGTTACAGCAACAATTCAAAATTTGCTGATTTAACAAAAATTGAAAGTTGCAAAATCAACCAGGGTTTTCTGTTAAGTTAACAATTTATTCGTTGAGTTTACAAAAATAGTTGTTAAATCAACCGCGTAATGGTGTTCTTTTAACAAAATAGGCATTGGCAATTTAGCAATTTTAAACTGTTAAAAACATACAGAACTTAACCCTATTAGTTGATCTAACAATTCAGCTTGTCACATCAGCAAAATAAATTGCTGAGTTTACTTAATAATTTGTTATTCAAGCATAAAAATTGTTATTTTTACTATTTGATTTGCTGGTTAGGCAAATTAGTTCGTTAAGCTAACAAAATGAATTACTGATTTAGCATTTGAGTTGTTAATTTAACAAAATTATAGGTTGATTTAGCATTTAGCAAATCATTTTGTTCTGTACTTTTTTAACTATTTATTTTTTTCAGTGATTGGGTATGTGAAGGAAACTGAACACACTTAAATTCGATCCGTAATGAATGCTTTTGAAATAACATAATGCAATGATGACAAATGGGGCTCTTGCAAACTTTTGCTATAAGCAAATGATTAGCTCAATATATGAAATAAAAACCAGCGAAGATCACAAAAATCACCCTATAAAAGTCTAAAATTCACTGATTTTTACAATTTACAGCTGAGGCTGGAGTTCACCTTCTGGACCAACGCTCAAATCAACCCTCTTCTGTTATTTAGTCTGCCTTGAACTTCGTTCCGTCGAACAGTACCCGTGTTTGACCAAAGTAAAAGTAGTCGTTCTCTCCTGCAAATCTTGTTGTCCTTTATTTGTTTCGTTATTATTTTCATCAACGAGCCAGTGGCGTCGTGTGCAATTTGGCAACAATGTTTTCTATCCATTTAAACTCTTGTAAAATATCGAATGCAGGGGGTGCACAGTGCACAAGGAAAATTCGATATATCTAATGAGTTTAAATGGAGCAGTTGCATTGTTGCCAGATGGCACGCGACGCCACTGCAACGAGCTATAGCGATAGAGGGGGCACAAACATTTTAAAAGTCCTATCTCAAAGTGTGACAGCATGGACGATCTGAATCTGGTTTGTATGCCTCACTTTTTTTAACCTTAAATCAAAAATTTTAATTAATTGATCCAGTGGACATTGGTTTTTAACGAAAGTGCAAGTGTTTTAGAGTGGCTATCTGGACACAGAATTTTAATACAGCTATATGGGTGAAAGAATTTTGTTTGTTTCTGTCATTTTGTGACTTTATTTATCGTGAAAATCCTTCTAGAAGAAACGGTCATATCGATTTCTGTGTCCAGACAGCCACTATAAAACACTTGCACTTTTGTTCACTCCCAATTTCAAATGTTTTGGTCACATTTTTTTTTTTTTTTTTTTTTTTTTTTTTTTTTTAAATTTAAAGGTTAAAAAAAGTGAGGCAAACAAACCAAGCCTGAGTGATAAACGTTCATAAGAGATTTCTATCATGGCTACCTTCGTGAAGTTTTAATGTCTCGCCTCACAAATCCTCACTATCGCTATAGCTCGTTGATTCTGATTAAAACATAACCTTCATTCTTCAACACGATGCATTCATCGTTTGACGATAATAATGATAATCGTATGCATGGTTGGTTATAGAGTAAAGAGGTATGCTCATCTGACTTCGCGCCACAAATTCAGTGGAGCGCAGTTCAAAATCACTGCAGGCAAGATGGCCGACAAAAGCAGAAAAAGTATACTCTTTGCAGAAAACATGCATTGGGTTGTTTTCTGCTTTCCATCGCAGCGCAGAGGGCAGCCCAATGTTTTCTGCAAAGAGTATACGCTTTCTTCTTTTGTCGGCCATCTTGCCTGCAGTGATTTTGAACTGCGCGCCACTGGATTTGTGGCGAGCAGTTAGATGAGCATATATACCTCTTTAATCTATAACCTTGAATCGTATCCTTTTTTCTCACTGTGCGCAATTGAATTGCTTTATGAATGGATTGACTCAAGTCTTGGACCGGGTCACTGGAGGGGGCGCAATCTCTCTGCAGGGGAGCGCGTTTGGCGCACACCACTAATTAACCAGGACCACCTACGCGTATGTATAGGTATACTATGAATGCACAAGTCTATAAGCTAAGCGGCCATGGTGAGGCGCTGGCTTAAAAGTCAGTTCGCGCGAGCATACTCGCGGTAAATATCCGCTTAGAGCAGGTGACGAATAGATACATATATATATTTTTTTTTTTCTTATTTTTTTTTTTTTTTCAACGCGACTTGTATTCATCTCTCGAGCGACACCAAGACACAACAAAATCCGCGCTTGATAAATGATGGTTTGCTGTATGCCGATGCCGCAACAGCAGCGCTAGCTCAACGCGGTGGTGGCGGTGGGGACCAATTACCGTATAGTTAAATAACTCTTGGCGTTTGACATCGCGCACAAGACGCGGTCTTAAAAAAAAAAACGCGCGCGACGCGACGCCAGCGCTGCTCGTCGATGAGTGGCGGTGCGCGATTTTTACGCCGACGCGACGCGTTGCGATCGTCGCGTCGCGTCGCGCGTCGTCCCTCCTGTCTCGTCAGTTTGCCTGTCGGGAAGCTTTCTTCGACAGAGTGGCATGGGGGATTGGCGGTGTCTTTCTTTCATGCATGTTGCCAAAGTTTGCCGTTCCCCGAAAGAGTTCATGTGGCTGCATATCTTTTCCGTCTAGGGCTGGATTAACCCTCTAAGGGCCAGGTTTGATCAAAACAACGCCACTCTTCCGTCTATTTAGGGAAGGTAGTTAACTGTTCATACTCAAAGTAGTTGGAATTGCCTAAACCATACATTGAAGGCGCCCGAAGAAACCTTATCATGTAAGAGTTTTCATCGGTAATTGCGTATATCTGGAATGGAGACTGAAACAATGTGAAATAAACTAGAGGATCAAAACAAGTATACTCGGGCTAAGTCCTCAAAGCAGTGGCATCGCGTGCCATCTGGCAACAATGCAACTGCTCCATTTAAACTCATTAAATATATCGAATTTTCCTTGTGCACTGTGCACCCCCTGAATTCGATCTTTTACATGAGTTTAAATGGATAGAATACATTGTTGCCAAATTGCACGCAACGCCACTGCCTCAAAGCGTTAACCATAAGGCTGACTAAGCTGCAGCCTAGAGCGCAAGGTTTTTAGGGGCGCAAATTTTGAGAGAACCTTCTTATTGAGGCGAAAAAAAACCCACCATTACATGGGAAAGGCCTTAGAAATTGAGGAGAATAAAAAAAAAAAAACAAAAACAAAAACAAAAATAAAAAAATAAAAATAAAAAAAAATAAAAAAATAAAAAAGTTTTTTCATTTGTTGGAGCCCCTCACTTTTGAACCTACGGACCGCCCCCGGAGCGCAAGTAAATATTTAGCCTAGGGCGCTAGATAGGGTTAATCCGGCTCTGTTTCCGTCAAAAACGTTTGATGCCAACTTTTCCTGCAGCAATATGACACTTTGACGACGTGCACATTAACACCTTCAAAATCCACTCTCTAACCCTTTCAGACCTAATGTACATTTCCTGAATGACATAGTCTTATAGAAAAAATGAAAATATAATATGCATATCGTTTTATTTGAGAAAGGTGTGCTCAGATTTTTTTTTTTTTTTAATTTTTTGTAATCTTCTCTACTGAGAAATGTATACAAGTCACAAATGTTGAGCAAGTCAATAATGTGATCAAAATGGTGACATTTTGTTCGAAAATTGTTACTTTTCAACCGGTTTCTTGTGAGATGTTTGTAAGTGCCAAATTTGAATGTCAAAAATGTTAATGTTAACAGGAAGAGCAAATTAAAAAAATGCTCAAGATTGGAACAGTTAGTTGATATTCACATTAAAAGTCTATAGAGCTAGTGCTCTGATGAGCCCGTTTTGCTAGAAACAACGGGTTTTACCTTAATTTACTCAATTTTAAGACAAACGGGAAGTGTGAAATAAAAATAGTCATTTTAGGCAGAAATGCACCAACTCAGCTAGAAAAAACGACCCCAGAACATTTTTTTTTTCCGTGAAACTATGTTTTTATTCCCCGTTTTTTTTTAAATTAATTTATTAAAATTATTTAAAAAATAAATTAATTTTGGGACGTCATGACTTTCAACGTACTGTTAGCGTAAAATGCAGCAGGGTCATGCCGTAGAGAGGGGAACATAAGGGTACTCTTGCCTCGGGCGGCACTCTAAAAGGGCGGCAAAATCAGTGTATAAAAAGCAAAAATAAAAATAATAATAAAAAAAAAAAAGATTCACCAAATTTATAATTTTGAGGGGCGCCAATTTGTGAAGGGCGTCGAAATTGCATTCTTGTCCCCCCTCCCTCTCTGGAAACCACGGCACGCCCCTGAAAAGCTGAGACTCAAAGAAAAAAGGGAGAACGCACTGGATTCGTTTTTCTTAAGGATCCCGAGGTTAATTTTTGAAATGTTCCATCTCACAGTCAACTATCTATCCGGCAACATTCTTTTTTATTCTATGTTCAATCTATCGGCTTTTGAGTGACAAATAAGACGGTGGAGGCGCAGCGCAGGCCGCGACCGAACCGAACGTGGCGATGAGTTTCGATTCGACAGCCGATCATCAGTCGATCACTCGATCGGGTGGCATAAAAATCATTGACAGTTATTCGGCTCCCTGCCCTCTGCCCATCTCCTCCGAGTCACTTCCTTGTCAATGCATCTTATCGGATGCGTCAATCACAGATCATCCCCGTCACGGGACGAGGGTCAACTTAAGGTCAACCAAATCGGAAAAATTTCAAAGCCAATGCAGGATTTGTTCACACAGTCTCACAGTGCATTTGCCCTAATAAATGAATGCCGCAACCGCTTAGATGTACACACGCATACATTCTATTCGGGTGAAAATTTAAATGGTTGATGAGTGAGTGACTCATTGTACAGGGAGTTAAAGAATCTTAAAGTGAAATTGTTCCCACGCTCCAAACCCAATACTACGGGCGCTGCACTATTAGCACAGAATAATACAACCAGAACGGAAACTCTGTCTGATTTTGAAGCAAATTCATTTCGCGTCCGCCATGTTGGGATATAGGATGTTTACATTTGGATTCGCGCGCGAAAAAAAAAATATAGGACATGATCCGCGAAATTTTCATTCTGAAATGCCAATAGAATAAAAGTGAGGCCGGAAACTTGAGATTTCTTTCCAGAATTTACAGAAATAAATGAGTTTCAACACAAATCACACACGTCCGCCATGTTGGGATATAGGACCACAGCGTTGCCTATTGGTGCCGTTAAATTCCAAACTTGCTTCCATTGGCTCTTATGGGAGTTTCCGTTTTGATTGTATTATTCTGTGCTATTAGTCTTGTTAGTCTGAGATCGTCTAAAAGTGACCAAGAATCGGAAAGTAAATTTTTATCAATTTATCATTTATACACTTTCAAGACTAAATTTAATCTGAAAACATTCTTACTAAGTAATTCGAACCTAGAAATGTCAATGGTCAGTTTTTTTATGGGGCTCTAGCGAATTTTAACGACAGGGGATTGAAGAGTTGATTCTTCCATATAAAAACCTGTAAAAATGATGATGAGTATTTAAAAAATCACAAAATTCACTTTCAAAATCGGGCTCAGTGGCTGAGAGCCGCAGGTATCATAGAATTTCTATCTAAAGGAGTGAGACATATCTGTTACCGTAGAGAAAGTGACAAATTAGATCCAAATCTCCTATGATACCTGCATTGAACCGCCGCGCCGGTAAGATCTTGCAGTTCTAGCAGTTTTGTGAATTTATTACTGAATTTTAGACTTTAAAAGACTGATTTTCGCTGGTTTCTACATCAGGTTGGACTATTTATTTGCCCACAGCAAAAGTTTGCAAGAGCCCCATTGAGCTGTAAGGTCAGAAACGATGATATTTGATGGCTTAGGTTCATAGATTTCTGGCCAATTTTTTTCGATCCTCAGATCATAGTCCACTGGTAGGTCATGGAGCAGAAAAAAACGAAAGGGGTTCTCCTCAAAAGCGTATCCTGGGTGTCAAAAATGGGGTAAAAAGTGATGAACTTAGTTTTACTTCACCTTTTTTTTTTTTTTTTTTTTTGCCAGTTCAGATTTTTACAGATTTTTAGGATGCCATGAAGATGCGAGTTGTTTTTTTTTTTTTTTTACATGAATAACGCAGAGACAATTTTAAAAGTATCCATGGCTACCGGACTCTATTAATTCCAGCCACTGTTGCCAGAAAAAAAGTGCCCATGTGATGAGTCAAGCGTTGGTATGAGTGAAATGGCCCCAATCGCAAAAGATATGGAAACTCTTGAAGGCGATCGACTCCATTTGCCAAGCTGAAGCGTTACAGGGGTCACAAGGTGGGTTTTGGAAACATCACCTTTTTGCCCATATGATGACTCATGAGTTGCTATGAGTGGAGCGGCCGCAATCGCAGAAGATATGGAAACCCTTAAGAAGATGAACTCCATTTGCCAAGCTGAAGCGCTAGAGGGGTCACAAGCGGGGTTTTTGCAACATCACCTTTTCGCCCTGTGATGAGTCAGGAGTTGCTATATGTGAAACGGCCGCAGTGAGAGAGCTGAAACCTAATAATTTATGTTGAGACCAAAAATTACCCGAAAACTTCCATGAAGATTGTGTAAGAATTTAGCGCAAGGGACTTCCCTCCCCTCAAGTCCTCTAAGTCCCCCATCCCTTTATATCCACCACTCGACTCAGAGAACAGCGATCGTCACAGTGGCGCAGCGTTCAATTCGGCAACGTCAAGTCTATTGAAACCCATGTAAAAGGTCAAATGCCAAGTTGTTCATAGAACACTCTACAGTTCGATACTTTTCATGTGTTTAAATGGACGAACTGCAGCGTTGCCGAATCGCAGGCTCCGCCACTGAATCGTTTTGTAGCGGGAGTAAATTGGGTGACAGCAACTGAATGGCGAGTGAGTGATAAAACTCATCAGGAGCGACGAAGCAGAACGAGAGAGAGAGTGAGAGAGCCAGAGAGGAGAGAGAGAGAGAGAGAGAGAGAGAGAGAGAGAGAGAGAGAGAGAGAGTGAGAGAGCCAGAGAGAGAGCCAGAGAGAGAGCCAGAGAGCCAGAGAGCCAGAGAGCCAGAGAGAGCCAGAGAGAGAGCGAGAGCGAGAGCCAGAGAGAGAGGGAGAGAGAGAGCCAGAGAGAGAGGGAGAGAGAGAGCCAGAGAGAGAGAGAGAGAGAGAGAGAGAGAGAGAGAGAGAGAGAGAGAGAGAGAGAGAGAGAGAGAGAGTGAGAGAGTGAATAGCGTGGGTAATATGGGAAGAGACCGTTCCGCAAACCATACCAGGTCCAGTTTGGGTCCAGGCCACTCAGCGAACGCGATATCACCTCGCCCGGTCAAAGCAGAGCAAAAGTCTCATGCAAGTCCAGCAAGAGGGCCGCGATTAGAAGGGCGAGAGAGAGGGGGGGGGGGGGGGTGAGGAGAACAGAAGGGGCAGGGGGTAAAAAACGACGCGAGTAATTGATGAACCAAATAATGCGCGGTTTCGGGGCGATGCGGGGGTGCGACTTGCGAGTGCGAGCACTGGGTGGAGAAGAGAAGAGAGGAGAGAAGAGGAGAGGAGAGACCCGACCGACCGTTTTCCAGTTATTGTTAGTGTGCATTACCTAACCTAAACTGCGGCTGCGCTACGGCCGTAGAATGACATTGATAATCATAGTCATTACGCTGAAGCTCGCTCGGCGCGCACGCGGGCACACGGGCACGGCACGGCACGGCAGATCAGAGCACCGGCAACAGCACAGCTGGCTTTGCTGGGAACAAGCCTTTGGCTAGTTTCACAACTCCCACAGACCCGAAGACCAGCCCGGGTCAACAGCGCGGGTCAGCTTCACAACTGTACCCCTCTTTAAACGTCCCAGCTCCAGATGCTTGCGTTCCTTTGGCTCCGCGGCTCATGACTTGGCTTCATGAGGCTCTCTTCGACGTGGAACGGAGGTGGAATGGAATGGAAGGAATGGACAATAATCAATCTGTTCTCTCCGGGCTGTTTTTTCAGTAATTGTCCATTTTATCACGTCCCGATTTTGTCAGTCATCTCTCTCTCTCTCTCTCTCTCTCTCTCTCTCTCTCTCTCTCTCTCTCTCTCTCTCTCTCTCTCTCTCTCTCTCTCTCTCTCTCTCCCTCTCTTTCTCTCTCTCTTTCTCCCGTTGAGCTCCTTCTCCACGCCTCTTGAAACCCCCGGAGCCAATCAGCCGCCGCAATCCTCCTACTTCCCGCCTGTCTCACCTCTCACTCCTCCGAGGACAATTCAATTAATTTTGTAAATATTGTTGTTGTTGTTTTTTATTGTTCTTCGTAGCCAGTTCACCCTACCGCCCTTTGAAACTGAAAAATTGAAGTATGCGCATTTGTGCAAGTTTAAGTAGTGTTCCCATGAGGAGGGAGAAGGGGACAGTGGGTCTATCGCTTCAGTTTTGCTGACTGTTTTTCTTATCGATTGGCGGAGACGTGGTCAATATTAAGCTGTGTGGAAAAAGAAAAAGAAAAAGAAAAATTAAAGAATTTACTGCTTCGGACTGTCCGAATTTTTTTTTAGAGGAATCGCGTTCGACACACGATTATTCGGAATTTTCGAATTGAGTTGTTCGGGTGAAAGAGGAAGAATCATTCATCCCTGAACAAACAGCCGTAGCCAGGATATTGTCTTTCTCTCTCTAAGCCCATTTGCGCTATGTGTTAGAAAAGGATGGATATAGGGATTGTCACGTGACTTCAGGCCTTGTTTCTGTCCTTTTCTAACACAGGCAGTCGAACGGGCATAGAGAAAGAGAAAGGCAAATGGGGCTCTTGCAAAATTTTGCTGTTAGCGAATGAATAGTCCAATCTGATGTAACAACCAGCGAAAATCACGAATATCATATTATTGAGGAAGTCTCAAATTCAGTAATTAACTCACATAACTGCTAACTCGGCAAGATCGTAATGGCGCTTCAACGCAGGTATCATGAGATATTCCTGTCTAATTTGTCACTATTTCTAAGGAAACACAGATATATGTCTCAAAATAGATAGGAATCTCCCATGATACCTACGTCTGTTTGCCAATAAGCCCGATTCTAAGCGTGCGAATTTCGTGATTACTTAGTGTACTCATTGTCATTTTGACAGGTTTTTATGCATGAATCAACTCTTCAATCACCTGTAGCAAAAGTTTGCAAGAGCCCCATTCCTGGCAACGGCTTTGTCCCTGATCATTCGATGTACGTTTTAGGGCTGTTGGATCGTTTTGACCAATGAGCAGGGACTATTGAACCGAAAACAGCACAGACCCGCAAACCATTTAGCAGAAAACACCTTGAGCCGGAATTTGAATTGAACCGAATTGGCTGAGCCAGTTTTGAACCAAATTGCACATTTTTCGAAAGCCGTTCAAATCCACTGTGACGAAAGACTGTAAATACAGTGATACCTCGTTATCCGCGACTTCCGTATCCGCGGTTTCGGTTATCCGCGATTGGTTTTTTGAGACCCATGCTCGTTATCCGCGACCCTTTACCTCGGTTATCCGCGATTGAGAGGCCGGAAAAAAATTTCAAACGATGAAACTTGGATTTTTAACGGTTTCCAAGGCAACATTTTACTCAACATTCACTTTTCTTAACCTTCAATTTTCGAATATCTATTTTCAAATAAAATCAAAATTCGCCGTGAAGACGTCAAATCTAAATTTTTTATCAAAATTATTCCCTTATATATTTTCTTTATTTTTTTCAAAATTAATCCCTTATAACATATTTTCCTTTTTATAATTATTTGTTTTACATATTATAATTTGTTCAAAATTTGAAGTATGAAGAGGAAAGTGAATGAAACAGATGAAGAAATGGAGGATAACCTCTCGACTACTTCGTCTCCCTCGGCCATATCAATAGCAAAAAGACCGCGTAAAGTAATGTCCTTGATAGAAAAGTTGAAGATTTTAGACCTTTTAAAAGTAAAAAGTTGCAGTGAGGTGGGAAGACAATATATATATGTAGGTACCTATGCACAAACTGTTCCCTTTCTTTCATTTTTTCCCTTTTTTACCTCCTTTTTGTGACCGTTTTTCAGCCGTTGGTCCCTAACCCCTTTATTCCCATAAGACTAATGCCTCCATATCCGCGGTTTCGGTATCCGCGAGGTTTTCGCGGAACGTAACCCCCGCGGATAACGAGGTATTACTGTAACTATTTTTTATGAATACAAATACAAGTATCAACTGATTGAAAAGAAAACAGATGTAGGAAAAAGTAATACGAATAATTCATATAAGAGTGAAAAGAATGTCTCTAAGAAGAGCAGCTAAACGGTGAAAAAGAGCAAAACTAGAAAGTATTTTCTTACCAAATTATTATTTCATGTAAACTATCTTTATTATAGTTGAATCCATAGGCGGCGTGTATAAGGGGCTTTTGGGGCTATAGCCCCCCCCCACTTTTTTGGGAACGAGGGGCTAAAAAAAATTTTGAACGAGAGAAAAAAAGGAAAAAAGGGAAAAAGAAAAAGGAAAGAAAAAGAGAAAAAGAAGAAAAAAGGTTATTTATCCCCTCCGCCTGCGTCAAACGTTATTGCGAAAAAGGTGAAGAAAGAAAGAAAAAAAGAAGAAAAAAAAAGCTGTTAATTTTTAGCCCCCCCCCCTACTTTTTGACCCCACGTGCCGCCCATGGTTGAATTTGTAGGGAAAAGCTACATTAGTTGGTGGCCCTGAGAAGGGCCGTTTTAGATGATGACAGCCGGCTGACTGGTTTCTCCGAGTTCGTCCTTCCACAGAATAATACAATCAGAACGGAAACTCTGTCGGATTTTGAAGCAAATTCATTCCACGTCCGCCATGTTGAGATATAGGATGTTAACATCTGGATTCGCGCGCAAAAAAAAAAATATAGGACATGATCCGCGAAATTTTCATTCTGAAATGCCAGTTGAATAAATGTGAGGCCGGAAACTAAGATTTCTTTCCAGAATTTACAGAAATAAATGAGTTTCAACACAAATCAACCACGTCCGCCATGTTGGGATGTAGGACCGCAGCGTTGCCTGTTGGTGCCGTTAAAGTCCAAACTTGCTTGCATTGGCTCTTATGGGAGTTTCCGTTCTGATTGCATTATTCTGTGGTCCTACTGCAGGAGCGGAGTGATCAGCTGTTTCAGATCACGATGTATTTATATGATTCCGAGCTAATCAGTGCGCCCAATCAGGTGTGAGACAATACATATGTGCGACTTGATAGGCCGCCACAAATCGGTTCAAATGCAAACACACAGTCCTCAAGAACGTGAATCAAACCGCAAAATCGAACCGACATTTTCGCCGCACTGAGTAGTGTGTACTGTGTATGGTCTAAGATCGTCAAAAAGTGGCCAAAAATCAGAAATTTTTCGCAACAATTTATCAATTATAAACTTTCAAGACCAATTGTATCCATAGAGAACACATTTAGCAAGTAGTTTAAACCTAGAAAAGTCACTTGAAAGTTTGAAATTCAGCTTGAAAGGCCGAAAACGATGACTTTCGATGACTTTTTTCCACTGATTTTTGGCCTTTTTTTCCCCACTGATTTTTGGCCTCTTTTTTTCCGATCTCAGACCATAGCATAGTGCGCCGGTTCAAAGCCCTGATTTCACCCTGAGTCAATATATGAGGTAATTTCCAGAAAAACAGAAATTTCACTTCTCGCCAGGGCTAGTGCTCAACCGAGTGTTCTTCTCTATTTTTAAATGTCAGAAATAGAACACGGAAAACAAAGGCTCGTAGAATTTAACATCTCCATATAGCTGATTTTGGAGTCTTCTATCAAGTATGGTAAATTTTACCGTCACATGGTTAATGCAACGTACCCTGTGGTGAAATGTACCAACAGGTTAACTTAATTTACTACAAGGTATGTTGCAATTACCATACGATGGTATAATTTACCATACTTGATAGCAGACTTCAAAATCAGCTATGCAGATGGTAAATTCTACCAGGCTTTTTTTTCCCGTGAATGAAGAAAAGGAAATAAGAAGGATAAGGTGAGGAAAAGAAAAAATATAAAAATAGGTGGAGAATGAGAGGCCATAAGGGGAGGCGATAAGGGGAGGAAAAGGGATGAAAAGGGAGGCAAAGGAGAAAAGAGAAAGGGTTGATGGAGCTGTGAGGTGCTGCAAATTAAAAGGAATAAATTACAACATCAATAAACGGCGGCAAAAAATTGAGAAAACGGAAATGAGAAATAGAGAGAACGAGAGAAACCGTGCTCACTTACAACTCGGTTCGTGTTTCGAAACTCTAATTCACTGGAGTTCAATAAATAATTTCATTTTGAAACGCGATACATTGCATGGTTATAGTATGCGGGAGGCGCAAAAACTCGAAATAGGCGTTTCTGCATGCATCATGAGAGTTCAATACTCAAATTGGAGGCATTTGCTCGCGAGTCTAAAAAAAAAATAGAGTTGATACAATGTTATCTCATTGGTATCTATCTTATAAATGAACTCAGTTATACTAAAGAAAGCTACTCGACTTTAGCAGTTGCCATTTTCACTTGACTTTGATATTATTATAAAATTAGACCCACGTGCCAAGAATTTCTTGAAATTTCCAGGACCTTTCCTTCTCTACGTTCAGTCTTGTTCCTGAATATATCGAGCAATTTTATTCATCCCAGATTATTTTTAAGGTAGTTAAAAAGTCGACATTAAATGGCAACCTTTTTCGGTTTTTGGTTCAACGCATTTTGGCAACCCCCGAGCAAGAAGGTGGAATCCGCGGACACTTTTATTATACATCAAACAGTTCGTCTTTGTCAATTTAATAAATGCGTCCATATTGCATGAGTTGGTTAGGTTGGGGTGAAGATTTGAAGTTTGGAACTTTAAAGGGGGCTCATAAGCCGTAGCTAGGAATTTTAATTCCTCTGTCTTTGCCCATTTGACTGCAGAAAAAGACAGAAACTGGGACCAAAGTCACGTGACAGCCCCTCAATCTATCCTCGTCTAACAAATGCGTTTAGATTGGCAAAGAACGAGAAAGAAAAATTCCTGGCTACCGCGGTATGAGAGGGCACTAAAACGTCAGAGTATAACGCAATTTCTAGCCAATCAAGAGCAATTTTTCCCAAAAGCCATTGACTTATTAAATGTATCTACTGATGGAATTTTGATTGATTGAACTGCGGAGAGAAAGAGTGAAATCCTTTCAGTACAACTTTATTTGTTTTATCACCTGAATTTGAAAGTGAGGATTTTCTGCTTTTCAAAGAAATCGGGCCATTAATTGAGTACATCTTAAAGTTTAGTTCACAAAAAACCTAGATGCATTCATGCAATCGGTTCGGCAAATGATGCGATGTCGCGATTTATGTAGCACATGGAACTTCTTATTTTATTCCTATCAGTGGCGTACGCAGGGGGGCGGGGGCTAAAGGGGCTAATGCCCCCTCCAGACCTCTGATTTTGGGGGTGGAGGGAAAAGGGGGAATAATTTTCAGTCAAACGCTTACCTATCAGTGCAAGCTGCAAGCCCCTCCCAAGAAAAATCCTGCATACGCCACTGATTCCTACCATAAAACTTAATTGGTCACACCTGCATGTAAAACTTTTTCGTGTGATTTTTTAACTACTTTTACCTTTATCAAAAAACAATTTAAAGAAAAAGAAACACACTAAGAAGTAAAGAAAATTGGATGATTGGATTGAGGTATTTCAATGAAGTACATCAATATTGATTGTTCTTACATTATGTAAGGGAATAATGGCTCTCTTCACAGTTTGAAATTATTTTTTTTTTATTATTCTTTTAATTCTTTAAGTATTTGAGTTGAAAATGGTTTGCGATTTGAGTCGAAACGTCCTCACCAAATTGAACTGTGCGCTTTTTCCAGCAGTTGTCTGTTGTTTACTTGTTTCTAAATTGTGTCAATAAGTCGTTCTTGGTTTGTTTTTGTCTTGTTCTTTCCATATTCAAAAACATAATGATTGAATACTTGTTAAAATTACAGCGCCTATAAGTATAGTTGAAATAAAATAATCGAAGTTCTTTATTTCATCAAAATGTTTACAGTATAAATAAATCGCAGCCATTATTTGAGTGAAATCCAGAACGCACGATGGTGCTCGATTCAGACGAAACAGCAAATCAATATCAAAAGCTGAAATTAAAGCCATGAGAATAAGAATCGTGAAATAAGTAACTAAAAACGCATGGACCAACTATGACTGAGGATTCCAGAGAGAGGACGATTTCGAGGATAACAGCCAAAAACTGCCTTCAAACAGAGAGGATATGCAACTCGTCCTGCACCACCACCTATCTTCTCAATGCGACGCGACGCGCTACTATAGCCACGTTGGCTTCATACGATTCACGAGCGCTGGGTTTCGTTGTTTTTTTTTTTTTTTTTGGCTTTTGCTTGTTTTTGTTCGTTTTGATTTTTTTGAAGTATCATTTAAATCGTAAATCTTCATCACTAACCCTTTTCTTAGGTATGTTACACCTTCTGATTACCAAGAAGGGGGTGGATTATTACCTCAGCTCTGAAACCGTTTGCTAATGGCTTATTTTTTATATTTTATCAAATCTATAAAAACCATACAATCCAGTATTTTCTGAAAAATAATATTTCGCCTTTTTTTTCTTTTTTTCTTTCTTTCTCCTTTTAAATTGTTTGATTTTTGAATGTTTGACAAGGAAACTTCAAAAAAGTAAACTAAAAGTGCAGATATTCCTAAAAACTGTAACGAGCGTTTTTGAATTTGGAAATGTTTGGATATTCAGGAATATCCCTAAAAAATTACATATTCTGGAACTTGAAAATGCGCTGATGCCCAACCGGGATCAAATTTTCACATCGACTTTCGTGCCTTGAGATACGGGAAAATTGACTACAAATTCCCGATTTTTCCGTGGAAACCTCTGAATACCCTCATAGAGGAATGCATGGAAGTTTGAAGAGGTTTGTTAAAATGTCAGCTTTTAAGGTGCTGTCACTAGGACGTAAACTTTGGGGAAATGGTCCCAACTCTTTATATCTTCCATGGTTTAACGAAAGTTTTCAATAAAATCATTTAATCAATGCTAAGAAGCATCGGAACTTACCTTTTTAGAACCTCTTTTTTTCTTTTTTTCGGTGTATAGCTTTCCTTTCTCTTTTCTTGATTCACTATAAGTTCTCCGACATTATATAATTCGATGGATTTTTAAAATAATTAGGTCACAAATCTCCCTCCAAATACCCCCCAACCCCCAAAAAAATCTACCTCAAGTCCTTCCCGACCCAATCATCCTAATTTACCTCACCTGAACAATTTACCTAACCCAGAAAAAAAACCACATCATTTGATGACGCTGGCCGAAAACTGAAGGGTAGAGAGAGCACTTTGAGGTCAATCTCGGGGTCAAGGAGTCAGGTCATCAGACTGTGACCCCAAAGGATAGGCAACACAATCAGGGACCCAAAGAAATCAGGGTCGGCAGACAGCGACAGCGACCGACTCGGCGCCCGGGGTTACTCCGGACAGGAGGGATTATCCTTTATGCGTATCCTGAAATCCTGAATCTATCGTATAGTAAAAAAAAAAAAAAAAAAAAAAAAAAAAGGCATAGGATAAACATATTATAAACGTGGCGGATATTATAGCGGCAAAAATGGTTTATCCTGGCAGTTCATTAGCAACTGCACTCAAAACAGTAGGGGGCCACCTCCTGACTCGTCCGACCACGGGTCTGCTCGAGGAACCCATCTCAACCTCAACCTTCCTCATTTCAAATTCATTACTTTCCTTTAATCTCCGGCTAAACGCCGAAAAAGAGGTTTTGTCAATTTATTTTATAGCCTCTGCGCATGGGCAATAGGCTCGAGCTATCAGCCCAACACACAGCACACAAGTCTCAGTCAAAGAGGCCCATTATTAGGCTATTGAAAAAATGCCTTTTTGTCAGACCTTTTGTTCTCTACCGTAATATGTCCCATTTCAGTAGCATTCGCTACGATCAACCGTAGCACAGTAATAAGAAAATCCATTCTTTTTTAACATTTTTACTTTTTTCTCCTCAATAGTGAAATTGGTCTCATGCAACAGCATTAATTGCCAGCATAGCTAGGAATTTGTATTTCTCTCTCTTAGCCCATTTGAATGCATGTGTTAGAAAAGGACAGAAACAGGGGCTGAAGTTCCGTGACAGCCTCTATAACCATTTTTTACTTTCTCACTACTAACAAAGTTAGAAATAGAGAAATTATTGCAATGGCGTAGAGATTTTCAAGGTATTTTGTTTCGATACGTGGCCCACTACGACTAAGTAAATCCTGATAATTACAAAATAATTGACTCTCATCAATTCATCATGCCTAATACTATCCTAAAGAATATTCATCCATGAAGTATCAATATTATTTAACCTTATGTGGCTTGGAGGTGTAAATGCACACACTTTCTGTGGCGTCTGTCTGTATGTCTGTCTGTCCGTCTGTAGCCATACAACGTGAAACCCAGCATAACTTTTGAATTATTGATCCATATGCATCCAAATTTTGCAGGGATATTACTTTTAACATTCCCAAGAGGGGTTTTTTTTTTTTTTTTTTTTTTTTTTAAATTTTAATTTTTAGGTTAGTTATGGCTGAAAAATGGTTTCCATTAAAATCATGGTAAAAAAAAAGGACAAATTTAAATATTTCAAAAATGAATCTTTAGATCTGGATAAAAATATCAAAAGGGGTTGGGAGTCTCCCCCAGGATATTAAAGGGGGATATGAGGGTCTCCCCCAGAATATTAAAGGGGGGTCTGGGGGTCTCCCCCAGATTAAACTTGATGTCAGAATGTGTTCGCATGGTATTCCCTATATAGTTTATTTTCTAACACTGTGCTACGACGTTATGATGAGTCAATTCCTGTGTAAAATCCGGTGAAAATCACAATAAATGCATCAAAAAGTCTCAAAAGCCACTCATGAACCCACAATTAGACGTTTTGGAGGGATTCAAGGTGCGGGTTAAATGAGCAGGTCCCAATGGGGAAGACCTATCTAATCGCAGATTTTTCTTCGATCAATCACTTTTTCTCAGCATAGAAAGTTGCGATTAGACACCTTCTTTTGTAACCCGCTCATTTGACCGCCATCTTGGAATGTTGTTAAACGCATTTATCAAGTTTCTGTGTCAATTTTGGATTTTTCTGATGCCTAAAATGTTGTTTTTTTTTTTTTTTTTTTTTTTTTTTTTTTTTTTTTTTAATGATTTTACGCCAGAATGAACCCTGTTTATGGCTTTAGCAAAAGTTTGCAACAGGCCCATTCCACGCCTTAGCAGAAATATTCCATACAGATCCAAAAGGTCCATAACCAATTCTTCATACAGAGTATGGATATGTATGGATCTGTAAGGATATCATCACGAATACCCATACGATATCCAAACATGTCCATTTGGATCCATATATCTATACTACTCATCCCTTAACTAGCGAAGAACCACGTATAGCCAACCAAATTCTACTCCTGTTCAAAAATCTTGGACTGAAAATCTGGAATATTTAATTAATAGCTTTAGTTATGGTTAGCTTTTATCCTAGTTATAAAATGGTGCCGAATAGACTTGTTGCTTTGGAACCAAAATTTGTTTGTATTTACAACTACCGCTCCTACATACTCTGAATAAGGAATTGGTTGTGGGCCTTCCGGACCTGTATGAACCATTTTTGCCATGGCAATAACTAACTCGACTTTGCATTTTAAGTTAGAATCAATGAGAGCATATTTCATGTAGACATGGTACACAACAGGCCCATGTTTGTTCAAAACTAGCAGGAAAAAAGTCCTTTTAACTTGAGAAAATTTAGTTTTTTATTCAAAATAAGCTGGCCTAGGGTCATCTTGAACCACCCACCTTCCTCCTTTTTTTGTTTAAAACAGGTTAAATTAATTAATTTGTTATTTCTTTCACACTCTTTCAATCAGTGATTTTCGTCCGGTACGTGCCTAGTTCATTGACCACTGTGAGATGGTACAGGTTTCCAATCCCAATTCAAAAAACAGACTATGATGGATTCAGAAGGGAAAAAAATCACCCGGTAATTTTTACGATACAGTCGCACCGGGTACCCAGCGACCCCTCTCCCCCGCTAATCACACGAAGTGAGAGGATTTGTGCTGTCCACACGAAAACAAATCATAAATTTGACCCTTTTTTTAGCGCACGTCTGCTCATCTCTCTCTCTCTCTCTCTCTCTCTCTCTCTCTCTCTCTCTCTCTCTCTCACTCTCTCTCTCTCTCTCTCTCTCTCTCTCTCTCTCTCTCTCTCTCTCTCTTCGTCTCTCTCTCTTCGTCTCTCTCTCAAAAATTAACATACTTCACAGATCACGGGTGCTCGCCTCATGCTCAATAATCGGGTGCCCTCGACCGACCTCGACAGCCGCAGACTACCTTCGACCTGGCTCAAAATTAATTTGGGATCCCTTTTGCACCTGTCCCTTCTTGACCTGTGACGAATCAGCAGAAGTCAGCGGCTTCTGCGCTCTGCTCCAATCTTCAAAGCGTCTTCGGCGAGTCAGCACACATAATTCATAATCAGCATTTTGGAGTCGTATTGATGGCAATCTGGTCCTCGATAAGTTCTTAAATTTTTGAAGGCTTTATTTATTTGAACGGCATTTTTCTTTTTGAAGAATTCCGAGGAAATCAAACTTTACTCAACCTTTGTGTGCCTGAAGGGGGGGAGTTCTCACCCTAGGAAAGTTTTTCAAAGATAATAAGCTGAAATTCCAACAAACCACTTCAAGCTTCCATTTATTCTTCTATGGGGGTATTAAATATTTAAAGACTTTCCACGAAGAATTGGACACATTCGCCAAATTTTCTGGTACTTTTAACAAGAAAGTCACGGGGGAAAAATTCACCCCCTCCCTTTGGACACCAACCTATTTTCATTCAATTTGGATGGAAAAAAATTATAACCCTTTTTCAAAAACTGTAATTAACCCATATACGCCCAAATTTATGTAAACATTTAAGGTGTTTTAGGCGTTTCTCTAAAAAAACACCATCTTAGAGCTAAGCAAATTGAAAAATTAAAAATTGTAAAATTTTCTGGTCTAACTAAATGATACGTGCTGAAAGATCACATCATTGATTTTTTAGTAAAATTGGCATACATTTTCTGTAATTTGTTTTAAAAAGAAACACATTATAAGTGGGTCTTTAACGACCCAATGGGCATATATGGGTTAATCCACTTGAAGTTGGTTTGAAACGATAGTGCAAGTCTTTTAGATTTAGACTGAAATTCTGGGCACAGAAATCAATACATAACTTTTTTTTTTTTTTTTTTTTTTTTTTTTTTTTTTTTTTTTTTTAAGATTTGCATGATAAAGAAACTGACCCATGACAGAAACAAACAAAATTTCCTACCTAAACACATTGAACACATTGACACATTGATTCTGTGTCCAAGCCATTCTAAAACACCTGCACTTTCATTTGTAACCAAATTCCACTAAATTAATTACGATTTTTTTTTTTTTTTTTTTTTTTTTTTTTTTTTTTTTTTTTTTTTTTTAAGATTTGCATGATAAAGAAACTGACCCATGACAGAGACAAACCAAATTTCCTACCTAAACACATTGAACACATTGACACATTGATTCTGTGTCCAGATAGCCATTCTAAAACACCTGCACTTTCATTTGTAACCAAATTCCACTAAATTAATTACAATTTTTTTTTTTTTTTTTTTTTTAAGGTTAGAAAATATGAGGCAAACAAACGATAATCAGCTGATCATCCATACTGCCTCTTTTTGGGATAGAACTTATAACATGTATGGCCCGCTCTATTGCTGTAGCTCGTTGCAGGCCCCCGATTTGAAGCAAGAACGAAATCATTTTGTCACGTAATGCTGAAGCGGTGGCTAAAAACGTCAGTTTTTCTTACAGTGTATATATTTTCACTGCCCCCTCAAATTACACGGCAGAAAGGGGTCGGCTCAACAAGATGAAGAGGTTAGAATTCTGATGAGGGGTGTGACGCGGAGAGACTGATCGAACCCGTAAACTTACGAGAAGCCACCATCCAACAACCAACAACCGTGTGAAAAAAATAGTTGCAAAGAAAATTATCGGTTTCACCGTCTCGGTCTTAAAACCGTCGCTTCGCAACGGCTACCAGATCCTGAAACCCCTTCCCCACTCCTGTGTGGACTCCTCAAGCGAAGGGAAATAGTTAGCAGCCAAAGACTCGGTAACATGGAATTAGGGGGCACACATCTCCCGAATATTTTAAGTATACTAATAAAAACAACATTGTAGATCGAGACGAAAAGGAAAAACCTGCGTATAGAGCCAAACCCGACTATCAGGAGTTTTGAAATTGAAACGGATAATTATACGTGTCCAAACTCTCCTTTTTTCGAGCTATATGCCGAAAAAATCCTAAAATGTGGTACCACCTCGACAACAGTCTATATCTGCTCTTTCTTCTTCTTCTTCCTGTGAACCCACCCACTTGCGAGACGTCCAGACACCGCCGCCTTCGCCAGGGCATAGGCGGGTACATGGATTTGGGATTTGTCCGTCTCTCTCTCTCTCATCCCATTTGAACGCGTGTGTTAGAAAAGGATAGCGATAGGGGCCATCACGTGACTTTAGCTCCTATCTCTGTCCTTTTCTAACACACGCGTTCAAATGAGAGAAAAGAGAGATAAACAACTTATTTTACAGAGCAACGGTAGGCAGTTGCAACCGCTGAACTTCTGACCGCCGCGTCGCGTCTCCCCCCTCCCCCCTACCCGTCTCGGCTGCTATGAGTAGTATAAAAAAAAATGCTGTTAAATAACATATTTAAGCCCGCGCCTCCAATATTCTTCGCTTTATATATATAATATATATGGATATTTGTGTTATATTTAAAAGGGTCTGCTATAACTTTCTAATCGATGGATATCATTTTTTGATTGCTGGTTTTCGGCTGGTCTTTAAAAAAGAATTATCGGGGAGGACTCAGTTGTTCAACGACTATCCTACCTTAATGTGGTAGCAAAGTTCTCTATCCTACTTTTCTACTCACTTGCCTACCTAATGTCAGGTTCCCGCCCGAAGGAGAGTTAAATATTTAAAATGGCGGTTTGTGCAATGTGTCAACAACAGGTGCTCTACATTTATACCTATGTAAAATAATCGATCTTCATGGATTAGACTGAATCTCTGAGGAAAAAATCGGCACTTTTTTCTTGATTAAAATGGCAAAAAACGTGGTCGCCAATTTTCACTAACTGCCAGTGGAAATATACGAAGGGTGCACGTTTTATCCCGGCCCAAAGTGTCTACGGTCTTTATGCATATTTATAGGCGTAGCTTGAAAGTTTGCTTTTTTTGAGTTGCTGATTGATTAAGATGCATTATAAGGTGCTATTTCGCAAAATTTCACAAAAATTCGCAAAAATTCGCTATTTGCTTAATAGGTTTCAGGACCTAATTTTCTATTGGTTGCTGTCATATCAACGAAAGCGTACTGGCATAACTCGAAAATGTAAACTTTTGAGAGAGGCAGACGGGCGTACGTATCCCTGGTGAAAACTTCCCATGAATTTCCATGACCGAAATTCAGTGAACATTATTTCCGCGGGTAATTATTATTTTCCCACGAAAGTACATGAAAATCTTATGGAATCCCATGGGCGGCCCACGAAACCCCATGAAATTTTATGGAAAAATAATATTTTGCCCACGGAGTTCCATGAAATTTTATGGAAAAATAATAATCACCCCCGGAAAATTGCCCATGCACGGAATTTTGGTCTTGTAAATTCATGGAACACTTTTACCAGGGTAACTTGGCATGTGCCGAAAGTTACGAAAAAAGAGTCACGCCTCAATGCGTGCCAATCGTCGAAATTAGTCGAGAGTCCAAGAATAACTTTAAGTCCGTTTTTGGCAAATAACAATAGGCGGACATGAAGTGAAGTCATTGTTCTGATATTTTCAGGCAAAGCGTTACTTTCGACAAGTTTAAATTCTATCAATTAAAACCCATGCAAAAGATCAAATTCGAAGATTACAGGTGAATTCAAAAATACCATTAATTATAATATAAGCAAAACGGTAGCTCTACTCATTTGCGTTAGGTACCAATTTATTTATTAAAATATCTTTGATTGTAAAGAAGAAATACAAATAAATTCACTGACTTAATATCCTCTTGCCCCGTGGTTCTATACTCAGAATAGAAATCTCTCCTCTCTTCACTTGTCTTCGACCGGGTCCTCAATTATTTACAGGCTTGCCCCTTTCCTTTCCTTTTTCGATTTACATTTTTAAATTGAAATAATTCGACCTCCAGAAGTAAGACGCCTTCATGAACAAGGTTTGGCTCCGGTCTGCTCCACAGACATTGCCCCTGACGAGCAGCCCAGCTGAATTTATTAATACATTAGTACATAGTAGATATTTATTATTATTAGGCGGGAATGGGGGGGGGGGAATGAGCCCTGCAGTAGTAGCAACAATAATTTCCTCCATTACATTCTATGTAAAACAATCGTATCGATAATGAAGCAGCGCTGCACTGACAATCGATTGTTGTACATCGATTTAAATGGAAGAAAAACATGATTTCCAAACTGCACGATCCAACGCTATATCTAATAGTTATCTATTGTTCTATTGTATCTAATGTTAGTTTTTGAGAAAGAGAGAGAGAGAGTGTGTGTGTGTGTGTGTGTAAGAGAGAAAGAGAGAGAGAGAGAGAGAGAGAGAGAGAGAGAGAGAGAGAGAGAGAGAGAGAGAGAGAGAGAGAGAGAGAGAGAGCAGCGCTGCACTGACAATCGATTGTTGTACATCGATTTAAATGGAAGAAAAACATGATTGCCAAACTGCACGATCCAACGCTATCTAATAGTTATCTATTGTTCTATTGTATCTGATGTTAGTTTTTGAGAAAAAGAGAGAGAGTGTGTGTGTGTGTGTGTGTGTGTAAGAGAGAAAGAGAGAGAGAGAGAGAGAGAGAGAGAGAGAGAAAGAGAGCAGCGCTGCACTGACAATCGATTGTTGTACATCGATTTAAATGGAAGAAAAACATGATTGCCAAACTGCACGATCCAACGCTATCTAATAGTTATCTATTGTTCTAATGTATCTGATGTTAGTTTTTGAGAAAAAGAGAGAGAGTGTGTGTGTGTGTGTAAGAGAGAAAGAGAGAGAGAGAGAGAGAGAAAGAGAGCAGCGCTGCACTGACAATCGATTGTTGTACATCGATTTAAATGGAAGAAAAACATGATTGCCAAACTGCACGATCCAACGCTATATCTAATAGTTATCTATTGTTCTATTGTATCTAATGTTAATTTTGAGAAAGAGAGAGAGTGTGTGTGTGTGTGTGTGTGAGTGTGTAAGAGAGAAAGAGAGAGAGAGAGAGAGAGAGAGAGAGAGAGAGAGAGAGAGAGAGAGAAATTTCTTTTATTGCCTTTGTACTGATATATCTACTGTAGGGTGTCCCAAGAATGATTGGGCTTGACAATTATAGGTTTGAATGAAAACATCTACTTTCATCCTCATAAAGGGCAACCTGATTGGTTAGGAGCAGCGAAACGCTGATGTTTTCATGAAAACCATAGAAGTGTCAAATCCAATCTTTTCTGGGACAAGCTCTAACGAGCAAACTTAATGATTTACGAAACCTTTATTTAGATGATACATTAATTATCATATTTGGACCCGACAATTTTGAACTTTCTACTTTACTGCCTAACCTCTGAGGTAGAAACTGGGTAAAAACGGGTCGAGCACAATATTATTCGTTCGCTTATTTGAATCGATTTTAAGTTGAGAGAGGAGTTTAAGTTTCTAAAAACAGAGGTTTTGATGGAAATCCTACTAATTGGTGTCTTAAAAACATGCAGCACAAGATTTGTCAAACATTGAATCTTCATAGTTTTCCTTCAGATTTGAGAGTCCAGACCCAGCGCACCTTGGGCCAAATCATAGTTCTCCCGTGCACAAGTTGCGATGGTATCGACGGTGATTTAAAATGCATGCGATATACAATGCTCAAACAGGGGAAAAAAGGAACTGTTGAGAACAAACTTGGCCCTCTTCTAGAAAAATTTTCTAGCTACGCCCAAGTGTAGTACAGTATCAATAGTCAATACCGGATTTTTTTTTGTTTTTGTTTTTATCGCTCAAAGTTTGTTTTGTTCCTCCAAAATGGGCACAGTTTTATGGATTTCTGAAAAAATTATATTTTTCATGTCCGAGGTATTCATTTTTTGATTCATTGTGTGACGATGACGAGCGATGCTCGCAGTGTTCCAATTTCGATAGTCTTTCCTCAAATTTCATCCACTGTCAGTAAAGTTTGAACATTTTTAAAACAAAAGGCGGGAAAGGATGAATTAAAAACTTCATCTCTCAGGCTAACGACTCTCGAGCTTTGACTCCCGGATGCGAGCATAAATAAATATTTGGCTAAGACCGTTCTCAAATCCTGATTTATGGACGCATTCAATATCAATCGGACATTCGATGCACTCCTGTGAGAAAATGAATCAAAATACCATTTAATGAGAATTCTTTCGTTTGCTGCTCATTGAAGAATTCCTTCTTTTGTAAATATTTTTTTTTTTTTTTTTTTTTTTTTTTTTTTTTTTTTTTTTTGTAGTCGGATTCAACCGATGAATATACATATGATTGCAATACCGTTAAGGTAAAGGATGTGGTCACTCAATCGATAAATTCAATTTGATTCTCTTTCCAAGGTCACGCATCGGCGGGCTACTTGCTTTTTGCACTCACCTAAGTTGCAATGTTGCCAGATTTGTCTGTAAATTACCACCTTCTAACATTGAGTCAAATGGAAATAAATCGGATAAATATCCGAAAAATGGCAACACGGTCTTTTTTTTTTTTTTTTTTTTTTTTTACATTCACGAAGGAATTAAATTTCCCCTTCAATTGTCTTCGGGATTCAGTCGCTCTCCGCCTTCTGTCTGCGATGTTGGCGTTGCGTCTACGGATCAAAATAATGCATGCATTAATTATCGACAAAATTCCAGGCAGGGAAAACAACAAGGAATAAATATGTCATGTTTTCTGAGGAAACAACCACTGTGGTTATTTTGCAACAGTTGAAAAAGAGTTCAAAAAGCTGGATAAAAAAAAAAAAAAATCTGAAAAAAGAACTGATTTTAAAATTTAAACATACTTTCCTGTTGTAAAATAAAATTAATTTTAATTATACGTATATTGTAAATTCAGTAGCGCAACGAGACAATCTCTGTCTCCCTCTTTTCTCCATTCAAGCATGTATGAAAGACAAAGGCAGACAAAGTTTCCTCACTCTTCATCCAATACATTCTGTACAGAAATTGAGAGAGACAGAAGATAGACTGGTTGCGCCACTGATCAAATGAATAACACTTTTTTCTGTGCAGTATAACAAATATACCAAGTTTTGATACACTTTGGCGCAGGGAGTAGGTACTGTATGACTTTCAAAAGAAAGTATCCTCATTGAAATTCTTATTGTTAAATTGTTCTGTTGTTTTCAATAGAATTTTCGATTTTTATGGCGTACTTTAAAGCGTCATTTTGTGTAACAATTGAAAGCAGCGAAATTGTTTATAGGTAACCGAGATTTAAAATGGTAAAAAATTTCGACTAGGGCACTTACTTTTGAAAGTCATAGTACGTCCTAAACTTTGCCTTTTGAAGCACGTACCTAAGCTAGAAAAGGACAAACTATCAACATTTAAATTCTTTTGCACCTCCCTCAGTCATTTTCAAACATATTACTATGTGTTTGAATGGGCAAAGAGACAGAAATACGAACTCCTGGCAACGTCTATGGCTTGGAGGAATGGGTCTGTAGCAAACTTTTGCTAAAACGATTAAGGGTGTATACTGTATAATCCAATGTAAAATCACCTGAAGAGTTCATTAGTGGCATCAGAAAGTCATAAAATGCAAAAATAAACTCACGAATGAAATCCAAGATGGCGGTAAAATATCAAGCAATCTTTATGCATGCACCTTTAACACCCAAGGATTGCCAACTTTGACAACCTCTCTGGAGGTAGAGGTTATGTGTTTGTTTACGCTGTGATTGGTTGTGATCAATATTGTGAGGTTGGCTATCCTTGGATGTTTGTGGTGCATGCATACAAATTATTCAATATTTCTCCGCTATCTTGGATTTCATTAAACGCCTCTTGTGAGTTTATTATTGCATTTTATGACTGGCTGATGCCACCGATGGACTGTTCAGCCGATTTTACATTAGATTAATCACTCTTAATTGTTGTAGCAAAAGTTTGCAACATACCCATTATGTTGAAAAATTTTGCCTTGATGCCTTTAGAATTTCAGTAAAATTTCAAAGATGTAAGAAAAAAGTTCAGAAATTGTCCTCATTATATGTGTAACCCAAGGTTATAGATTAAAGAGGTATGCTCGTATGAATTCGCGCCATAAATTCAGTGGCGCGCAGTTCAAAATCACTGCAGGCAAGATGACCGACAAAAGCAGAAAACGTATACTCTTTGCAGAAGACATTGGGCTGCCCTCTGCAGAAAAGCAGAAAACAACCTAATACGTTTTCTGCTTCTGTCGGCCATCTTGCCTGCAGTGATTTTGAACTGCGCGCCACTGAATTTGTGGCGCAAAGTCAGATGAGCATACCTCTTTAATCTATACGTACAACCTTGGGTTTAACCAGCTAAATAATTTAATGAACTTCCAAAAAGCATCAAATATTTGGAAAATCCAGGTCCTTTTTATGCTACACTTCAGGATTTTCTTACGAGCAAGGCCTACTTTTCAGTGATAGAGTTATTGGGGGATAGACTTTAGTTTCTAGTATGTAAAGTCAGGGGCGTCATTTCGGATCCGGCTTGGGGGGGGGGGGCAAAAACGTGATGACTTTTTTTTTTTTTTTTTTTCTCATCAATATTATTCTACGCTCTACAGCCCTGCATATTTACGGCCCTAAATTCCAACAAAACTCGTTAATGACCACCAAATTTTAGTTTAAAACTTTTTTCTTCAAAAAAAAAAAAAAAAAAGTAATCAATTTTTCACTTTTGGCTGACCCTTGGGGGGGGCGCTTGCCCCCCCTGCCCCCCCCCCCCCCGCAAATGACGCCGCTGTGTAAAGTTTGTAATACCCATTGGAACATTATGTCTCATTATGGTTGTTTCCACCCATTGTATTTACTCATTTTTGACTTGTACCAAAGCAAATTTATTTTGTTCTGTGTACTAAATACATTTTCTATTCTGTTCTATTCTAATCAATTAATTTGGGGTATACATCTATTCAATCGGAAACGCGTAAATTGATGCCTTTATTAATGTAAAATACAATGGATGTACAGCTCAGAATGCGAAAATGCGCATAAAATAGCAATAAATAGCGAAATGAAAATAATAAGAGGAATTGAGAATGAGGGTGATAAAAGAATGATATGTTAAAGGTCCGAGAAGAGAAATGGGCGAAGGTGCGGTAAGGGGATTATAGCAGCGTACATAGACAAAGTATAGAGGACTTGAGGGTATAGAACGGGTTGTTTGTTAAAAGTGTACAGGGTGTTCTTCATAGGATCTTTTTTCCGAGTCTCTATCACTTAAAACTTCAGTGTCTTGTCTGAATGTCCAGTGCAACAATCACAAGTAAATTCAAATACTTTAGATTGCAATCTCGTCCAAATGAGCAGAATCAGCCCCCTGCTCCCTGGTGAGTTGGTGACACTATTGTCAAAGGAAATTCGTCTCTTATTGGTCACTGCTTGATGGTTAAATTAGTTTTTAGTGGTAATATCGTTACTTTGGCAGATTCTTTCATCAATGAATCAACACTTGAGTCGATTACAGCAAAAGTGCCCAGAAAAAAATAATTCCTAAATTCTAGTAATGTTACCAGAAGCACAACGATATGTGAACCACAGAAAGGATATTACTTTGACCAGAAAACCCTGGTGTTAATACCAGAATATGGTTATAGAACTAGAGTTTCCTAAAGAATATCAAAAACTAAGATACAGCCGCTATAATTCTAGTGATTGTACCATTCTACCTTATTTTTTGACCTTTACATTTTTCATATTTTCACATGCATCTGGTAATTGTACCATTCAATCTTATTTTTTGACTTACAGACTTCACATGTTGTCATGCTTCTGGTAATCTTTTTTACTTGCTCATTGCTAACAAAGATAGAAAAATTGAGAAAGTATTGCGATGACGCAGAGATTTTCAAGGTATTTTGTTTCGATACTTGGCCCACTACTACTCAGTAAATCATGATAATTATAAATTAATTGGCTCTCATCGTGCTTAACAATATCCAAAAGAATATTCATCCATGAATTTTCAATATTATTTAAACATACGTACGTGACTTGGAGGTGTAAATGCACACACTTTCTGTGGCGCCTGTCTATCCATAATGTCCGTGTCTATCCATAACTATAATGTCTATCCATAACTATCCATAATGTCCGTCTGTAGCCATAAAACGTTGAAATCCAGCATAACTTTTTAACTGTTGATCCATATGCATCCAAATTTTGCAGAGATGTTGCTTTTAACATTCCCCAGAGGGCATTTTTTTTTCTTTTTTAAAATTTTAATTTTTAGATTAGTTATGGATAAAGCACGGTTTCCATTTAAATCAATGGGAAAAGGGGTCAATAAAGGAAAAATAAATACTTCAAAAATGAATCTTTTGATCTGGACAACAATATAAAAGGGGGACTGAGGGTCTCCCCCAGGATATTAAAGGGGGATCTAGGGGTCTCCCCCGGAATAAATTTGATGTGAGAAAGTGTTCGTAGGGATATTTCCTACAGTTTATTATTATTATTTTTTTTTTTTTTTCAGAGTGTGCGACATCCCCATTTCTATTTGCTTTCGGCAGATAAAATAATGAAATAGGTTGAGCTTTGTGAGCACCCTGTACCTATCTATATGCTCCAAGTTGGAGCGTCAAAACCGTGAAACGAGTAAGGACAAATGACAGGGGAAGCAACGCGAGAAGGGCTCTAAAGCTCTCTCGGAGCCTCTCGGTCGGGCCGTGGCGTGGCAGTTGAGCGCGTTGTGCCACCCAACAGCATCTTGATAATGGCGGAAGGAGCAAGCAGTAAATTTGTCCAACAAGTTGTGTCTTTCGCCTTGGAAACGACGCTTCGATTGCGGTGGTCCTTCTCACCTCTTCCTGCCTTCCTCCCATTCCTTCCATTGGCATTGCCCCGATCAAACCAGATACCGATCTTTGGGGTCTCTTTTTTCTTCTCTTGATGCCCCACGACTTCTCAACAGTCATCAACACATACACACCAGAACACACAACACTCACCGACCGCATCGCTGCAGAGACCGGCGAAGCAAGCACGGAGACGGAGGATATAGTCATCTCGATAAAAACTGTTTTAATTTAGACACCTCTTAGTTTACATTCTAGAATCACTCATCGCTAACACCTACGTACTGTTTTATTGTTTTTGTAACTCCTCTACCCCCCCCCCCCCCTTTCTCCCTGCCCCATCGCCACCACACCCCTAGGACACTTTATCTCTTTCTCTCTTCCTCTGTCTTTTGATTATATCTATACAGGGTCATCCATGCATCCATGTAATGAGTTTTCCTTCCTTTCGTGGTAAAGAGTTACTTTGCACAGTACCAGAGGGTGACGGTCATTTAATTTAATTCAAAAGCAAATCGTTGTGACTGTCTATGAGTAATGCTGTCGGGCCAAAATTCAGAAACGTTTTGGTGTTAAGTGAATACTTTTGTATTCGACCTTTTACATGGGTTTAAATGGACACATTACAACGTTGCCGAGGAGCACGCTACGCCACTGTAGTGCGCTCATATGCGGTGACTTCGACGCATGGTCAAGAAAAAAAAATGGCACTTCCAAATCTAATGATCAAAACAATCTAGTAAGAACTCCATCTCAAGTACTCCCGATTATTCACTCATTTATCTCTTTGAAACTGAATTCAATTTATACAATTTCCAGTGGTGGCTCCTGCAATTTGGCAACCATGCTTTTTTGACATTTAAACCTATGCAAAAGTATCGATATCTTAGGGGTGCAATTGCACCTCCTGATGATCGATTGTTTTACATAGGTTTACATGGAGGGATTACGTTGTTGCCACATTGCACGAGCCGCCACAAACAACTTCCTTGTCTTTCTCTCTCTCACCCATGTGACTGCATATATATTATAAAAGGATGAAGATAGGGGCTGTCACTCACGTGACTTCAACTCCTATTTCTGTCCTTGCCTAGTTCATGTAGTCAAATGAGCGACGAGAGAGAAAGACGCAGTTCCTATAGCTGGCAACGTTTCGAGGTGTAACACAGAGCTGCCGTTTTGCGTGTAATTAATGACATTCTTCAATTCACTGATGATTGATTCCACCGGTTGACAAAAAAATTACTTAGTTCAGTTCAGTGTATGACCGAAATGCAAGGAAATACGCATCTGTAATATTTTCTCAACTGGTGGAGTCGTTGATGACTTTTAAAAAAAAAATAAAATAAAATAAAAAAAATAAAAAAAAAATAAAAACTTGCGGATATTGTAATAACTAAACAAAGATTGCGCCGATAAAGAAAATACTACAGATTACAGTATTTTTGTGCAGTCATACATTGAACTGAACTGTGTAATCGTTTTCTAATCGGAAAACGAATCATCGATGCATCGGTGCAGAATCATCGATGAATTGAAAAATGCCATCAATTACCCGCAAAACGACAGCTTTGGTGTCACATGTCACGACACTGCTGAGTTGCTGATGCATGAATACTCCTTACATGCAACAAAATATGACAGAAAAAACGAGACATACAGCGTCTACTTGAACTCACTGAAAAAAAATTAACTCTTTTATACAGTTGAAAGTATGGACACCACTTAAAAACTATTGGTTTAACTGTTTAAATTAGTTAAACTAAGCCCGTGCCGTGTTAATTTAACTAATTTAAACAGTCAAACCAACCATTTTTAAGTGGTGTCCATACTTTTTACTATAAAGAGTTAAAAAAGTTCCACTTTTTTTTCAGTGAAATAAATGAAATTTAAAACGGGTAGAATGCTGGGATTCAACCTAATTTGGCGGGGCCGTTTCGGCTCGAATCGCAATCATTTTAAACACAAAACATAAAAAAAAAAATTAAAAAATAAAAAAAAAATACAAATTTACAAATATACAGGCAACAGGACAGTGAACTTTCAAAACACCCTGTATTCGAAGCCCTCCCTCTAAGTGTTAGCGCGTGCACTCAATTTGTCGACGTGCCAAACTTATGACTCCGAAAACATCTCTCCAAGACGTTTTTTTTAGTAGAGGCTCTCGTGCGCCTCTAAGCTGGCGAGCAAGACACGGGACAAGGATATAATTGATGCTGCTTAGGATTAGCAAATTGGCTCTCACCTCTTCTTCTCTCAACGTGTGCCCCCTCCCCCTCCCCCCTATTCACCTCCCTTCCGCCCCTCTAGCGTGTCTCTCATCATCACCCCGGCCGTTTTGCGCTTATCGCATTCTACAACCCCCCTCCGCCCATCCTCCTGCTCTTAACTGCTCCTAATGGATCGGTAAATTTTAATTACTTGCTTTTCCTCGCGCTCGCGCCGGAATGAATGAAATTCACCTACACTTTATATTGTATATATAGGTACCTATATGCACCGAGAAACACTCAGGACTCCGGATTATGCGTTGCCAGACGAACGGGGATTTCTGACAATTTGAACGATGCTATTTAAGATCTCTAACGAGAACAATTTGATTTTCTGGGAGATCTCTGTATAGTCCAGCTGTCGGATTTCTTGTTGATTGTTGACATTTTTTGGAAAATATTCTCGTCTTTGCAAGATGCGGTTCATTACTATCGTTAGGTTCTTATTTCAGGCAAGTAGAATCAAAAGTGGCTAAATTTGCCCACTGAAAAAAATAAACTGTTGAGAACACCCCACGAACACTTTCTCACATGAAACCTAATCTGGGGGAAACCCCCAGATCCCCCTTTTATATTCTAGGGGAAACCCCCAGACCCCACTAAAATATTCTCCGGGAGACCCCCAGGGCCCAGGCCGCCTTATAAGGGTTCAATTTTACAGCAGGCTGGTTGCAGAGTGCTTTTGCAAATTTTAATTAAAATTCAAACAGCTATAATTGAAATATTCCAATTTTTTTTTTTTTTTTTCATGCGTGTTTACTCATTTTAACTATTTTCCCATTGATTTTAATGGAAACCTTTTATCATCCATAACTTGCTAAACATTTAAAACGGAAGAACAAAAAAAAATCCCTCTGAGGACTGTTAAAAGCAACTTCTCTGCAAAATTTGAGTGTATATGGACCCATTGGCTCAAAAGTCATGCCAGGGTACAGGCAGACAGACATCTTCACCATTGCAATGCTTCCTCAGTTTCTAACTTTGTTGGTTGTGAGAAATTAAAAATTGTTGCATAGAGCGGAAAAGACTCAACAATATTCCACCATTAACTCCAATTGGTCAAAAAGTAGATTAACAACTTAATTGTTATCTTATACACAAACCTCATTTTAAGGAATGGAAAATTGTTGATTGTTGGGGGAAGGGAGGGGGATTTACTATTCCAGGATCAACCTATCTCTGCAGCTTTTAACATCTGAGACATCGATACAACTCAAGGCACGAGTCACCACTAAAACTTGGCAACACTGCATTCAATGTAGATAAAGGATCGATGTATGACTGCCGACTGGCTCCATATTCTTTGAGAGACTCTCGAAAATTCGATTGACCCGACGGAGAGCTCGAAAAGCCACCACACATGTTGAACTTATGTCATTCGATGGCTTTGTTGATAATCCATTTCCGCTATATTGGTGACTCCATTACTTACTGTAGGGTGAGTTGATTGGTCAGGTTCGTTTGTTAATTCTCCTCACTTCCTTCTTTAAAATGTATTTTTAAAACGTTTGATTTTTTTTCTCTTCATTAGTTCATTCACAAATCCCAGCCTTCCTTTCCCTCTCTCTCTTCCTTAAGCCATCCCCTTTTTTAACTTTTTTTTTCTTCATACTTTCAACCAGTGGCGTCGCGTGCCATCTGGCGACAATGCAACTGATCCATTTAAACTCATTATATGTATCGAGTTTTCCTTGTGCACTGTGCACCCCCTGAATTCGGTATTTTACATGAAATTAAATGGATAGAATACATTGTTGCCGAATTGCACGTGACGCCACTGCTTTCAACAAATCGACATCATCTCTTCTTCATTGTCCTCTATTATAATTTCATTTAATCCATCTATTATTCCATTATATTCTGAAGATCTCGGTTTTTTTTCTTTATATTCGTCCCGTGCCTATATCCTTTTATATGTGTCGCAGGCAAATCACAATCGGTTTGCGATTTGCCTAGGCAAAGAGCAAGCCACTTATTTAATATCAGAAAAAATTCAGATCAAGCGTAGTGGTGACTTACAAAATAACTGTATCGAGATTTATTTGAGCTCATTTGAAAGCTAATAAGCTGACGAAAATGGTGATTTCATCAGATTTGGTTTATTTTGATTAGTTCTTGACCTACGGTGCTTTGAATGAAGAGTTTTTGAACTTTGTATTCAATCGCTTTAAATGTTCAGAAAAAGAGAACCATAGTTGAGAAAAACTTAATCTGTATGTGGATATCAGAACAATCGTTAGCTTATTAGCTTTATGATGAACTAAATCAAACCTCGATATAATTATTTTGTACGTCACCATAACGTTTGAGCTAATTTTTTTTTTTTTTTTTCTGATAGTAAATAAGCGGCTTGCTCATTGCCTAAGATTGCGATTTGCCTGCGATTTTTTCTTATGGGTAATGGGGTTCTTGCAAACTTTTGCCATGAGCAAATGTATAGGTAAAACTGATAAAAAAAAAAAAAAAAAAAAAAAAAAAAAAAAAAAAAAAAAAAAAAAAAAAAAAACAGCAAAACGCACGAAAATTACGCTACAAAAGTCTAAGATTCAGTAATTAACTCAGAAAACAGCTGCAATGCCAATATCGTAATGGCGGAGCTGCGCTGGTATCATGAGAGATTCATGAATGAATACCAAATTAGTGTCAAAACTGCATGGAATTCAACTTGATTTTTTTTTCTTCTTTAAGTTCACTTGTCGATATGCGTCCTTAATTTTAATATCATTGAGTCCCTAATCCATCAAGCAAATTCGTAACACACATATTGATACAATCCGCCTTAGTAAAAAACAAAAAAATGCTAAATTGTGCATTAAACGCTTCATCTCGTTTACGATAAATTCTCAGAGCACCCGTGCCATGTTAAAATTCCTCAAAATACACCGTCAAAATAACCAGTGCAAACAAGCTTAAATGAGACTGAGGAGGTAGGAGCTCTCTCTTTCTTTCTCTTCCTTTTACTTCAATCGCTCTCTCTCTCTCCTTCTCATACTCTCGGCTCTCCGTATGTAAATACACATGCGCGTATGACGTTCTCCTCCTTGATTCTGCGAGGAGACTCGGTTGCAAAGTTGGAACCAGTTTCGCGCCGAAGTTCACAGATTGCAGCACTTGTTGGAGATCGAGTGTCTTCTCTAATTCACTTATGCTCCTCTCGATGCTTTCGGATTGCTGATTGGTGGGTCCGCGGCTTTGCTCAGCGAATGAGTTATTATTCAATTTGAGAGGCTTAGGGAGTGGTGAGCTCATCCGCCCTGACCCGTCTTTTAGAACCACTTTTTAGTGATGATTTTCAAAAACCAGCTTTAAGACTTAAAAAACAAGTTTTCAAAAACCTGCGAAGAAAAAGCCTCGAATAAAGCATACAAATTCTCTTTTTCTTCTTATTTGAGCACAAGTAACCAAAAAACGAGTCATCCAGAGAAAGGTTCAGGAAGCAACCAGTGCGGGACATCCGCGCGGATATGTCTTTTTAACCCATTTTTAGAGATGATTTTGAAAACCAGCGACACGATTTAAAAAAGGTTGAATTCTGTTTCCACAAAGCTTTCGTCATATTTCACCGGCAATAGTTGGGATAAAAATCGTTATTTTTGAGGAAATTTTGTTCTATCGTTGAGGAAGTGTTCGACAACTTGGGAGTCCTCTCCCCAAATGTTGCCGATGAAATAAAACATCAACTTTGGAGAAATTTACGTCAAAGGTGGGGGAATATTCGATATAACTTGTTAGTCTTATCCTACTTTAACAGTGGCGTAGCCAAGAGGGGGGTCCAGGGGGTCTGGACCCCCCCCCCCTTGACACCAAACTTTGTCAAAATAAAAGGTCATTTTATGCGTTTTCAGACAAATTTTACTAAATTAGTATCTTTGGACCCCCCTTCGACGTTGACAATTTTCGGACCCCGGACCCCCCCTCCCCCCCCAGAAAAATTCCTGGCTACGCCACTGTACTTTAAATATGAATTTCTTCAAAGTTGACAATATTTTCAAATTATTGCCGATGCAACAGGATGGAAACGATAGTGAAATTTAGATCAAAAGTTGGGATAGTATCCGACAACTTCTGAGTCTTCTCCTACTTTAAATGCACGAATTTCCTCAAAGCTGACAATATTCCCCCAATTAATTATTGCCGGTTTAACAGAACATAACTCTTGGTGAAATTTGGGTGAAAAGTTGGGGGGATATTCGACAACTTTTGAGTCTTCTCCTACTTTAAATGCACGAATTTCCTCAAAGCTGACAATATTCCCCAATTAATTATTGCCGGTTTAACAGAACATAACTCTTGGTGAAATTTGGGTGAAAAGTTGGGGGGATATTTGACAACTTTTGAGTCTTCTCCTACTTTAAATGCACGAATTTCCTCAAAGCTGACAATATTCCCCAATTAATTATTGCCGGTTTAACAGAACATAACTCTTGGTGAAATTTGGGTGAAAAGTTGGGGGGATATTCGACAACTTTTGAGTCTTCTCTTATTACTTTAAATGCACGAATTTCCTCAAAGTTTACAATATTTCCCAATCATTCACGGAGAAAAAGGTATGTCGATGAAGCATAGAGTATGGTGAATTTGCAGCTGCTGGGCTGAGTATGTCTTCTAACAGCATATTTTATGTGCTTGAACGACATACTCTATGTTTTTGAACGACATACGTTTGTGCTTAAAAGACATACACTCTATGTCTTCAGAACTCATACTCGCCCCAGTAGCTGCAAATTCGACAAACTTTACGTGCTTCATCGACATACCTTTTTCTCAGTGTTGCCGGTGCAACAGGATTAAACCTTTGGTGAAACATAGATCAAAATTTGGGGGAATATTCGACAAATTCTGCGAGTCTTCTCCTACTTTAATAACATAAATTCCCTTAAAATTGACAATATTTCCCGCAATCATTACCGGTGCAATAAAACATCAACTATGTGGAGCTATGGTCACAACCTTTCTGAAAGCCGCGCAGTCTCACAAAAAGCATCTATATAATTTCTCTTCCTTCTTTTTCTTCCTCTTTGACCACGAGTCACCATAAGGGGTGTCTCCACCTACGAATTTAAAAGTGCGAATAAAATGATTGAGCCAATGAGCTTCTTTGTTGTCGATACATCGGACTCGACCTATCGACTTCAAGGCAGCTCATTGGCTCAATCAGTTTATTCGCACTTTTAAATTCGCAGGTGGAGACACCCCTTTAGCCTAGAAAATGGTGATGTAGAAACGGCGGTCTTGAACGTAACCCATGCTCGCACGGGTCCTCCGCAGATCTGTCTTTTCAAACTACTTCTCAGTGACGATTTCGAAATCCCGCTTCGAAAGAAGCATCCGTTTCCCTTTTTCTTCTTCTTCGACCACGAGTCACCAAACGACCGGGCTCTTCCGCCACGAGATCTCTTTAAAAAAAAAAAAAAAAGTTAAAATCTCTTCGAATTACGATCGAACAATGATGACGAGTGGCATGGCATGGCATGGCGCGACGAAGTTTAAATCGACGCGAGTTGAGTTGAGTTGAGACGTCATAACAGTCATTTACAAGTTAAGAAACGGCGGACCCCATCCAACCCTCCCTCCGCCTCCCTCTACATCGTTTCACCGGGACCTTATAATTTTACAGAATAGGACAAAGAAGAAGAATAAAAAGAAGAGGAAAAGTAGGCATCACCACAAGACCAAGACCACGACCACAAGCAGGAGTAGAGTAGGCGGACATTGGACCGAAAAACGGATTTTTCTGGACATTAAAAGTTGTTAGTTTCTTCTTTTTTTTTTCTTCAACGATCTAGCAATAGAGGATTAAGGGGAGTCGGACAAGGATTTCGGTCAAAATTTTGAAAAATTGTTTTTTTCAACTAATCTTGTTCCATATATCATCAGCTTTAATTTAAGACCAAGTTCACTTATTTTTGATAAGTAGTCTACTCTTTAAGAATAATTTCATTAAAAAAAGAAAAACAGAGTTAAGTGCATTATGCATTTAAAGTGTTTTTTTCCGGAATTTTTAAATTGTGTTTTCCCCCAGTTTGTGTTTTTTCACAAAAAAGGTACATTTTCTCAGGACCTACTCAACCGATTTTGAAAAACGTAGGCTTGTTTGATTCGTCGTTACGCCCTGCACAATTTAACACGGGCTTTTTTCAAATTTCATGAGCTTCACAGGGCCCAAAAATAATTAATTTTAGGAACTAAATTTTAAAAAATCGTAACACTTACAAAATTCAATTTTTGTTAAACCCCGTGTTAAAGTGTGCAGGACAATAAGACAAATCAAACAAGCCAAAGTTTTTGAAAATCGGTTGAATAGCTCCTGAGAAAATGTTCCTTAAACATTGATGGTTTAACATGGGCTGAGATAGGCCGTCCGACGCCCCTTAATGGGACGTGATTTTGAAACTTCAAGGAGGCAGCCAAAATGATAATATCTTATGGACATTTTACACAGGCGTGATATATTTTTTTTTTTTTTTGAAAAAGATATTAATGACAAAATCCACTTCAAATTGGTTTTAAACGAGAGGGCAAGTTTTTGAAATTGGCTATCTGGACCCAGAAATCGATGTAAAGTTTTCTTCTGGAAGGATTTGTTTGATAGAAAAACTGACTAATGACGGAAGCAAGTCAAATTTTCTCAACCTGGATAGTTGAGTTGGGGTTTTGTGTCCAGGGGCCTGATTCTGCTGTTTTGGACCACAGAAGATACGAGATAGCGGGAATTGATCATTCCCGTAGGTTTAAACGGCGTCACGTGACAATTTTGAAGTTGATCCAGTGAGACCGAATGACTCTTCGTGCCTCGAATGACTCGAAATATGTCACGTGACACCGTTTAAACCAATGGGATTGGTCGATTCCCACCATCTCGTCGCCGCTCGTCCAAAAGAGCAGAATCAGCTCCTTGATAGCCACTCTTAAACACTTGCACTTTCGTTTTTAAACCAATTCTCACTGAATTAATTGCAAATTTCGATTTAATTTTAAAAAGATATGAGGTAAACAAACCAGAAGCAAACCGTCCAGGCGGCATGCGGCAGTCACACTTTGGAGTAGGACTTTTCTTAGATGTTTCAACCTCACGGAAAAAAAAGATAAGTGAAATTAACCATACGATAGCTGATTTTGGCACCTGCTAGATGTTATGGTAAACTTGACCAGAAGTATGGTACATTTACCGATACTTTGAGTAAATTCGACATGCAATCAGGTAACATCACCTAGTACCTAGTCAAAACATAGTATACTTTTGGTTAACATTGCCATAACATCTAGCAGGTGCCAAAATCAGCTATCGTATGGTTAATTTCACCGTAGTTTTTTTTCCGTGCTCTCTCTTGCTAAAGCACTTTGGTCAAAATACACAGTTTTCAATAGCTTCGACCAAATTTTAGCAAGAGCCCCCATTATGTCCGAGAAAATTCATTATTTAACTCACTGTGCGGCGAATTGGGCTGGATACCGATATGACGGGCTCGGGCGCAGACTTTTATCGGTAACTGCTAATTTACCGAAATGATACCGCGAGCGAGCCAGAGAGCCGACTCCTCGCGAGGTGAGATACCGGTGAGTGGCGGTAGGCCGCTCGCTCTCACACCCAGAGACTTGAGTGAGAGAGAGAGAGAGAGAGAGAGAGAGAGAGAGAGAGAGAGAGAGAGAGAGAGAGAGAGAGAGAGAGAGGAGAAGGAGAGAGAGAGAGAGAGAAGAGAGAGAGAGAGAGAGAGAGAGAGAGAGAGAAGAGAGAGAGAGAGAGGGAGAGAGAGAAGAGAAGAGAAGAGAGAGAGAGAGAGGAGAGAGAGAGTGACAGAGGATGAGGACTGAGGGATACGAACAAGACTCGAAAAAGTTGTAAGCTCTCCCTGCTCTCTGACAATGACGATGGATGAGCGATGACAATGGAGACGCTCTCAAAATGATAGTTATGAGTGATGCAAATCTCGCCCCCCCCCCCCTCCTTTATCTCACCTACTAGCCCCCTTCCCCCTCCCACGTCATTCATCTCCTCTGTACTCACCTTTAATTGCTCATTGTCACCCGCGCGACGAGGCATGAGCAGCATATCTACACAGCCGCGCGCGGTGCCCATGAGCCCTTGGCGGTGGGAGGGGGGGATTTGCGGGTTTCCTTTGTTGTGTCCGTGAGTCCATCCCGGACGCTCTCATGGATACACATACTGTCTCGCTCTCTCGCGAGTATACAGGGTGTATCAGAAACATTTGTCGTCTTTGTAACCACGGACTCTAGAGGTCAAAATTTGACATTTTTCATCGTTTGAACATGTGTCCGAAAATGATAATATTTTCAACTTAACTCGTCTCGATCAGAGTTGGGCAAATGGGGGTGGTTATCGCTTATACGATCACCGAGTAATCGTAATCGTCGTTTTTTCGAAGGGTGATTGTAAGGAAATCAGAGCTGCTTTTTTACACGCCACTCAAATTAGTTGCAGAAGAATTAGATCTAATTGAAAAGATCCTAAAGTTTACAACATCTTTATTATCTGTGAAGAATACATTTAATTACCATCCAAAGGTTTGACGATTACCGATTACCCAGTAATCTTGTAATCGATTACACTCCTATTTGCCCAACTCTGGTCTCGAATTTGCACATATTCTACTATTATGCATTTTTTATAATAAAAATAAAGTATACATTGTGGAAAAACTGTAGGAGATTTCGATCGAAATTCAGGCTAATTTCGAACGAGGCAGGTCAGTTTACGCAGGATTTCTCTCCTTTTGAGCAACAGCCCCAACAACTCGGCGCTTCGGGAGCTCTCGGCTTTCATCGGCATTCGGCGCCCGCTCTGATTGTTCCGAATGCCTAAACATCCACTTGCTAAATTCTAACAGGCATAAAATCTATACCCTCTTTTTTAACTAGCAGTTAAACGATGAACTGCGACAGTCTTAATTTCGCAATCCGCCCGCTAAACGAGAACATCCACCTGCTACACGTTTAACAGACCGTCTTAGAAGCGGCCCTTAATCGAGATAATTGCTGCACAATGTGGAAAAGTCAGCGCTTTTACTATGGCGGTCGGCTCGAAGAAGCAGCGGAGTAACGGGTTGCATACTTCCTGCCGCGCTTCACTTCATGGACGACAAATGTTTCTGATACACCCTGTATAGTTTGTGTGTGGGTGTGTGTGAGATAGTGTGTGTATGTGTGCTCTCATAAGTAATGCACACTCCTCCTCCTCCCTTTTTCTATCCATGTATAGAGTATGTCGCCGATCGGAGTCGCGGGGGTCGCCTTTTTCGAGCTTACCCATGGCAGGCAAGAGACGTGCAAGATGTGTAATTAGCGATGATGTAAATGAACTTATGATCGTTTTATTTTTTACTTTTTTTTTTTCCTCTTCCGCGACCGCCAGGCCGCGAATGCTCTTCGACTTGCGGTGTTGCCGAATGTGCGACTTTGAGTAGTATACAAGTCAGTGGCATCGCGTGCAATTTGGCAACAATGTAATCTATCCATTTAAACTCGTGTAAAAGGTCGAATTCAGGGGGTGCATAGTGCACAAGGAAAATTCGATATATTTCATGAGTTTAAATGGAGCAGTTGCATTGTTGCCAAATGGCACGCGACGCCACTGACACAAGTTGTCTGATTTGAATCAGATCAGAGTAAAATGTAAATGTGCACAGATAGGGGAACTGGCAACACTGTTGCACTGTGCTCGATTGACGACTTTGCACTCCCACATATTTTTTTTTTCGTTTAGTGTATTGATTGACGCGTTCATTTGTTTATAGTTTATACTCCATTACAAATGGCATGGCCAAATGTTTGGCCGAATGTTAACTGCCCTTTGGATGGAGAGCGGATTGGTGGCGAAATATACCTAAAACCACCGACCCGATTGAAAAAGTCCCATATGAGGCGGTTGCACATTTAATTTTAGATGCAGGAGATGTAGTAAGAGACCATTTATATCCCATTCTCCCCCCCCCCCAAATTTTCCCAAATTGTCTCTATTATTCCATAATATATCCTAATTTGCGCTAATTTCCCCCAGTTTCACCTTCCACTTAAAATTCCCCCATTTTTCCAAATAATTTTCTTAATTTTTCCCACTTTTCCGTAATCTTGCCAATTTTTCCTATTTTCCCAATTATTCTCTATCATTCCCGATTTTTCCCTACTTTCCCTAATTTTCTCCTTTTTTTCTGTTAAGAGTTACAGGCAAAAGAAGGAGTCTAGTTGGAAGGGAAATAAACTCGCTAGCTAAAAGTTGTAAAACTCCCCCAACAGGGCTTGTTCGATATTTTTTAATGTCCAATTTTTCACATGATTATTTGACGAAACAAAATAGGAGAGCTTGATTGACTGATGGCCACTGTTGCTTGAGATCCTGTACCCACTAGCAGTTCCTGAAATCGTTTTAACTTATCTTTCTTCCTCAGAAATTCAACATTCCCACCCATTCTTTCAACTTTTCTCCTACTTTACCCTTTTCTCCCGACTTTCCCGTCAATTATACTGTAAAAAATTGTGAAAATAAAACTATGGTGACTCATTACACTCCTTACATTTTCATTTAAAAAATTTTCCTAGTTTAAGTTAAAACTTTGATTTTGTAATTCAAAAATACACGTTTGTTTAAAATCAGCAAAAAAAATTATTTCTAATTTCCAAAATTAATATTTTATTTTAAATTATCTACTGGGTGGTCGTTCTTATCGTTTTTGTTAGGGAAGCCACAGCTAATTGAGCTAATGTTTAAATCAGACTTGGGCAAATAGGAGTGCAATCGATTACACGATTACAATGTGTAATCGGTAGTCGTCAAACATTTGAATGGTAATTAAAAGTATTTTTCACTGATAAATAGGTAGTAAACTTTAAGGTCTTTTTGATTAGATCTAAATCTTCTGCAACTAATATGTTGGGTGACTTATAAAAAATCAGCCCTGATTACCATAAAATCACCCTTCTAAAAAACGACGATTACAATTACTCGGTAATCGTGTAATCGATTACCACCCCCCATTTGTGATTTGCCCAACTCTGGGTTTAGATTCGTTCAGAAAAGTAGGTACTGCCGGTAGCCTGCTTTTAAGTTCAGCCAGTGGCGCGGCGGCGTCCGCAGGATTTTTTTTGGGAGGGGTTTGCACTGATGAACGTTTGACTGAAAATCATTCCCCCTTCCCCTCCACCCCTGAAAATCTGAGGTCTGGGGGGAGCTTTAGCCCCTTTAGCCTCCCCCCCCCCTGCGTACGCCACTGAGTTCAGGCATAAAGTAGCTCTGTTCTGCATTCCCTCTCTACCCCCCACTCTCTCTGTCTTCCTTTCTCTCTCTCTCTCTCTCACTCCTCTCTCTCTCTCTCTCTCTCTCTCTCTCTCTCTCTCTCTCTCTCCCTCTCTCTCTCTTATTTGGAATAAAAATAAACACTGTCAGGTGATTTAGAGCGTTGCTAGGCGCAGCAATTAACGTCTGACTTGGATGTTTTGAGAAATAATAAAAATCAAAAACCTATTATGATGGATAGGAGCGTGAGTTTCGCGGTCGTAATGAAGATAGGCAGCATGCGAGCCATGCACAGAAAAATTAAATGTGTATTTTGACCCGAGGGTGTCTTTTGATAAGGGTAATGAATAATTTGACAGAAATTAAAAGAGCAATCAATCCACTCCCAGACCCATGAGATCTGTGCGAAACGGTCAGTCGAATATAGTCTAACACTCCGTCTTCAATTCACTGACTGTCGAACTGGCCGAGGAATGGGTAGTAATTGATGGCCGCCAGGTAGACTAAATTTGGCGTAAGACGGAGCAGAAGCAATCATATCGCACAATGGCACGCATTTTTCGTTTTATGGATATTTTTTTTTTTTTTTCGTACATAAGCTCATTTTTTTTTCTTTTTAATATGCTTACTCGGCAAATTTGGGGTAAAAAAAAATAAATAAATAAATAAAAAAAAAATTGCAAATCTTAACCCCTCCAGTACAACGCCCATGTACATAGCCATATAGCTTGATATCGTGTTTCACTCTTTCAGTCCATTTAAACACATAGGTTAGAAAAGGACAAAAACAGTGGCTGAGGTCATATGCAACAGCCCCTATATCCATCATTTTCTAACACTTGCCTCGAAATGGGCAAAGAGAGAGAAAGACAATGTCCAGGCTACGGCAATGTCCAAGTACATTCTTTTTTGTAACCAGATTTTCCTTACACCGTTTCAATTTCTTATTGATAGTCGAAGGTCGAAGCGACTCATACGTTGCTACTGAAAAAGAATGTCTTGTCAAGTGCCTTCAAATCGTAGTTTAGGCAAAATAAACACTGCGGACCACGAATGTTTAACTACCCACTTCATTTGAGCGAAATAGTGTTAATGTGTTTTACAAAGTAAACCTTGGTTGTAACTATAAACGCCTTGAGTTGGTGTGGAATCACGTCTCTTGCAAAAATAAATTAATCTTTGTTAACATGGAGAAAAAACAAAGTGGCAATGAAAGGAATGTTTCCCCTTTTATAGAATTTAATTATTCAACAATGAAATGATTCTCGTTAAAAGACAAGGAGTTTTTAATCTCAGAAATTCAGTTCTGAATTACCTACCAATATTTTTTTTCTTTAAACAATTTAAAAAAATGTGTTTTATTGCAGTGGTAATGGCCAGAGTATCTTGCAGAGTAGGATAAATGGAGGGTGCGAATAAAAAATGTAATCTTAACCAATTGAAAAAACGTGAGGTTTATTTTGATGAAACCTTATTCTTCTACAACTAATACTTATGATGAGTGATTAGTCGAAAATCAGCTCTGATTCCTGTTAGATCAACTTCCGAAAAAACGACTATTATGATTACTCAATATTCGTGTAATCGATTACACCTCTCATTTGCCCAACTCTAAGGCTCTCTTGAGAATAGTCAATAGTGTAAATAATTTCAAGTAATCCTAAACAAAATAACTGACACGAAGCATTTTTTACTTGTACAAATAGAAATTTTGGATAGTGCGTAAGACACGTTTATAATGACATAATATGATACGTCATTCATTTCCATCTTTACATCTTTTTTTCTTCACTGAAACCGACCGTCAACTGACGCTTAAACGAAATCCATCAAAGTATTCATCCAAAATTCGTCCGTACTGAGAAAATGAGGACTGCGGTAATTCCAACTGTATAGTTCAGACTTCAGTGTTGAGTACTCACAACTCAAAATTTAGGTTACTTTAACCAAACTCCTCCTTGCAAACTTCAGCCGTAGCCATCAGGAATTCGTCTTTCTTTGTCTTCGTCCATTCAATCAAATGTGTTAGAAAAAGATAGAGAGAGGGATTTTATCAAGTGGCTTCAGCGCTAGTGTTAGTCCGTTTCTAACACATGTATTTGTATGATCAAAGAGAGAGAAAGGCAAATTTATGACTACTATACTTTTGACCATCAACATTTCTCCGTTATTTATCTAGATCACGTTTTTATCTATTCCATACATTTAATTTGTCCGAAAACTGAGAAGTATTGTTTCATTGTGCGCCGGAACCTCGGAGCAAAAGAAGCCTTCAGATATCCTGTAATTAGAGTGACTGAGTACGGTCTCAAAAAAGCGCGCACTCTATGGATATTGAGCAACCATAGCGGCCCGGATCATTGGCTCCCATTTCAGTTACGGAGATCAATAAATAAACAATAATAACCGGTAACGGATAAATGCCGGTGTGCCACTGCCACCAAACAACTTCCCAACAAATCATCGGAAAAGAAAATTTTGTTTCTTTCCTGGAATGTTCCCACTATTATAGCTGGTTCCCACTGTCCGTCACTATGGTCCGTGGGTCCATCTAGCGCATCACACAGAGTTGCCAGACCGGGTTCGATTATGGGAGAAATGGTGGATTCTATGGTATGGAGCTCTTGCAAACTTTTGCTATAGGGGATTGAAGAGTTGATTCTTGCATAAGAACATGCGTGAAAATGACGATGAGTACACAAAAAAATTACGAAATTCACTTTCAGAATCGGGCTTAATGGCAGAGAAACGCAGGTATCATGGGAGATTCCTATCTAAATTGAGACATATCTCTGTGTTTCCTTAGGGAATGTGACAAATTAGACAGGAATCTCCCATGATACCTACGTTGAAGCGCCATTACGAACTTGCCGTTATATATAGCAGTTATGTGAGTTTATTACTGACATTCAGACTTTTTTGTGTGATTTACGTGATTTTCGCTGGTTTTTACATCAAATTGGACTATCCATTTGCTCACAGCAAAGGTTTGCAAGAGCCCCATTGGAGAATAAACGAATTCCGGTATTGGAAAATGGGGCTCTTAGATGCTTAATTTTGTGTGGCTATAAAATGAATAAGTCGAGGAAAGCCTCAAATCAGATATGGATTTCCTATTATGGTACCTACATTTAACAATAATTGTTCTGTGAACTATTCTGTTTTCTCCCAGTATAGGGCTTAAATCAGCGATAGCTTTGCGATACACATTTATGTGTATACTATTAGAGAGTTCTCCTGACTTTTCATCAAAACCTCGAAAATTGGAAGAACTTGGCAACGCTGCCTTCATGACCCGCCTTGGAAAAAAGGTTCAATTCAAGGCTCTTTGCTCCTGGCTACTCGCACAAACCAGACGGTAAGGCACGTTACATTCCTTCCCGGAATCCTCGCCCAAGGTCACCGAAGGATTAGGATGTAATGAGTCAAACAGGTGCGTGAGAAAATTCCTCCTCTAATTTTGGTAGCTCGCAAAAAAGGCAATTCCTACCTCCCTCTATACAATATGATTGAATTTATAAAGAAGAAGAAAGGAATGGAAATACAATAAAGCTGTGTAGAGAGCAAGTGATCTAATTGTTATTTCTTATTTTACGCAGTTTTGTTTCAGGAATGTTCACCCAACGACTACTTTGGTCCAATTTACGTTTGACCAATAGTACAATTACAATTGATCCACTCGATAGTTCTGTCCATCCTATATCTATTTAACCAAAATATTATCAAATGCCCACTGTGCAATTTAGTCCAATTTATAAGACGACCATACGCATTGGCTAGTTTTCACAATCTTCTTTTCTGTTCAACTGCACTAAGAGGGCCTTACTTTTTAGCAACTTTTTACAATCTTTTCTGCTAATATTTGTGGATGCTTGGCCAATTTTTAATAGTTGTTTGGTAAATTTTTAATACTTTTTTCAATCTGAATTAATTTCATCGGCGGAACTTGGTTGACAAGCATCCAAAGCTCTGCTAGGTATATAAGTATATGGTCCAAAAATTTTTTTGAAAGTTTTCTATAGGGGAAAATTATAGTGATAAAATAGTTTCTCCTTAGTTATATGTGTATAGTTGTTGAGTATGTTTCTATTTCTATCTTTGAATATAAACTGGCCATTAAAAATGTTGGACCCCTAACAAACAGTGGCCAAACATTTCTTTGGACAAGTATGTAATTGGACCCAACGTAATTTACAACCAATATGTATGTTCGGTTCAGAATACACAAATTACAATCAGTGGCCCCGCTTTTCAATGAATCCGGCTCTTTTTGTTAATTTTTACGAAGGACTGAAGAATTTGATATACCCTGCTCAAAATCGTTTCACAAACGCTACCAATGTCTATGCGCTAGAGACACTACCGGATCCAAGGACCTTTTCCTCTCTCTCTATACCCATTTGATCGCGTGTGTTAGAAAAGGAGAGATTGGATCCAAAAGCAAAGGACATTACCCAAAATGGGCCTTTTTACCCCTGAGAGCGAAATGTGAAATACTTTCAGGTTTGATAGAGGATTAAATCAGCGTTCCGAATCTGGCCTATTTTTTGATTTTGGACAAAGGGAAAGGGAGGGAGGGGGGTCCAAAGTTAGACACTTCAAACGCCGATAACTTTTGAACGAATGAAGATATTATAATGTACTTTGTGCGAAAAGATAGATCTTTTAAAGACCATTCGATTGATGTGTATGATATTTGCCTAATTTTAATTTTTAATCGATTTATCGAAGTTTTTTTGATTTTTTTGAAATCGGGTTTTCAGTTTTTTTAATCGTGGAAAATTGGCAACGCACGAATCATCACAAATTGTTTCTATAGTAAAAGTAGACGCAATTTGCTAAAAAAAGGTTTAAACCGCATGTTTGAAGCGGAGTTATGAGGGCTCAAAGTTGGCGCTTTCGCGAAAAAGGCCGTCCAGAGGGGCGTACTACAGGTGATAGAAGTTGGCATAAACTGTTCTTCGCGTCCAAATGACTTGAAATTTGGCATTCTAGGGTATTTTTTAACGCAAAATTCGAATTTTGCATCAGTTTTTCAAAATTCGAAAATCCGAGATGGCTGCCGACCAATTTTTTCTGCAATTCAAAGGTTAAAAAAAGTGAGCCAAACAAACCGAGCTTGCGTGAAAACGTTCATAAGGATTTCCATCATGGCAACCTTCTTGTAGTTTCAATTTCACGTCCCACAAATCCTCTCTATCGCTATAGCTCGTTCGTGACAGTAACTCATTTGTATGGGACAACAATAAACATAGCTCCTGATTGGCTGGACATAGCGTGTGGTTGATATCCCCCGAAAAGTTCCAAGCACCCAAATCTTCACCTGATCCAAATAATTAAATTACCGTCAAGTCTTTTTACACAGTCACGTGACGCCCGCCGCGCGGCGCCGTTTAAACCAATGGGATTGATGAGTGCATTGTTGGCGATAACTGTTGACTAACCGTTGACTTCTATGACGCCACACTAAAACCGTCTATACATATACTTATTCAAGACACAACCCTGACATTAAAAGGAAGAAGGTTGTTTCACCCTTTCTTTTCATCCCTCTTTTTCCTCCTCCCTACAATATCGAGTCTCTTCTTGTTCCCTCAAGTGGATGGGTAAACCGGAGCAAGTATCTTTAAAAGCAAGTACAGGTACACACAACACCATAGCCGTAGCTAGGAATTAATATCTCTCTCTCTCTCTCTCTCTCTCTCTCTCTCTCTCTCTCTCTCTCTCTCTCTCTCTCTCTCTCTCTCTCTCTCTCTCTCTCTCTCTTTCCCTATTTAAACGCACGTGTTAGAAATGATGGAGATAGGGGCTGTCATTTGACCTCATCCCCTGTTTCTGTCTTTTTCTAACGCATGCTGTCAAATGGGCAACAAGAGAGAGAGACAAGACCATGGCTACGGTTGTGCTCTATACACCCTCAACGAACGCAGGTTTTTACGGTAAGCATGTAATTTTCAAGTAGAGCCAAGGGAAGGTAAAAATTAGTAGGGAAAAAAACAAAAACAAAAAAATCGTAAGAAAGAAACTTACCACAAAGATAAGAAGCAGCATTAGCATTATTATCAGGGATGGATGTCGCCTTATCCCATCCGCCACCAAGTCAAAGATCGAGGGGGTGGAACATGAAACCATCTCGGAAAAGGAGTGGTAGGTAAGTACCCTTTTTTTTCTTTTATTATTGCGTAAAACTATTATTTAGTGTTTTACTTGAACTGTGTTATTTTCCTGGAGCCTCGCTGGCGGCGGGGTTGAATTCAACCTGCAATTACCCAAAAAGCCGTGGGCCGCCCTCCTAAACAAACTCAATGGTCGGTGCAACACCCCCAATTGGGATTGACCGGAGGCCGGGTCAACGGGGCAACGGGGCAACGGGCAACGCGGGGCACAAAACCATTGAGTCCCGGAGGGAGGGTCAAATTCGTGTCTTAATTCTGTTTTACGGGAATTAAGCAACGTATAATTAAAGGCGATTCACTCGACGCTCGCTGCAGCGAATGCGCCACGCGGTTTCGGAGTCTCCACGATGATGATGTGGGGAGAGGGAGTGGAGGGGAGGGGAGGGGGAGGGTGAAAGGGGGGCCACTGCACATTGTATAAGGGACGCCGCGCCGCACAAGTCTGTCGGCGCTTGTACAAGGAGCACTGCCGCGCGTCCGCCGCCAATCCGTCGCGCCACAGCCTTAACCCCTTGTCAGAGTACCAACTTTGAGGGAATATTTATATCTTAAAGTGATCGCGGTTTTATGGAAGTGCCGTATAACCGTATACCGTATCTCACCGTACAGAGAGGCGCGGCTAGCCGAGCCGCCCCGCGCCCGCTCGGATCCCAGGATTTCGGATTTCGGATTCCTTATTTTGCGCACCTTTTTTTTCTTTATCATTTTTTACTCTTCTCCTTCGTGGTCGTGGGAATGATTGGCTATCGCTCGACTCTCCTCCGAGATGATCCCCCACTTCTCACTTTTTATGCTCCTTGACCGCCCCCTTCGGTCTTCGCTGCCCTGCTCCTTTTCGCTTATCGTATCTTTCGGGTCCCGAGCTAGACCGCTTCACTGCTTGACTTGACCCGCTCCTGATGCTAACTGCGCCCGATTTTTATGATTTATGCAACACGCGTTGATCATTGTAACATGCAGTTCAATACCGCGCCGGCGCCGCGGTCGACTCGTCTCGGCACGAAGATGAGGATCCACTGTGTACGAACCGAGAGTAAGATAGATAGTGCGCTATAGGTAATTGGAACGGGTGAATCGACACCTGGAAAGTAGGCAACCTGTTTTGCGCCTTCGATGCTCTCGATGAGAATAATAGAGTCCCTATATGCAGAGAGTTAAGACAATTGAAACAATGGGCACCGCCATTGGATGCGATTTTGCACATTTGTTCACATTCTGGAGGCCGTTGTTGTGTTTCGTTCCACTGCAAAGATTACAGTGCTGCAGAGTTTCTAATAATGTAATCTTTCACTGATTTTGTTGATCGACATCTATATTTACGATTTTAAAGGTTCTTTTGAGAATTATAGACATTCTTGAGGCACATCATGATTAAAATTAACAACTTTGTCCATAATTAACTCTTTCATCCGTAAAATACTATTGGACCCCTTCGTTTGTAAACAAGATTATGTAAACAAATTTGTAAATCTCATCTAATGGTGCCTAGATCTAGATCTAACTAGAGTCCCTATATGTAGAGAGTTAAGACAAGAGGGTAGTCAACCTCTGATTGGTTAGTGAGTTTTAGGCTCTACGGACGCCACCATTTGATACGATTTGCACATTTATTTACTTACTCTTGTTTACAAACGAAGGGATTCAACAGTATTTTACGGATGAAAGAGTAATTGTGGGCAAAGTTGTTAATTTTAATCATGATGCGCCGCAAGAATGTCTATAATTCTCAAAAGAACCTTCAAAAGCATATAAATAGATGTCGATCAAAAAAAGCAGTGAGAGATTACATTGTTAGAGACTCTGCAGCAGTGTAATCTTTGCAATGGACCTTATAATAATAATGTAATGTATCCCATAAATATGGGATATTGGCCTCACGAAAGGCAATTTCATTTTTAGCTTCGGGAGAGTAAGATTTAAATTAGCTTTTGAAATGTTACTTTAAATATATAACAAGAAGCTGTTTGAGAATCCCTGTCAACAGTCGCGCGAATAAAAAAGTGTTCGCAGCTCCCTATCTATACATTTTTATACCTTTACTTATTTATTCGCTCGGTTTTCCATCCATATCTTAGAACGACATGCACTTTCAAATCTTTAAACCAAAATTATAGTACTTGGTTCCGCCTTTACGAATACATCTAATGTCCTTTGAACTCGAGGTTTCGTAAAACATTCATCACTTTTTGGCAAGAAGTAGCTGATAAATAGTTTCAAGACTAACTTTGTTTTGTAATGAATTTCACTTACGAATCATATTGTGTTGCAGGTCAAGAATTTGAAGGCGCATTGAAAGAAATAAACATTTTTACTACCTTCATCGCTTCATCAACTGACTGCTTCTCCGCATTTTTTCTCTGATTCACTAATTCATTGTTTAATTTCATTCATTTTACGTCTGAAATTGTATGTATTTTTATTAACGGTGCACTATTGAAGCATTATTTTTTGTGAGAAAACAATTTCATTTTTAATCAGAGAATATTCATGATACAAAGACAAAATCTAATCTACAACCATAGTGACGCTGCGTGTATTCTAGCAACGTTGCATTTTGTCCATTTAAACCCAAGTAAAAGGTCGAATTCGAGGGTGTTCATCGAGCACAAAATTTTTCAATATTTTTCATTGCATGTATAAATGACGCATCTCACCAATCTCAATAGAGCCCTCGTGATTTGAATAGCAGATATTGTATGTACTAACCTACGAGATATGGCTTAATCTTGGATGTGTCCCCGAAGCATGTGCGCTGGAGGTCGTTCCCAGGAATTTCATGAGACCACAAGCGTGCGTCAGATTGTATCTCGAACGGAGTCGTTTGTTTTTTCAGTTTTATTTTTGTTTTTGTTTTTTTTTTTTTTTTTATCGAATCCCAAAGTTGAGAGTTTTTAGGATCAAAAATGTTCCATGATACCGCAGTTGGTGTGTTTCTTAATTATTACCCAAAATTGAGACCGTCTCCGGAAAAAGGGCTCATAAAATGATGGGTGTGCTATTTTGAGAAAATTCTAATGAGGTTGCCTAGCTAATTTTCTCGAACAAGCACACCTGATATTTTATGAGCCCATATCTTCCGGAAACGGCCTCAATAATTATATTTTCAGAAAAGCTTTATGGAAAACCAAATAAACAAATTATTATTATTTTTTTTTTTTATCATCCTTCGATTCCCTTCAATTTCATTTAAGTTACTACTCTTCTTTATTTTAATGTCTTATTTTTAGGCTGACACTGAAAATGTAGCTTTTCGTGATGCTTTCAAACCTAGCTTTTCCAGATGCCATATGAATGTAGCTTTTTTGAGATGAATTTACTGTAGCTTTTCGTGATCGCTTCGAATGTAGTATTTTATGATCCTTAACATCTGCCCGTCTTTTCCTAATTTTACCGACTTGAATGGGACTCTAGCAAACTCATGCTATAAACAAATAAATAGTCTAAAGTGATGTAAAGACCAGCGTAAATCACAAAAATCAGTCTGAAAAAGCCTAAAATCCAGTAATAAACTCACGAAACAGCTACAATGGCAAGATCGAAATGACGGTTCAACGCATAGGTATCATGCGAGAGAGTCCTGTCTAATTTTTCACTTTCTCTACGAAATCACATAGATACGTCTCACTTTAGATAGGAATCTCCCATGATACCTGCGTCACTCTGCCATTAAGCCCGATTCTGAGAGTGAATTTCGTGATTTTTAAGTGTATTCATCGTCATTTTTTTAGGTTTTTATGCAAGAATCAACTCTTTAGTCCTCTGTAACAAAAGTTTGCAAGAGCCAAATCCTGCGTCAAGATTTTATCTTTAATCACTGTGCATTCTGAACATTTCCTTCTTAAACTTTGTAACAAATATGTTCAGACCATACGCATATATGATCTTGCCTTTGCAGCAAGAATTTATGGTTGAAGGTCAAATAATTTCATTTTAATGACTATTTAATCATTTGGATCGCCAATTTGGTCCGATTTTTTCCGTGATAGTTTACGTATCTGCTTGGCAACCCTGGCTGAACACTAAGTATCTCAGAATTCCTTGTAATCAGTGGCTGTTGCTAATAAGAAACCTGCTCCTACGCGATACAATTTATTTCTGCGGTCAGAGGTCAAATAATTTCATTTTAATGACTATTTATAATCATTTGGATCGCCATTTTGGTCCAGTTTTTTCCGTGATAGGTTGCGTATCTGCTTGACAACCCTGGTTGAACACTAACATTGACGTACGCAGGAACTAGACTGTGTGAGGCTTTTAAAGATTCTTTTAAGTTTACGTTGACAAACTTCAGTTTACTTTTAGTCTCTCTCACTCTTTCCCCGTTTGAGTGTATGTACTAGAAAAGGAAAGAGATAGGGGCTGAAGTCACGTTCGAGCTCCTGTTTCTGTCCTTTCCCTACGCACGTGTTCGAATGGGGAAAGAGAGAGAAAGACAAATATCTGAGTACGCTACTGGACGCTAAGTATCTCAGAATCGGGCTGTTGCTTTCTTTTGCTATAAGCGATTTAACAGTCGATTCTGCTGTAAAAACCTCGAAAAATAACAATAGCAGCACTAAAAACTTCCGAAATCCACTCTTAAACTCAATAAACGCTTTTATTTGCGAGGACGTAATGGTGGCCGAGGGAAGGAATAATGCGGGAGATTCCTATCTTAATTTTGTCACTCTTTCTATGCTGCCAAGGATGATTCATAGAGTAATTAGTCATCAGAGTAGTGATCCACATCTGATGAATGGTACTGTGACATCTAGTGTGACACCGGTGTGTCAAATGAAAGTCGTCTCTTATTGGTCACTTCTTGATGATGGAGTTATAGTCTTGTTAGATTGGAATCTCCCATTATTACGGCCCTAAGCTACCATTACGCTAGTGCCAATTAATAGAAGCGTTTTTTGAGTTTAGAAGTGGATTTCGGAAGTTTTTAGTGCTGCCATCGTTATTTTTGGAGGTTTTTACACCAGAATCGACTATTAAATCGCTTAGCAAAAGTGTGCAACATCCCCATATTCCTTGTAATCAGTGGCTGTTGAATGTATAGGAAACTTGCTCTTATAATATACATGATACGGAAGTTTTCACTGCAACGGGAGAAACAGCAACATAAGGAACACGAATCCTTGATCAGACAATCGATATATCTCGAATATATCGACCTAATGCGCATGAGCGGTGGAGCAGCTATATTCTGGTTGTGGATGCGAGTGAGAGAGCGTGGGTATTCCGCGGCTATAAAATGGCCACGGCCACAGTGAGCGGCGGAATCGGGTAGAAATTCGATAAAACACAGAGGAAACAACAAGGGGGGGGGGAATCGAAGATCGATTACCGATTAAATGACTTAATGGGAGGGAAATACACGCGGAGGGATTCGTCCAAGAGTTGATTGGTCAGTAAATTTTCGAGTGTGAGAGATGGATACTACACGAATGTGTATAGAATTAGTCGGAGGGGCGGGAGGGGGGGCAAGAGATTGAGTATTGGCGGAGAAAAAGGGTGGGCAGGAGGCAGGGGGGGGGAAGTATGACTGACAGTAAAAACAGAGGTGAGGTATGTCGGATGCAGGAACGCGGTTGCTAGATGGTGCAGAAGAAGCTTCACTGGAGGATCAAGGAAATTGTCCTCTCTCTCTCTATCTCTCTCTCTCTCTCTCTCTCTCTCTCTCTCTCTCTCTCTCTCTCTCTCTCTCTCTCTCTCTCTCTCTCTCTTCGTCTCTCTCTCAAAAATTAACATACTTCACAGATCACGGGTGCTCGCCACCAGCTCAAATAAGAAACGTGATTGCACTGAGAGAAATCACTTCTTCAACAACAAGGAAAGACGTTTCCTTGTGACAGTTTTCCTCGTGTGAAGTATAAATTTCTTTTGCATGTTGAAGAATCACTGTCACAACAAGAGATCTTTTACTTGTAGCAGAAGACATTTTCCTTGGGTTAAGGGAACTTCCCCTCAATCAGTATTTTACTGTGCAGTTTCTTTAACGCAAACGAAATACACAGAGAAAAATGTCTCCGTTGTTAGAACCGAAGATTCGGTTTATTTTGATCACCGAAGTTTTCGGTTAAAGAAACCAAAATTTTCGGTGGTAAGTACCGAAGACTTCGGTAAGTGTAACCAAAATTCCGCCCCAACCGAAGTACTCGGTTCTACTAATGAAGCATTTGGTACTCAGGACCGAACATTTTGGTTCCTGCAACCGAAAACTTCGTTGATCAAATTTTACCGAAGTATTTGGTGCACCGGGTATAGCGAGGATGCAGCGTGTGAATGTGGACTGCGACAGGACCATGAACACAGACCTAATGTCCCAAGAATGCAGGAGCCAGTCACCATGTTAGATCTTATTTTAGCAAATGACAATGTGACAATTACGCCGCAAAATTTTGGAATTCCTTGATTTAAATTCCTATTTAAATCAAGGTATAGGAATAAGAACCGAAGTATTTTTCTCTGTGTGCATCTTGGATTAAACAAGAATTTCTTTTCTATGATTCGGCAACCGCGCTGAGAATAATATTCCACGGAGGAGGAAGAATTGTAAACGTATGATGGAAATACCCCTACTGGAAATCAAAGGGAAGGAAAGAAACAGTATATATATACAAGAGAAGAAAAACCATTTATGCCTGGAATTAGGAGCTGAGATAACTCATGGCGGATGTCCCCGGCGGCGAATCAAGGAGCAACTTCACAATCCGTGTGAATATTTCTCCCACAGAAACTCCACTGTGTCTGCTCAGTCAGTCCTCGTCTCTCTTTCTCTCTCACCGTACAGCAAAGCAATAGCCGTATAGCTGCAGAGCGGACTGAAGCACTTTTTTTTTTCTTTTTTTCTTTTTTTTTAATGATTCATCAAACCATAAATATCAATTTGAAGAGTAAATATAATAAAAATGGAGGAAATATTAAAATTACACGACACGGACTCGAAGCTAGAGCTCTTGGGTTCGAGCCCGGGCAATGATGATGAATGTCCGTCCGTCATTGCCGCATCACGAAGACCGCCGAAGCCTGAGCGTCTCACGCGTCTCCTTTTTGACCGCCTCGTCGGTCAATTTGGACCGAAAATAATAATAAAAAAGAAACAATAATAATAAGCCGCGAAGCTATACCTATACTCTCTCGAAAAAAAATCCTAGTTTTAGAAACTGCCTCTTTTATTTATGGTTTTCGCTAACTGGTCCACTTTGCACCGAGGAGCTAAATACGGGTATCTCCTATCGCTTCTGATACTCTCGCACGAAACGGTGGATGGTGGACGCGGTGGACTCGTGTTATTTCACCATTCAACAATCACCATTTCACACCCGATCATCCGATCTCTCCTGTTTTCTTCTTCTTAGGCAGTTGGAACTGCCTCTGCTTATCTATATCGGGCACTTAAATCGAATAAGATTGGAAAATTTTTCGCCGAGGTTTTCACCAGAGCTGTGACCAAGAGACTGTCTTTCTCACTCTTTGCCTACTTGGAGGCATAGTTAGAGAAACACAGACATGGGGTCTGAAATCAACGAGCCAACCATATCATAGAAAAAAAGAGAAAAAAACACTTTGGTAGCGCTGACAAAATGTTTGATAGAAAAATGGTCCAGCAAAAATATTAAGTTCCGCCAACCAAATCTTTGGCTCACCCAGCAAAATCTCTTTAGTTAGGCGTACATAAACTTTGGTTTAGCCCTACTGCCATGGCCGCACTATGGTCTGAGATCGGAAAAAAGTGGCAAAAAGTCAGTGAGGAAAAGCCATCAAAATTCATCGGTTTCGACCTTTTAGGCTTAGTTTATAACATCTCAGTGATACTTCTTTATAGGATAAAATTACTTCTTTAAAATGTTCACTGTAATTTAAATGGGTCATGAAAGTTTATAAATGATAAATTGATGAGAAATCAGTGGCGGCTCCGTGCTATTTGGCAACAATGTATTCGCTCTATTTGAATCTATGTTCAAAAATCGAATGTTGGTGAAGCACTGCTTCACTTTAGAATCGATCGTTTTACATATAATCAAATGGAAGAATAACACTGTTGTAAAGTTGCACGAGCCGCTACTGTGAGAAATTTACTTTCTGATTTTTAGTCACTTTTTGACAATATCAGACCACAGTGGGCCGTAGCCACGGGCATGGGCGGCGCGTGGGGTCAAAAAGTGGGGGGGGGGCTGAAATTCAACAGTTTTTTTTTTTCTTTTTTTCTTCTTCACCTTTGACGCCACCTTCTCCTTCACGTTTGACGCTGGCGGGGGGGGACAAATAACCTTTTTCCTTCTTTTTCTCTTTTTCTTTCTTTTTCCTTTTTCCCTTTTTCCCTTTTTTTCTCGTTCAAAAATTTTTTTAGCCCCTCGTTCCCTAAAAAGTGCGGGGGGGGGGCTATAGCCCCAATAGCCCCTTATACGCGCCGCCTATGGCCACGGGGAAGGGGGGGTCTGATGGGGTTGAGGCTCCTGATAGATAAAACATTGCCGATGCAAGTATTTTCGTGCAGTACAGTAATATACTGAACTGAACTATAGAAACTTTTCGCAACCGGTGGAATCATCTGTGAGTTGAAAATGTCATCATATAAGCGGCTGTAGCCACACAGACCCATTTAAATGGGGCTCTTGCAAATTTTGCTATGCGCAAATGATCAGATAGGAATCTCCCATGATACCTGCGTCTCTCCGTCATTAAGCCCGATTTTGAGAGTGAATTTCGTGATTTTTAAGTGTACTCATCGTCATTTTTACAGGTTTTTATGCAGGAATCAACCCTTCAATCCCGTGTAGCAAAAGTTTGCAAGAACCTCATTACACGCAAAACGGCAGCTCTGGTTCAAATTGGCAAAGAGAGAAGAATACAAAATATGCGCTGGCTACTGCTGTACTACCAAGTGATATTTCTACGCACCCTGTATTTAGATTGTAGAGGAATGTGCCTCTGAAAATAAATCTTCACTCCCTGTAGATATCCGTCATCCGAGTCAAGTTGACTTTTTATCAACAGCAGAAATACCACGGACGAGTGGCTAACGACACTAATCGCCCGCCGCGCTTCTGCGATTCTCCGAAAAAAGTCTAACGGTGGCGCGGAAAAAGATAGAGATAAAAAATATATATAAACAAATTCAAAATCCCCGATAGAGATGGAATAAGGAAGGGGAGGGAGGAGTCATATGAAAGAGGTGAGAAAGAAATGAGATGAGAGATGATATCGCTGACTGCCGTCCGTTGCTCCTGATGCTCCTTGGGATGCTGAACTGCTGATTGCTGATTCAGAAGAGCCGTAAAGACGCGTGTATATAAAGGATATATAAAGGAAAACACTAAAATTGTCTGCCATTGTTCCACCCACTCGCAAAAAGGCGCAGTACGGCGATGAATTTATGACTCGCCACGTGGTTGCCATTCTGTGCTCATATCAGAAGAGTGGCGGCTCGAGCTACTTGACAACAATGTCTTCATTCCATTTGAATCTATGTTTAACAATCGATTGCTGGTGAAGCGCTGCTTCACTTTCGAATCGATTGTTTTACATACAATCAAATGGAGGAATGACATTGTTGCCAAGTAGCACGAGCCGCTGTTTTTGTGTGCAGAGATAATGGCATATTATTCAATGGGTCTGTTGCGCAATGATGGGCAAAAATCATGTTTTGAGTAACCATATGAATAATTAACTGAAATTATTGGCATTATTCCCATGTTATTCCTAGTTATTGTAAATCAAAGAATTAACACTACCAGTCATTCATCTTATGACTTAGATGAATGTGCTAGTAGAGTCAAAACCTCACCAATAGGAATTACATGAGAATAATGCGAATATTGTAGTTAATCATTCATAGTTATTCAAATAATGATTTTTACCCATCGCTGATGGTCTGTTGCGTACTTTCACTACAACAATATGATTCATTTTTCCGGAAAATTTGGCAAAAATAACGATGCGCACACAAAAATCGTTAAAAAACCACTCATTAACTGAGGAAATTGATCCTCCCGTCAAAAAAAAATTGATGTGCAACGTCCTCAGGAAGTTCGGAGGACATTTGAAAGAAATTTTGAAAAAGTCTTGAATTTATCTAAAATGTCCTCTTCTGACATCAAAAAGGTGATCAGCGAAGAAAAATAAGTAACGTCCAAATCAACATTTTTTGCCCAGCAATTTCAAACAGTCCGTGCTACACTAGACACTCTTTACACCGGCATACTACCATGTGCACGGAAACACCGTGTATATACGTAAACAACATCGTAACTACAAAATGATGTAATTTCCGTCTAAATATCCGTGCATGAAAAGATTGGCTGCATTTGCAGTCTGGTCATTTCTGGCTTATCAAAGGTGAAGAGAAAATAATACAAGACAAGTACTATCGACGAATTAAAGATTGTCGCGAGATTTTCACAGGTTAAGTTTCGCCTTCAAGGTTTCGGTTCGGCAACTCTTCATACTCCTCATACCTTGCAGGCGAGAGGCCAGTACGGGCGGGGCTGAAAAGCCGTTACAGATCAGTCCCACTCTCACACCCATAACTGAAAATGAGTGAAAATTTCACGACAATCTTTAACTCGTCAATAGTACACATCTAAACGAAACATTCAAATTTGTGTAAGTTATGTTGATGTTTACATAAACGCGGTGGTACCGTCTATGTAGTTTTATGTCGGTGATATAATAGTATCTCGTGTAGCGCGAGTTGTTTGAAATGGAGTGAAGTCCAGAGTTAATATGAGTGGATTTTGAAACGTTGTAATGTGAGTATCGTTATTTTCCCCGAATTTTACGTTAGAATCAATGCGTCATACACTGTTGTAGCGGAATCACACAACAGACCCATTCACCGATGATTCCACCGGTTGATCAAAAGATTACACAGTTAATATTTAATTGATAGAAATGAAATTAGAGTATTTTTTCAGGAACTTTGAAAGAGAGGTCGGAAAATGTTAAGAAGTGGGCGGGACTATAATGACCTTTTTTTCCGTTTATTTCTTGTTTTGTTGTTGTTGCCCATCACGCATTTGACTCCTGAAAACTCTGATCATCGAGGTCCTTAATGACCCTTATGTGTCTTTCTTCACTTTCAAACTTTCGTTTTTCAGGAAGCTTCTGGGCAAAGGCGGCTCGTCAGGTGAGGCAGTTGAGGTGACAGGGAGCCATCGCCTCATCACATTTTTTGAAGGGGAAGAAAGAAAAAAATTAAAAAAATTGACGTATAAAGGTTAAAATGGTTATTATTCCATCATTCTTTGTTTTAATAGTCCAAAAAGTGTAGATGAAAAATAGAATTTTCAAAAAAATTTATAGGTGAAAAGCGTTTCAAAAAAAGCCTGTGCACCTCTCATTTTCGTCGCCTCATCTCCAAGAGCCGCAAGTGCTTTTGGGCAAAAACCCATTCTGTACACATTCTTCCCTGAAATGTTAAAACCTTTTGTAAACATTACGCGCTAAATGAGACAACCTTTCGTTTTGCTCCACACTTTTTTCTTAAATTTTGAGATGCATCGAATCCTTGTGGAGGGAGGGGTTGCGGTTGCCTCCCTCTAAATGACGCCTATGACGACAACGTCGGAAATGGTGAAGTTACGTTTCCTCCGCAAGGAAGCTCTTCGACGTCAAGTTTTCCCAGAGAAAAAGCTGAGTTTCCTTTTTCAGGAAACTTTTGGGCAATAACACATTTCTTTCTGAAGTTGAAACCGTTTTTAACCATTACGCGCTATAAATAAGACGACACTTTTTTCCTCGCTTCTCAAAGTTTTCTTAAATTTTGAGATACGTCATGGGGAAGGGAGGTTGCCTCAATGCCTCCCCCTAAATGACGCGTATGGCGGCAACGTCGCAAAGGCGTAAAGTTACGTTTCCTCCAAAAGGGAGCTCTTCGACGTCAAGTTTTCTGAGAAGAAAAAAGCTTACGACGGAAGAGAGGGCGGTATTGGGGGGGCGGGAGGGGGGGGGGGGGGGGCGGGAGGGGGGGCGGGAGGGGGGGGGCTTACAATCTGAGCGCATTGAAACTGTGGGACGGAACCGCGACTCCTCGTTGGATCCGCAAGGCAGAGAGTTTAAGTAGAAGCATCCGTCTGTCCGTCTGTCCGTTGGTCCATCCGTCCGTCCGTTGGTCCGTTGTTGGATCCGCTGGGTCCGGAGTCCGTCCGAAGTCCAGAGCGTGGGAATGGGCGTCCGCAGTTGGTACAGAGAGCAGCGTGGAGTGGCGGCCGGCGGGTGCCCGTAAGCTACCACGACCTGACCCGTGTGCACTGGCTAATCCACCATCCAACCGTCCAAACCGACCCACCGACCGTCCACAATCCACCAACCGACACACAAACTGTATCCACGCTCCCGCGGTGGCTATCTTCGTCGAATTCGAACTAATGTTTTTTTTTTTTTAGAGCATGAGTGTCATGCTCTATTGAAATCGTTTCTACAAGGTCAATAATGCTTTTCTTATAGGAACGGCATGGTTCGGGGGTCCGCTCGGGGGATCGCTTGGTTTCAGTATCGAGAACGGGTCCTCGAGGACCGATTGACCCATGTGATTCCGCCAATCCGGTGTCCTCCCAATTTGTCGCTTTTTCTTTGTGGCGGGAGTTTTTGGCCAAGATTGAGGTTAAGCATTTTTGGGAATGTAATTACGTTACTAATTTGGATCAGACTTCAACGAAATTTTCTGTATGAGTATTGGGGTTTTATATCAGAGGATTGTGTCCATGTTTCGTGTATTCTGCGATTTAAAATGCATTTAGATGATTTCAAATTTCCAATCCTGTTATTGTTGATGTTTCGGTCCGCTAAAAGAGTTCGTTTGGGGAACGCGATCGGCGTTGCGTTTTAAGGTGAATCCTCAGCGACCTGTAGTAAGATTCTCATCCGCTAGATAACGCCACTGTTCCGCGGTCCTGAAACCATGCTTTTTCCCCCTTTTAATCGTTAATTGCGAGAGCTAGAGTTAACTTTTCGAAAATGTAAGAACGTTGCGTTCTAGATCAAATCCAAAGGGAAAATTTTAAGACCATTCCGAGCCATGGACGAAGATATAACTAAGAACTGCCGACTTCCTATCTCCGCCCGTGTTAAAACCTGTTAGCGGGTTTTCGAGCGCGACCGCAGCGCTCCAAGCAGCAGTAAGGGTCAACTAAAAGCGAACCGCTGCAGCGGTGGCCGCCCCGGCTCCCTTTCTCCCATGCCTTCCCGCAAATGTATACCGTGTAGGTAATTTAAATCACGATTGAACGAAGGGAACAAATGATCAGCGAATTAAAAGGAAGCAAAATCCGCTAAAAAGAAAACGTCTGGAGTTTTCTTGAAAGATTCCTGATTGTCGAAAATGATTAATCAAGGACTGAAATACTATACACCACAGTTAACCTCAAAACGGAATAAAACAAGAAAGAGTACATAGACATTTGTTTTATTAGTAGAGATCAGGCGACTTTTTTAATTTGCTGATGATTTCTGTTACCTTGTCCAAAGTTGATTCTGGATTTCCCTTGCTTTCGATCTTCCATTGAGATACTGAGTTTTTGATCCTCGGGGTCCCCGACAACAGTTGACAGCCAGCCATAACAGACCAACTCCAACAACGGTTTTAGCAGTAGCACAGCATGTGAGCATGGACACAGCCAGGATCGCTCACTTGAAAGAGTAGTTCAGCTGACCGCTGCTTGGAGCGCTGGGGTCGAGAGCAAAACAGGACTAACAACAGTCTAGTTATATCTTCGTCCATGGTTTTGCGACGACCTCCCGTCCCCTTTGCCCTCCCCACGAACTACTGCACCTACTCCTACAACAGTTGCTTGCCGCGTTGTGCAGATTGCTGAATGATGTGTGTCCATCTACTTCATCCCAATTTCACAGCCATCACGGATGCCACGCCCGCCACGGGTCTTCTACCGGGTTTTATGCGACATTCATCGTGGCTCAGTGTTACATGGTAATCAGCGGCGGATTCGGGAAAGGCACGCCCCCCCCCAACTCACGGTAGCCTTTGCCTTTTTTCAACAAAAAAAACCCCATAAATTCCTCCCTGCAAATTTAAAAATTTCATAGGCGTGAAGCCCCCCCCCCAAAAAGAATTTTCTGGATCCGCCATTGGTAGTAATTTTTGCGGCACACTACGCCGGATTCCCGTGCAAATTCCTACACTTACCTTTCTCCCTTATCTGTCAATGGGCGCCCCCCCTAATTCAGAAAAATCAAAATTTTACAATAAAAAAGAATCGGAACATTCGAAGATCAAATAATAACGAAAGGAGTAAGAGTTGACAAACTTTATTCTTAGTTTACTTTACAATTTTAATTGGGGGCGTAATTTAGGGGGGGGGGGGCAGGGCACAGTGCAGCGACCTGTGGACAAAAGTAAAAAAACCGACCATCTTGTTGGGTTTTTTGGATTTTTCTAATGGAAAGGGGGGTAACCAATGGGTAAGTTTCCGGCATTGGTTTTCTTTAATTGCAAAATCAACGGCTGTGGCGACAATGGAAGATAAGAGATCGACGCTTCAGATTCGGCGACGCGCATTTGAGTTACGCATTGGCGCTACCCTAGATGAGTCAGATCACGAAGACAAAAGTCGGAATAACCAACTATGGATCTCTCCACTTTCGATAAGTTTTTCTCCAAGAAAATAAGTTTGTTCACTTATTTAATTGAAATAGTTCGCTTATTAAAGCTTTTTTGGGAAAAAAAAGGTTAAATTTGCCGGATTTTTTAATTTTTAAAAAATTTTTGGAGACGTGTATAAAAATATAACGAATTATAACTCCCCCGTTTTCACATATTTTGTAGCCCAAACTATGAGGATTCAAAATTTTGTTCAGATTTTGCGCAAACTTGCGCATAATCTCACAGCGATAGTTTGAAATGTGCCGGTTTTACCATACTCCCTTAAAATCGTGTTTAACCTGAGCTCATGGTAATATTCATAATTCTTCTGAATTAGTAGTATAGAGAGCAATAAGGGCTTGAGACCTTAATGGAACAATGAGTTGTAGTAACAAAGTCGTTTTTATGATTCTATTGCTTCATAATCCCTTTTGTGATTCTCATTTCTTTAAATTGCGAAGTGAATGTTCTTAAATCAGAATAAAGAACTGATAGAAATAAGAGAAGAGGCAGAGTATTTTCTTCGAAACATCTTGGCTAGGTACCTAATAAACAGCCAACTTGAGACTGAAAAAATTTAATGCTGCATTAAAAAACTGAACTTAACGAGTAAATAAAGCAAAATAAACATATTCAGGATTTAACGATGACATGCTATAATAATTAAGTCACGAATTTACAAGTGTTATATTTTGGCGGCTTAGAGGTTTTTTTGCAATTAAAAAGGAGGATGCAAAAGGGAAAGTATCTATAATATGTTTGACATTTTGATACTTTTAGCATAAATACAGTTTAATCTAGAAGAGAATTATTTCACTCTACTGCCTGAGAAAAGGCCGAAAAAAACCCTTTAATTTCATTTGACAATGCATTGCCACAGTGGTGAAACTCAATAGGTGAAGGTTGAAGTTGTGTGAATACAGTCGCCTCGCCACTTACATCCACGTTCGCGCCTCAACACTCTCGCTACAATTGAATCAATATATATTTATTAATAATTTGTTTCAATATCTTTTGAGGAAGACTAAATTTTACTTTCCTTAATAATTAGAGAAGTCGTTTACATTTTGTTCACTTTTTTTTTAATATTTAACATTTTTTTATCGTTGTTATCAAACTCATTTGGTGAGTTTTTTTCTCTTTTTTTTTTGAGCTCGTTGTTTTACTCCCAAAGCTCACATTATTTTTTATCTAATAAATAATCCAGTTGCATCCTCAACAAGGATATCTGATTTTGATAACTAGTAGTATAGTTTTATTTCTTGTCAGTCCGACAGAAAAAGAGAAAAAAAAGAAAAAAAGAAAAAAAAGGGAGTTGAAATTTCAACAGTGTTTTCAAGATTGAAGTGGCATGTACATTGGCAGGAGGTACCGTGAGATTTTTCTAGGCCATATGATCATCCCTCTTTCGAGAAAAATAATGTATATATGTGTAGTATTTCATTGTCTTAGCCCAAATATATTTTTGATACCATCCCACCAATTCGTCAAGTAAACGATAGAAAAAAGGTATTTTACTATGACAGAAAAAAGGGGTCAAAATAAAGCTTGTAGATTCTTGGTGATTCTGCGGCCCTCCTGCCCCCCTTTGAGATACCATTCAAAATTGTATTTTTCCCAGTGTTTAGCTTAATAAATTACCCACATTTTGCCCAAGTTTCAAGTCTTTATCTGCTTTCGTTAAAAAGTTATGACTTTTGTCCGTATCTCCCATAAGGTCAAAGCACTGTGCAGGGCGGGAAGTAGCCCCCCCCCCAAGCAGTGGTGCCCAACCACCCCTTTCCCTATACAGCTCGCCCCCCAGTTTCAGGATTCCCCTCCCCCCCGATCTAGACCTCCCCTGATTTTTACCCCACCCCCTCCTGATTCAGACGACATCATCCTTCCCACCCGTCATCTCCCTCGCCGAAAGAAGTTTTAAAATCTACTAGTATGAACGTGTCTACATTGGCAACTACCGTTGGCAACGAGAATTTTGCGAACTTCCTTGAAAATTTAGAATCCTCTGGTCGATAATTACATGATTAGAGAATGTATAGGCAAGAGTTTTGGTTTTGTTAATTTAAATAGGTTAACTCTTAGAATTCATCAGGACAATGAAAATAAAGAAGGAAAAGTTGTACTCACTTTTACTATTTCTATCATCTGATGCTGTCACTTTATTCATAATATCAAACACGTCAAAAATAGAATTACTTTTGATAAAATACATGCTACAATCACTTCAATTTTTACCATTGGAAATAATTGATTTATTTTTTTCTATTTTGGGCGGAAGTGGGGGGGGGGGGGTTTTTAGACTTGCCCGTCTCTAGGTGGGTCCCCCAGACCTTCCATTTTTCAAAAAGTTGCCCCTCCGGGCAATTGTTTTGCGGGTGCCCCTGTCTTTGTCCTGGTCTCTGAACCCGAAATTGAACGTTCTTTCGGTCTGTGGTTGCCTTCTTTTCTCATAAGTTTAGACACGGCCACCCCGTAAACCCCCCAACAAATTAAAAGTCCGCAATCCGCACCCTCGACCGCAGCCACTATCAAAAGTAAATTGCCGGTTGACTTGCAGGTACTCTCCCCCTCCTCCCCCCAAATTAGATTAGACACAAATATAAAAATTAAAAAAAAAAAAAAAAAAAAAAAAAAAAAAAAAAGTGAAAAATAGAATGTATGCCCCCGCAAAGGGCCCCCTCCACAGTTTTTCCCAAAAGAGGGAGCGACCCCCTTGCCAGCGTAACTCCGAAAAAATAATTCCAACTGGGGGCCAAGTAACTCAAGTAAAGGGCTCAAAATGAAATCAGATGGATCCAAAATTTTAACGGCGAGTACCGGTAAGCTTACTCTTTTGATCGGTCCAAACCGAATTGCGATACATCGATTTACTCTCGAGATATCGATTTTTCAAAGGCGCGCGGTATAGGGTCAGAAATCTAAGATTCTCTAAAATCCGCGAATTTCGACTCTCATGGACCTAGCATGCGCCGTTAGAAGTCATACGTGAGTTTTTTGAGTTCACATGAAGTTCATTAAGGGCCCTGACAAATGTCGGACCGATAAAGTCTATATCGGGGGGGGGGGGGGGGGGGGGGGGCCCCCAAATCCAGCGTAAGTCTCACGTACAATGTCTAACTGCGGCCGCGGAGGTCCCATAAGATCCGTTTAAAAACTTGGATGGATCTGAATTTTTTTCAAGAATTATCTAAAAGCTGAAGCTACCGCCCAATCCAAACCGCAGTGCGCAATCCATCGATTCGTTCTCGAGATATCGATTTTTTAAAGGCGTGCGGTCTTGTCAGATCGACCCTTTGAGGGGGGCTGGAGGCTGGAAAAAGGCGAATTTCGTCTCTCACGAACCAGTCGTGTGCCGTATTATATCGGTTCCGCTTTTTTTCGGGTCCCAATGATGTCCCGAGAGGGCTCAATGCAGTTTCGAGCCAAAAAATATCATCTTAGGGGGACTTATTAAAAATATCAAACTACTCCCCGTTTCAGCGTAACTCTGACAAGAAATGTCTAACTGCGGCCGCGAGAGGTCCTGTAAGGTCATTAAATAAACTCGGATGGATCTGAAATTTTCGAGGTTGTCAGTCACAAGCAAGCGCTTTCGACCGGGGCAAACCGAATTGCAATACATCGATTCACTATCGAGATATCGATTTTTTAAAGGCGCACGGTCTTGTCAGATCGAACATTGAAATAAGCTGTGGATACTCTGTATCCGCGAATTTCGTCTCTCATGGACCGTTTTAAACTCCCTTAAAAACGAATGAGCTTTTTTCAAATTTATATTACGTTCCTTAAGGGCCTTGATGAGTGTCGGATGACATTTGATCAATATTAACATTCATTTTTTAATCTGAGACAAAAAAAGCTGAAACCATAAAGACGAAGAATTTCCATCGTGATGACTTTGGTTCAAGCGAGGAAAATTCTATAGAAGTCCCAAAAAACTAGACTAGACTTTCCGGCTTGCTAGGATTGGTATTAAAAATTTCCTTCCTGATGACTTTGGTTCAGGCGAGAGAAATCTAAAAAAGTCCCAAAAACTAAACTAGACTTTGCGGCTTGCTAGGATTGGTATTGCGTCATCCGATTTTAAAGGAACTATCACTATCGAAATCGATTTTCAAAACCACAGTATTCACCCGCCTCGTGAACAACTGTTTCAACACGCTATAAGTAAATTTTTATTCCCCCTTTGACCTATCAATTTTTTTACAGCGATCACTGTTATACAAAACAAATGCAGCGTTGCGATTGACTTTGTCGCAGTTTTGTACTATCAATATGGAACTCCACACTTACAATGATTTACGGCCGACACTCATGCTCTCTTTGCTAACACTGTTCCAGTGTTTCAAGTTCCAACTTGTTTTTTTTTTTTTTTTTTTTTTTTTTTTTTGCTTTTGCCTCATCTAACTGCCGTGCCCCCTGTCCACCACCCCCCCCCTCTGCCCAATCCCCCTTTCGATTCCGTGCCATGCCGTCGTTTTCAAAAGCTCTCTCGTCGCTCGCTCGCTCCTCTGTAATTCAGCTCCTCTGCAGCGGCGCGCATGACACTGCGTTTGCGCTAACCCCCCCCACCCCCTCCCTTTCCCTCGCACCCCCCCTTTCGGAGCCTCCCCCCCCCCCCCGAACCATGGCAACCCGCGCAACACTCCGCTCGGAGCTTTCTCTCACAATCAGTCGTCGCGCTGCGCTGGTCCACCTCCTCCGAACCGGTAAAGCACTGTGGCTCCTGATTGCCGCTGCACCCCGTCTCACTCCCACTCCTTTGCTCCGCTGTTAAGTCTATCTCTCTCGCTCTCGCGCTGACGTAAAAGTGAGGCGAATCGAATATGTAGATCAAGATCAGCGTGCAGCAGCGACTCCGCGCGGACGGATGCATGCTGACGCTGACGCCGACGTCGCTGAAGCTCTCAAGTTTTAAAAGTCGGGCCTGACCAATCCGTTTCCTCGTCGTTCGCCTTTTTTTTTTTTTTTTTTTTTTTTTTTTTTTTAATCTATCTTCGTTCTGCTTCTTATCCCAACGAAGAGAAAATGTGTGCAATCCCGTCTCTTCGGTGCACATTGAGCAGTGTCATAGTTAAATCTTCCCTCGACTGTTTCATCACAGAAAAGACTGGACTGGAAAAAAAAAAACACTGGTAAACTCTAGAGTCCCTATATACTATGAGAGTTGCGCCATTGCTGAATCCATTTCTGATTGGCTCTCAGATTTAGGCTGTCAAGAAAGCCTCAAGAGGCAAATGCAAATGGTGGAGGGTTTGTTTACTTTTCACGCACTCGTTTTTATCTCACATTTACTGTACCAGTGACCGCGGTAACTATCGTTGATTTTTCCAATACTTAGATTTTATTGCGGAGTACATTCTCTTTCAATAACGACCGTTACTGGTAAGAATCAGAACCTAACCTCTCGCTCTATTAGAAGTAGCGAAATCGCGGCAACAGCGCAGAGGCAAACGACCAACCGCCATTTGCATTTTGCCTCTTAGTGGCTCCATTGATCCGCTTCTTCTTCTTCTTTTTGAGAGTCTTGGCGCAACTCTCCAAGTATATGGGGACTCTAGTAAAATCTACTATCCTGCGGGCCGATCCTTGAAATTCACGACTTTTGGGTAGACTGGATAAGAATGGAAAACGGTGATTGGTGGAGACGAGTCACGTGGTTGCCCAGTCTAATCAAAATACGGAATGGATTAGATAATTTATCGGGCAGTCTTAGAGTACCCGACTAACTGGAGTAACTTATCTAATCCATTCCGTATTTTGATTAGACTGAGCAACCACGTGACTCGTCTCCACCAATCACCGTTTTCCATTCTTATCCAGTCTACCCAAAAGTCGTGAATTTCAAGGATCGGCCCGCTGGAGTCAGATATCAAGTAGATGGTAAATGCAACGTATACATTATGATAAATTAAGTTAGTTTGTTGGTACATTTTACCATAATTTATAAATTGTACCGTTTTTAGTGGTGTCTACCTAAAACTTAGAAGATGAGCTGGGAATGCGACTGACTTAGGTAACTCGAACCTAAATTAAAGATATAGCGGAAACCTAAAATGCAACAGCCTAAAATTTAGGAAGGTAACTACCGTTTCTTAAGGTGCAGGCAACCAAGTGATCGTTTGCGGATACCTAAATTTAGGTGGCCTCGATCTAAATTCCCCTAACCTAACGTTTAGGTTGACATAAGGCCGAAAATTTTTTTCCGTGTAGTTAAATTTACCATCTACTTGATAGCTGACTCCAAAATCAGCTATACAGATGGTAAATTCTACCAGTTATTTTCTTCTGTTAATGGTACCATTAACTATCACTGAAAAAAAATAATGGGTCTGTTGCTCACTTTTGCTGCATCAGCAATATGAAACCACAGTTGCACGAGTTGACACATTAACATTGCACGAAATTGCAAGGGTTTTAAAGTAGTTATTTGAGCACAAAAATTAATAATACTGTTTCTTCTGGAAGAACTTGCACGCTAAAGAAACTGACGCATACCAGAAACAAGCCAAAGTCTCACCTGGATAGTTGTTTTAGAGTTCGGTGTGCAGATAGCCACTCTAAAACCCGCGGACTTTAATTTGAAAACCAATTTATACAAAATTGATTACTATTTTTGATTTAAGGTTAAAAAATATGAGGCAAACAAACTATGATTCAGATCGCTCATGAGATCACACTTCGAAATAGGACTTACAACTGTAAGAACCTCTCTATTTCCTAAGTAAATTTTTTTTGTTGGACCATCAGTTTGTTGCTCGGCCAATGTTCTATTTCTCAATTCTCAATGTTTTTGTTGACCGCCAGTAGAATTCTACTGGCCGACCATTAAAATTTGATTTTCGCCAACAAAATGTTGATGGTCTTCCAGTAGAATCACACTGACAGTCAACAAAAACATTGAGAAATGGAACATATTGGCCGAGCAACAAACTGAATGGCCAACAATTTTTTTTACTAAGGTTCCTTTTCCTCGTTGGTTCCAGTGTACTCTATCCAGACCGCGCTATGAGTTGCAAGTCAATACAAAACGATTGAAAATATCGATTATACATTATCAGATCATACTTGCAGATGTCTTTATCGATAGAGCGCTACATATATCTGCATTTTGACGATCAAGAGTTTCAAGGCCATTGATTACCCCTCCCTCTTTTATGTATTCATCGCTAGTTTGGTTTGCAGGTATATAAACGCGACTGGATCCGCTTCGATTGTGTATCAATAATTTTTGAGGCGTGGAAATAATATCCAAAACTCGTAATTTTATGCCATTGAGCGCCGCGCTTCGGTGTTTCAAAATGGCCGGTCTTCTGCTTAGTTTCGCTTTGCTTTCGCCTCGTTTCCGCCCCCTCCACCCCCTCCACCCCCTCCCCCTCTCCGCCATCCACCCTCAATCACGCGGAGTTTGATGATGAGCTGAACTTGGAGCGATGAGTTGGATGAGTGGTCGCAGATAGTAATTGCAACTCTCGGATGCCTGCGAACCCCCTTTCCCCCTCCAACCCTCACCCCCACCCCCACTTCTATTATTCCGCCCCGCAAAAGTATTGAGATTAGTATGTAAAGATCCTATATGAAGCAGTCACGATGTATTGGACAGATACTCAAATTCGTAAAAGCTCGTTCCCCCTTTCCTTTTTTTTAAATTTCGGGGAGCTTTTGCTAAGGGTACAAGAAGCGCGTCCTTTTTTAGCTTCCGGATCCACACTACTGAAAAAAATGAAATTACTAAAAAAGCAATTAAGTTTTGTAAAATCAGTAAAATAAAGCACATGCTAATTTTACTTGTTATTTTCGGTAAATCCTACTAAACTTATGGCTAATTTTACGATTTGAATTGTAAATTTTGCCTAAGTTTTAGTAATTTTTCTATTTGGATTGCAAATTTTTCAATCTAAATAGTACATTTTACAATCCAAATCATTGTGACTTTTGCATATTTCATGGCTGTCTTGGCGTGACAGCTATACGACTTGCAAAAATTAGAATGCTTTGAATTGTTAAATTTACTATCCGATTGGTAAAGTTTATGATCCAAATTGTAAAATTAATCAAAATTAAGCAAAATTTACAATCCAAAACGTAAAATTAGCTTTATGCGTAGTCAATTTTACTGAAAATGGCTGGTAAAATTAGCCTTTGCTTCATTTTACTGATTTCATAAATCCATTTTTTTCAGTGGAGAAAAATTTCCGATTGTTTCAATGACTTTTCAGATAGGATATTCCCGCGCTTTATTTCCCATAGAAATAATCGGAATACCATAGAGATGACAATCGGAATTTGTGTAGATTCAAGCGCGCCGACTATTGCAACGATAGGTCTTATGATTGAAATAAGGCGAAACATGCATATCTATGGTTCTATTCTTATAGTTTTAACAGCCGCTTTTTTTCTCAGAGCAAAAGTGATAATTTCCAGAGACAATGCTCCAAAAGCGCCAAAAATATACACTTGGCAAGAAATTCAATGTCCGCGAAAAGTCCTCATAATATCCTTATTATAAACATTTTTCAACGCCATCTGGCAAAAAATTGAATGTCCAATGGACGTCCAAAATTAAGTGAATACAATCCTCGTACACAGATTGTTAACAAAAAAACGGAGTGAGGACGAAATAGTAGCATTTCGTCCGCCTTAGAATTCAGCGGAGTGAGAATCAATAGAGTCAGGACAGAAGGGAGTAAAATTTGACGGAGTGGGAATCGACGGATTGAGAATTAACGGAGTGAGAGGCACTCCGCGCGGGATGAGAGGACTCCACATGGGGATGAGAGACACTCCGTCCATTTCCACTCCGTCAAATCTCACTCCCTTCTGCCTCCTGTTCTGACTCCTCATAATTCTCACTCCGCCGAATTCTAAGTCGCATGAAATGCTTCGATTATTTCGTCCTACTTAATTCTCACTCCGTTTCTTTTATCAGTGCATCTAAGTCATGGGACGGTCCCCTTTTCTGGGGACTGTTGAATTTAACCCTCTAAGGACCAGGTTTTAAAAAGACGCCAATCTTCCGTTTAAATAGGGAAGGCAGTTAACTGTTTGTACTCGGGGGAGTTGAAATTGCATAAACGACGCATTGAAGGCGCCGTATCTCGTTCGTGTTTTCATCGCTAATTGCGTTTATCTGGAACGAAGACTGAATCAAAATGAAATAGACTAGAGAAGAAAAACGAGTAGACTCGGACTTGGTCCATAAAGGGTTAAAGCCTCGAAGAATGGTCAAGGGGTTATTTGGTGGTAAATGTCCAAAATATGTCCCCAAATAATAGTGAGGAATTCTAGAATTATTTGGGGACATTTTTTGGACAATCGCCAATTCTAACAACCCTTTAAAATTCTTCGTGGCTTTAAATTCAAAAGTCTCCGTATCTTCTCGTGAGTTAGATGGGCATGGACATTGCATTCACTCTATTTTGGACGTCCATGGGCCAGATGGCGTTTAAAAACGATTAAAATAGGGTCATTAAGAGGACTTTCTTATGGACTTTTTTTGAACGTTGAATTTTTTGCAGGGCACTGAATGTGCCAAAGGATTTGAGAAATGATGAGTCCGGGGGGAGATGATAAAAATGTCACAAAAAATCAAAATTAAAGTTTTTTTCGTGGTCTCCTAACGAGATACAAAAGTAAGAGCCAGAAGCGCAAGAAAATCGATTTTGATGGATGGAAAAACAATGAATTTTATGCGAGAAAGAATAACCATATTAACATCACTTCCTCCTTTCTTCAGCTCAACAACAAAAATGAGTTCTTGTGACATTTATCGTTTATCCCCTAGACTCTTCAAATGTTAGTGCAAATCCATTAATGAATTGAAGCGTAAGTAGATCAAAAATGTTAATGCGGACCAAAGAATGACCTCGAAAAAAGTGCCATGAATACATTAATAGAAAGAGAGAGGAAACGTTAATTAGTACACACAGTCAGTGGCGTACGCAGGATTTTTTTTGGAGGGGCTAGCACTGATGAGCGTTTGACTGAAAATTATCCCCCCTTCCCCTCCACCCCTTAAATCGAAGGTCTGGGGGGAGCTTTAGCCCCCTTATCCCCCCCCCCCCCGCGTACGCCGCTGTGCACAGTTCACCAGTCATTTGTCATTGGAACGTGATGGTTGTGAAAATCTTACTTAGTATGTTATAACTTAGTGTCCGCTCATATAAAATATGTGTCACGAAGTTTAGTTCATGAAGCCCTCTAAAAAGCCGGGAAAGTTCCATTTTGAACCGTTATTTATACATGTTACTCGATTAAATCACCGAAAACTAAAGTTCTCAGTTACGAATATCTGATGATTTTACGAATGAAATCAAATGTATCGTAAAATTTTAACGTGTGTTCATTTCTCAAAAGACTTTCCTCTCACCGCATACTATACAAGCCCACATAAAGTTGTTTATTTCTTTGGAATCGTCTTTTTTTTTCGGAAAATAACCGTTCATATCGCAGGAAAGATGACATTTCTGAAAAATTATACTAAAACATTCAGCAGGATGTACTTCATCACTTGAAATATTTAAAATGAAAAAACAAAACAAAAACTAAAAAAAAAAAAGTAGACTTTTACATATTACAAAACATTTCGGGGTCATTTTTGACCCTCTCTCCTTTGACACCATACGTTAGTCAAATACCTTTGGCTCAAAGGGGTTACGAATCATTTAGAGGGAATTTGACCTCCCCCAGTTTTCTAACTCGAAAATTGAAGTCTCCCAAAATTCATTTATCAATGCTCTTAGGATTCGTGACCGAGTTCCCAGCGAAACAACTGCGCATGCGCATGTCTCGCGTGCATGAATGAATGGAAATCAGCCGAATCATCTGAGCCGAGCCAAATGAATGTCAGTCACAATCAAAGCAATCAGGAATACACGATTAATTCCGAATAGTCCTTCTGCCGCTACGATGAACATTATAATGTAGGATGGGACGAGACAAGACTCTTAAGCGACATCACAAGAGAGAGAGAGAGAGAGAGAGAGAGAGAGAGAGAGAGAGAGAGAGAGAGAGAGAGAGAGAGAGAGAGAGAGAGAGAGGAGAGGGTGAAAAAAGTCGGAGGAAACAAGATACCATACAGCTCTCTCCTCTCTTTTGGAAAATTCATGGAGGGGGGTCAACCCGTCAATAGTCAAAACTAAAGGTGCTCGAGCCAGATTTTATATAGGGTGTTACCAAAATGAAAGTCATTTCATTGGTGACTTTACGATGTCGATGTAAAGCTTCAATTGTTATCATATGTTATATACGTAGATGTAAACAATCGATGTTAAAGTTTCAATTTTTATCAGATATGTTTTATACGTATAGATGTAAACAGTAGTAAATTCTGCAAGCAACAAGTGATAACATCATGAAATTGATGTATCGTTTTGCGATGCATGGCGCGGGTGAAACATGCTTACTATCCACAGTGGCGCACCCGGGGGAGGGGGGTGTTAGCAGGCTAAAGCCCCCCCCCCCAAACCAAGCGTGAATTTCCGGAATGGTTTATAAATAAACGCCGCACTCTGAATTTTGTGATGCTAGGAAATTGGTCGAGAAGCTTTGAGTTTTTTAGCCGACCCCCTTCCAAAAAAAAAAAAAAAAACCTAAGTGCGCCAATGCAAGGATGGTTTTAGATACATCACCTATTTGTTTGCCCATATGATGAGTCAAGAGTTGAATGAGTAAAACAGCCACATTTGCAAAAGACATGGAAACCCTAGAGGGCGATCGACTCCATTTGCCAAGCTGAATCGATACAGGGGCACAAGGGTGCATTGTTGCACCGAAGGGGTGGGGGGGGGTGTTATCGTGCTTGATCCCCCCAAAACCGAGAATAACTTTTCGGACTGGTCTATATATATAAACGCGGCACTCTGAATTTTGTGATGCTAAAAAAATTGATCAAGAGTCTTTGACTTTTTAACCCCCTCCGCCCCTCCCCCCCCAAATTTTGGGTGTGCCACTGACTATCCACTTATTTTTGTATCGATGTAAGCACCCAATGTTGTTTCTTACCTCTTTCTGGGTTGTTTTAGTAAAGTATAATAATAATACTTAATAATTGATTTATTTCGTTAGCTTACATGCAAAGCAAATTGGTTGGCGTTAAATTTGCGCTCAGAAACATATACACCAAATCTATTATTAACTTACAATATTGAAATAAATTATAATTAAATTATTAACAAAAACAGATGACAAGGGCCGCGAAGCGGCCCCCGCAGCCTTTAGTAATTTTTTAATAATTAGGTTAATTCAACGACATATAGGCGGATCCAGCAATCCGGCAACTGCGCATTATTCCCATTTGAATGAATGATAAACAATCGATTCTTGAAGGGGCCATGGCTCTGTGACTAATCGATTATTTGCCATGCAATCAAATGGGACGAATGCACTGTTGCCAGGTTGCTGGATCCGCCTATGTTCCACGTGGTATATAGCAATAGAGAGGATGATACATGTTATTAAGTCCTACTCCGCAAAGTGTGACATGCATGAACGATCTGATTCTGGTTTGTTTGCGTCTTTTTTTTAACCTTAAATCGAAAATTGTAATTAATTCGGAGAAAATTGGTTTCAAATAAAAGTGCAAGTGTTTTAGGACTTTTAGGGTGGTTATCTGGATACAGAATTCCAATACAACTATCCAGGTAAGAAAATCTGGATTTTTTTTCTGTCATTTGTAAGTTTTTTCATCATGCAAATCTTGCCAAAAGAAATAGTTGTATCGATTTCCGTGTCCAGATAGCCACCATCAAACACTTGCACTTTCATTTAAAACCAATCTCCTCTGAATTAATTAGAATTTTTGATTTGAGGTTAAAAAATTGAGGCAAACAAACCAGAGGGCCGATCATTTACTTCATCGTTAAACCGATCGATAAGACTGTCTATGAGTGATGCTATTGGTCGAAAATTGTAAAACTTGGCTGTTCCTATGGTAACCATCGTTATAGTGGCCGTTTTTTAAAGGTTTCTCATGAGTAGCCTTTATGAAACGAGACTCTTAACGATGGTTACCATAGCAACAGCCAAGTTTTACAATTTTCGACCAATAGCATCACTCATAGACAGTCTTATCGATCGGTTTAACGATGAAGTAAATGATCGGCCCTCAGAATCAGATCGTCCATGCTGTCATACTTTGGGGTATAGGACTTGTAACATGTATCAACCTCTATAATGGTACCTAGAAAGACTAACCTGGGAAGATCAAGGTCACCCAGTACCGGACAAGAGGAACACCCTGTAAAAATGAGGGCTCTCATACTTCCAAGTGAGAAATACGAGTACCTCATTCTACCGCTATAAAGAATGGTTAATTGATAGTCCGTTGAAAAAAAAAAAAAAAAAAAAAAAAAAAAAAAAAAAAAAAAAAAAAAAAAAACAGTATTGAAATCGTCTTGACTTCAATTTTCATTCCGATTCGATTGAGTCGTGCTTATAGGAATGTTCTTTTTTCCTTTTAACGGCATCACAAGACATGTTGATACGCGAGGTACATTCCATGGTTTCGTCTTAATGAAGCCACCAAAATACTCAATAATGGTCTTTAATTAGGCGCTCGAATTGACCTTTGAGCTCTACGTTTAGGGTGGTCAAGCGGTTGAGGTGTGGTGTGTGCGGCGGCTTCGGTCGTTGGACGAGAGCAATTGAGCTGTAATAATCCATAGCGTAATGACGTGTTTGAGAGGCTGCGTTGTGTCCGTGCCCATGCGTACTGAGCCCGATTGGTATTCAATGAATGAAAAGAGATATTTTTATTTGTTTGATGAAATACGGATTGGGTACACCATGTTATAAATTAATTCGTATCGTGCGTCAACAGCTAACTTGATAAACCCGCATGGGTAGTTAGACGCGTCTTCTTGGAGGTTGAGATGAGAGGTCTAAGTTAGGTCTATGTCTAAGTCTAAGTCTAAACCTAGGTCTAAGTTAGGTCAAAGTTTCGTGAAACTTTCGATGTTCAAAATTTATTATTCTGTGGTTCTTTTTAACTTCGAAAAATTTGTTTGACTTAAAATTATAGTGAAAAAAATTATGAAGATTAAACAAATAAAAATACATAAAGGGCATGCACTCGTGTACTTACTATGTATAGTGTTAATGTAACTAAATTTGTATGTTACACAAGAAAAAATTGTCCATTGGTGAATCTTCTCTCATTACATTGAGTTTGAAGGAATAAAGCAATATTTAGAAACAATAAAATAGTTTAGTGAAATGAGAATCGTGAATCATTTGATACTGAACGGTGTGTTTATTATTATTATTTTATTTCTTTAGGATTTCATTTTGTTGAAGTTTTGGATGGAGACTCATTTTCACGTCGTTTTGATGGAACCTAGAGGGTTGAAAATTCAAAGAGACTAATCATCACTGCTCACTCCTTCGTGTTCTGAAATTATAAATTTCGTCCGAGTGGAACAGAAGAGGAGGGCCAAAATAGGTACCAAAAGTGTTTCCGGCGTTTCCGCAGTCAAGTTTTCGTTTTTGTTTTTGTTTTTTTTTTAGGGACTTTTAAGTGATTGATGATTACGACCTACTTAATGTTTTAAGACCATTTAATCACATGTTTCCTACAATGCTATCCTATTTTCAGATATTTGTGGGTTTTTTTTTTTTTTTTTCATCGACCGGTGTAAATTTAAACGAAAAAAATAGTAGAATTTACTATACTTCTTTGAGATTATGCCCGTTTTTACCATTTCATGGTTAATTTTACACAATTTTTTTTGTTTTTGAGGACTCTCAAAGGTTACAACTCTACTTGATGACGTCAAATCAATTCAGTCCAGTCATCAGCTCGCGGGAACTCAACAAACGGCGCTCGCCTTGCATTTACCCATGCAGAGGAGCGCGTTAACGGCCGCGGCTAAGGAAGGGGGCGGACTCATAAGTCTACCTTTTAATCTAATTAATGTAGAGCACAGAAATCTGGACGATAATAACGGGTTGGAGTGTGTTTTTTGCCGGCGCGGGTTAAAGGCGGGTGCAGGTATTTATTCATCCACTAAATACGGCCAGGAGGGCGGAGCGCACTTTGCTTTTGTGGGTTTTACTATATTCTCCCCCCTCCCCCCTCCCCCTTCTCTCGTATTTACCGCCCTTTCAACTGCATGCTCGCGGCTTATGCTGCGGCTATGCTGCGGCTTATCCCGGGGCGTGCGCGCACATCGTTTTCCCATGTTTTATTTTTCTCACACCCCTTTTTTTTTCAAGACTCTCGGGTGGCTCTCCTTTCTCTCTCTACCTCTCTCCCTCGCTCTCTCTCTCTCTCTCTCTCGCTCCCTCTCTCTCATCGCTCTTTTTTCTTCTTTGGGAGGAAACTGTATAGCTTAAGACAAACTTTCCTCTCTACGCCTGCCGCGACCATGGCGAGCCGGCCACGCAACGCCACACATTTTAACTACCCATCATTCTAATCGAGGGTTTAACTTTTCGGACATTTACACGGCATAAGTATCGCACTCACACACACGCACATCCACAAACACTCACACGCCAGCTCTTGAGATTATTGTACAGGGAAGGATTTAGAATTTCGGTGAGAACTGAAGGCTGAAAGTATGGGAAGAAAAACACTGAACTGATCGTGAACTGAGTCGGTCGAAACTGCCCTCTTCTGGAAGAGTTTTCATTGTAATGTGTCTTTGAAAAGAAAGTACTCTGTTAGAAATTCTTACTGGAAAATGTTTCCTCTATTTTCAATGAAACTTTCAATTTTTTATGGCGTACTTTAACCCTTCACTGCATGATTTTTTTTTCCAAGCAAATGTGGATTTTTTAATGTATTAGGTGGTCAAATACATGGGAAAAATAGTGAAAAAAATAATTTGACGGTTTTTCGGTCAAAATTCTCTTTTTTCTATTTTTTACTCGTTTTTTACAAGTGATATAACACCATAAGAAATGGCGGGAATTTTTTTTATTTATTTTTTTTTAAATTTTCAATTTTTTTTTTTTTTTTTTACTTTAATTGGATTTTTCAAAAAGCCAATGCCGGAAACTTTATAAAAATAATCAAAATGTGGTCAGTTTGGATACGGGGGCAAATTTCCCTCCTGACATGATTTCGATCACGAACCCTTCACTGCATGATGTTTTCTTTCAGCCAATTTTTTTTTTTTTTTTTTTGTGAGCTCAAAACATACCTTCTCCCGCGTTGACCCACCATGCGCCAAAGGAGTAGAGATAATATGGGGACTTGAACTCCAGTGTATGTTTGAACTCCAGATTTTGAACTCAACAATTTAACTCCTGTATATAGGTAAGTATACTATTGTAGCTTATGATTTACTTTTATATAAGTGTAATGTATAAGTATTTGAGTTTGTTTATAGCACAGTGTACTCCACGGGCTTTCGCTCTACTTTTTTTCTTGTGGTGAAAATGACGACAAGTGAGTAAAAGAGGGGGTTAAGCAAAAAGAATTAATACGTTAAAATCCTTCAAACACATTGTCGCAATGGGAATGGAACAGGCACGTGTCGAGATGGTGAACGAGCGCACCCCCTTTCTGCGGCAAGAGAGTTAATTTGGGAATTGCATCACCTTACATCCTAACGCACCTCTAACACGCAAACCCCCCCCCCTCCCCCTCCAATCTGCAGCAAGCGCTTGACTGGACGTACGCTCTACAAAGGATCTCAATACTCTCCCTACTTTACATAATCTCACTAATGTACGGTTAATTTGAATCCATCTATGCATCCAAATCATGGAAAAATATCGTTTTCAATAGACAATCTGACAGAGTTCATCAGAAACCCTAACTGCTCCAACTCAGGCAGTGTCGGGAAGATGTGTCCCATCCCATCATTTCCATCCTAACGCTCCTCTTCCACACCCCCTCCCCCCACTCTTTACCTCATCCTTCGATACATACAAGCTTATAAGCTATACTATCACACATACAGGGTGTCCGAGAAATGAGTTCACACTTTTGCTGTGAGCGCCTGGTTGATTGTAAAAATCTGAAAAATTCAGGAATAATCTATGACCCCTAAGCAACTTCAGAGAAAATATCGGGGGGCTCCCACTCCCCTTAAGGGGGGGCGTAGGCCCCAAAATGTACCCCGTGTTGCCAATATATCGCATATTTCAAATGGCAGGAGGTATTTTTTATTTCATCATTCAAAAGAGCTCAAAAAACTGAGTAATTTCGTTTTTTCAGATTTTCGGTAGCCCCTCTCAAAACAAAATGGCGGCCAAATAGCTACCCCATACTTTAGAGGCCCACAACTTCAGTTTGAATCAATATTTTTTCAAAAACTAAAATTTTTCTGAATCCTCAGAACGTCCTCTTTCCAATGATGTGCCACACTTTATCATTTGGTGGAAAAAAAATGGGGCGCGGAGCCCCCCCCAAAAATTTTTGAGTTTGGGGGGCTGTAGCTCAAAAAAGTCAAATGTAAAGGGGGGTCGTGTTGTACATCAATCGAAAGGTCTTAAAAAAAGGAAGAATTTGGCGCAAACCCGAAGTCGCTACAATGCGTCTATTCAAAATGGCGGCCATTTAACCATTTGGGGGTGGGGGACCGTCCCCCCCAAATAAAATCCCTCCATCGAGTGATACACCAATCGAAAGGTCTTGGAAAGAGAAAGAGAATGGCGCAAACCGGACGTCAATACGATGCTTGCATCCAAAATGGCAGCCGGTGAAAGTTTTTTTGGCTATAGGCCTGCAGGGTCATAAGCCAAAAAACTTTGACCGTCCGCCATTTTGGATGCAAGCATCGTATTGACGTCCGGTTTGCGCCATTCTCTTTCTCTTTCCAAGACCTTTCGATTGGTGTATCACTCGATGGAGGGATTTTATTTGGGGGGGACGGTCCCCCACCCCCAAATGGTTAAATGGCCGCCATTTTGAATAGACGCATTGTAGCGACTTCGGGTTTGCGCCAAATTCTTCCTTTTTTTAAGACCTTTCGATTGATGTACAACACGCCCCCCCTTTACATTTGACTTTTTTGAGCTACAGCCCCCCAAACTCAAAAATTTTTTGGGGGGGCTCCGCGCCCCATTTTTTTCCACCAAATGATAAAGTGTGGCACATCATTGGAAAGAAGACGTTCTGAGGATTCAGAAAAATTTTAGTTTTTGAAAAATATTGATTCAAACTGAAGTTGTGGGCCTCTAAAGTATGGGGTAGCTTTTTGGCCGCCATTTTGTTTGAGAGGGGCTACCGAAAATCTGAAAAAAAAAGAAATTACTCAGTTTTTTGAGCTCTTTTGAATGATGAAATAAAAAATACCCCCTGCCATTTGAAATATGCGATATATTGGCAACACGGGGTACATTTTGGGGCCTACGCCTCCCCTTAAGGGAGGTGGGAGCCCCTCGATATTTTCTCTGAAGTCGCTTAGGGGTAATAGATTATTCCTGAATTTTTCAGATTTTTACAATCAACCAGGCGCTCACAGCAAAAGTGTGAACTCATTTCTCGGACACCCTGTATATTTGTAGCCTTATCATTTTACCCACCTTTCACTCTGATTTTAGATTTTAGCAATCTTTGGAACTGATCTGCATGAGGGGGGGAAAAATCCGCGAAAAATTGATAAACTAAGCTGAGATTGAAAATTTGCCGAAAAGTATAGACGATCCACAGGAAAAGTGATGACGAAAGTTGAAAATGGTCAAAATGTAAGGATTTGCGAATTTTTACGTGCAAAAAAAAAAAAAAAAAAAAAAAAAAAAAAAAAAAAAAAAAAAAAATCCGCAAAAAATTGATAAACTAAGCTGAGATTGAAAATTTGCCGAAAAGTATAGACGATCCACAGGAAAAGTGGTGACGAAAGTTGAAAATAGTCGAAATGTAAGGATTTGCGAATTTTTACGTGCAAAAAAAAAAAAAAAAAAAAAAAAAAAAAAAAAAAAAAACGCGAAAAATTAATGAAATGAGCTGAAATTGAAAATTTAGGGTAAACTATAGACGATCCACAGGAAAAGTGGTAACAAAAGTTGAAAATAATCAAAATTTAAGGGTTTGCGAATTATTACTTTACAGAAAATGAAATTGACGATAACTGAGTAAAACAGTGGGTTAAGCAAAAAGAATTAATTCGTTGAAATCCTACAAACACATTGTTGCAATGGAAATGAAACAGGCACGTGTCGGGATGGTGAACGAGCACACCTCCCCTTTCTGTTGCAAGAGAGTAAATTTGGGAATTGCATCACCTTACATCATAACGCTCCTCTTCCATGCAACCCCCCCCCCCCTTATACTAAGTCTCTTATTTAACTCCCG
>VMOF01000320.1:15519098-15652308 GCA_011764245.1 Trialeurodes vaporariorum
TTAATGGCATTTTGAAAATCACCGAAGATTCCACCGGTTGAGAAAAGATTACAGAGGTTAGTTCAGTGTATGATCTGTAATGCACGAAAATACTGGCATCTTTTATCTTTTCTCAACCGTTAGAGTCGTCGATAACTTTGAAAACTTGCGGATATTTTAATGAATTAACGGCGTTCCCACCGATTGAGAAAAGATTACAGATCAGAGTATTTTCTTGCATTACAGTCGCATACACTTAATTGAACCATGCAATCTTTTCTCAGCCGGTGGAATCATCGGTGAATTTAAGAATGTCATTAAATCTACACAAATCGGCAGCTCTGGTGCATTGAGCAGTACACCTTGTTTTGAATTTGTATTAACTATCATATCGTCCGGTTTGATTTCCAACAGCTTCAATTTCTTATCATAATAATTTTTCGACGTTTGTTTCGCTTTGACTGAATTTTCTTTCTCTATAATTTTTTTTTTTTTTTTTTTTTTTTTTTTTTTTAATTTCAATCAATCGTAAATGATCATCATAGTTATATCTAAAAGTTGGATTTTGAGAAATGGTGCACTGAAAAAAAAAAAACATAGTTAAATGAACTACGGACGTAGTTCATTTAGCATTTTTCTGATGTTAAAAAAAGATGTGCGACAAAATTAAATGTTGAATCTACAATCCAAAATCTCCAATTCGTCAATAGTAATAAAGCAGCATCAAATCTTTGCTGGATCAACAATTTCATACTGTCCAAATTACATTAAATGAAATTGCTAAACCTTCGATGAGAACACTGTGCAACGATATGGATAGTACTTGAAACAAGTCAGAGCTAGGTTCGAGGTGCTTTCTCGTCTCTGGGTGTTGCTATTGGTATCGCTGCACTTGAAGGCGCATCGTGTTCCCTTCCGCTGCATCGAGTCGTGAGAAAAGCGAAAAATTTTTGGAGGTGTGGATAATTGGGGTGTTTGAGAAACACTTTTAGTCGCTGATTTGACATTAGCCGAGCACTGCGCTGAGTGCAAATCTATGAGTAATTAGTATTGTTTTATGATGGTTTTGTTTCTATTAAAATGCATTATTCAGAGGATACATCTCGATTATCCACGAATTGAATGTCAACATTTTGAATAAATACCTTTATTTTTGGAATTAGCGACCGAAACTTCATACTCTGGACAATGAAATCGTACTACAAGACTTTTTGGTCTGGCTAAATCTAAATGCTGAGCACTCTGGAGCCATTGCGTGGATTGTTGCCTCTCGGAAGCGTCCGTTATACATTGACCAGTGGGCCACTGCCGTAGAATGGCGGTGACAATCCACTACTGGGACAATCCGCCCTTAGACGATCCGCCGGTTGGGGCTATCGTAAAACGAACGCTTCCAAGTGGCGACATGCCACGCAATGGCTTTGAAGTCCACTCCGCTAGCACTATGGGTCTGGGTATAAGTGAGCAAAAATTTCCTTTTAGAGGGATTTGAAATAGCATACTTAAATAATTGCATCCGCTGTAGAATAAAGAATGATCAAAAACGGGCTAAATTAAGATTCTGGGAGAACTACACGTTTTTCCGCGAAACGAAAATCGAGTTTTCTGAAGTTATGATTTGACCGATTTTAAAGTTTGTTAACTTATTTTATAGGAAATTTGATTTTCCCTTTTAAAATTGGTCCCTAGCAATTTGACATTCGACGCGCCATTAGCGCACAGTTTGAAAAAAAAAAAAAAAAAAAAAAAAAAAAAACTCAAAAAAATGGAAAGATTGAAGATTTTTAGCGGGAAGGGGCTTCCCTCCCCCTTCCGAAAGGCTATTTTTAGTAAACTTTCGATATGTTGTTTAGAACGTACTAATAGACATTTTTCAGCCAAAAAAGCTTCTGCCCTGACTACTATCGGTATTACCTTATTGACGGTAAAACCTCAGCCTCAGCAGATTTTAAATCTTCTCGCGCCTTCATTTCACGAGTTATGAAAAAGCTGTTCCCACACGTAGGAACTGTTATCTCGCAACAGCTCCATTTTTTACAGGAAATTTTTGGGTTAAAGGGGGGGGGGGGCTAGGTTACTTGCTACAGTGCGAGTGAAACTATTTTGCGCCTGAAATTCGCAGGGTATGAAAAAACCGTACTACTCGTGGGAAAAGTTATCTCGCAACAGCTCCATTTATTTCCGGCGCTCGTTCGAGGCTCAAGTGAAGGCGCTGCCGCGCCGCTAGGATATTGCTATGATGCGATAGTCCGCTATACATATTCGTTCCCTTAAAATCAATGAGCAACTATTCCTACTCGTGGGATGAGGAATTGCATACTCAAATAATTGCAGGCGCTTTTGTAAATAGATCGCTTCCGTGAGGCGCGGCGCACTGTGTTCCAGAATCCAGTTTTAGCTGGATCATTGGAGAATTCGCATTATTTTGTCACAGGCTAGGGTACGAGTAAGGATAGGGATGTGACCAATTTCGTTAAAGATCACCTATCTCTACGCAATCCGAGTGGCGCGGCGCGGCGCACGGTGTTGCGTTTTACGCTCATTTTGGAAAAAACCTCGTAACTTTTTCAGGAGAGCGAATTAAACGTTGAAACTTTCAGGAATCGTATTTCTCATAGTAATACACCTACAGGTGAATGGTATTGTTGTAAGTCGCTTTCAAGGGTGGAGGGAGGGGGGGGGGGTCAATTTTTATTTAGTCGAGTTCTATATGGCAAAACTGTCCAAAAAAATTGAAATTTGGTGTCTGGGGGGATTTGTTAAAGTTGAATTCCAAATTTTTCATCAGTTTTTCAAATTCTAAAATCCAAGATGGCCCGCCGACCAAGTAGTGGGAAAAAAATTTTCTGCAGCCATCTTGGATTTCCGAATTTTGAAAAACGGGTGCAATATTTGAATTCAACGTTAAAAAATACCCCCGGGTACCAAATTTCAAGTCATTCAGACGGTAAAAACCGTCTCTGCCAACTTTTTGGGTAAAATACCGCTCGGCCCAGCCGCGGCCGGAGTCCGTTTCATGCGTTTTCATGCGCTCACTTTTCAACTTAAAATGCGTGTATCTCAAAAAGGTGCAAATATGTGCAAGAGATTTTTTCAGGAGATATTCTACATAGTATGAGCTTCCATTTAATTGAAGTTTCAAACCGGAGGCAAGCGGAGCTAACTTCCAAAAGTCTCAGGGAAACTCAAAATTTTGACATTTAGACCTTTCGCTTTTAAAGTTATGTAAAATAGGTGTCCTTCGTTATTTTTGAAAAAACTAGGCATCAAAAGATAGCTCAGAGTCCGTAGTTTAATCACTGAAAATTCTGTTAACCCTTAGATGTCCGTGTCTTTTTTTGTACGAAAACGCCCGAGCCGGGTCCATTGGACCCGTATTTAAAATACACGGGTTTAAGCAGTTTCGGTCCTTTTTTTCTCCATTTTACTCAGTATCTTAGCTTCTTGGTTTTAGAAACAGGTTAGAATACTTCAATGTTGTTGAGCAAATTGTCAAGCATGATCACCAAATCCTTTCCTCCCCCTCTTCCTCCCCCAACGCATTAAACCACCCCCTAACTCCGTTTGCTATACGCCCACAAAATTTAGCTCCGAAGATCAAAATCTAATAAGTTACTCTATTATTCCTAAAATAATAAATTGGTGTTTTTGCATGTGCACCAAAGGTTTAGAAAACAGAGGCATCATTTGGAGGGTCATGAATAGCAACCCCCTCCCACCCCCTCAACTCCCCACCTGAAACCGAGAAGTTCAACGTTTTAGGGCAATATTCGGCACCATTTCGTGGTTTCTAATAGTACTTCCCTTCCAAGAAGGATCCTTTGTAATTAGCGGGGGGGGGGGGGTTATTTGCTCCACCAAACTCTTTGTAACACCCTGCAATTGATGCCTCTGTCTGAAAAAATAGCGGTTTTTGGAGGGGATGTTAGATTTGGGAAAACAATGTATTATTGTGAAAAAGTTATGATGCGTTGACTCAGTCTCAGAACTTTCTCACAATAATACATTGCTTCCCCAAATCTCATATCCCATCCGAAAGCCACTACATTTTCAGACAGAGGCATCATTTGCAGGGTTTTACAAGAGAACGGTAGAACAAAAACCTCCACCCCACCTGCTAGCTGTACAAGAGAGCACTGTTGGAAGAGAGATTCTAAGAAACCGCACTGAAAGGTGCCGAACATTGTCCGAAAAACTTTGAATTTTGCAGTTCCATATAAAGGGGTGGGGGGGGGTTGCTATTTGTGTCCCTCCAAATGATGCCTCTGTTTTCTAATCCTTTGGTGTAAATGCAAAAAATGCCAATTTAGCATATCAGGAATAATAAAGCAAGTTCTTAGATTTTGTTCAGAGCAAGAGTAGGTGGGTGCACGGCAAACGGGGTTCAGGGAGGGTTGAATGAGTTGTGGGAGGAAGAGTAGGGGGGGGGGGGGGGGGGGGGGTTCGGTGAGCATGCTCGACAGTTTGTTCATCAACATTCAAGGATTGTAATCCGTTTCTAAAACTGGGAAGCTAAGATACTGATTAAAATGGAGAGAAAAAAATGAAGATAAATAAAAACTAATTTTCAAAGTCCAAAATTAGCCTTATCACTGTTTTTTGTTTGTTTATATGACATCAAAATGTAAAAATCATGACGGTCTCTGTAGCCAACTGTCAACATCATGAAGTACTGAAAATTTCCACACAAAAAATTAATATCCCAACAATATCACATCAAAATAACGGACGGGTCCAATGGACCCGGCTCGGTCTTTCTCGGGGTAGTCGTGAAAAATTTGGCCCTGTGCCCCCCCTTATTATTTTTTTCCCCCAAAATGATGAAATTACTATTTTTTAGAGTTTTTTCAGAGCATTTCATGAAGCTCAAGTTTGTATGGCCAGTGAACAGCTGCAGGCAGCCAATTTTAGCATACGTTGGGTCCATTGGACCCAGCTCGGACATCTAAGGGTTAAAAAAGATTCCTTCTACACACTTCAAATTTTGCGTAGAGTTGACAGTTGAAAACGCTCTTTTTTCAAACCTTTCAGAATGAGACATTTTAAGAGCCCTTATTTGGCCTAAAATATTTTTTTTTTTTTAAAAACAGTTTCAGAGTGACATTCCACGTACTCTGAGGAGTATTTTCATGTATTTGTTTCCTTAAAAGGGCGAATGTCAAGTTGGGGGTTTTTTCCACAGGCGGACACACTGTGCGGCGTGCGATAATTCTATGATTTGCAAGATCCGAGGTCTTCATGGCCATAGACACTTGTCCTTCTCTTCTTTATTTTGTACCAATCTTTAATAAGTTATACTCATTGTTTTTGCAACATTTCTCTGATTTGTAATTTGATTATTGGCGTATTAAAAGTGCAACAGACCCTTTGGTCCACAAACTGGATTTGAGCCCAGAGATTGAACTGAGAGTCAACTTTTCATACGTAATTAATACTCAACTTTGAGGGGGGGGGGGGGGATCGATGAATCGAGAAAGATTTTGAAGTTCGCTTTGACTGTGGACCTAGCTTATCGTGGACTCTGCGCTTCAGCCTGGCAGGCTGACTAATGCCAATCACCCACGCCCAAGTTGCCATATGGATTGTGCAACTCGTTTGTGTTTTTATGAATAACGTGATGCCGTTACAGGGGCGTGCCGTGGTTTCCAGAGAGGGGGGGCAAGAATGCAATCTTGCCGCCCTCCGCGAACAAAATTATAAATTTGATGACCTTTTTTTTTTTTTTTTTTTGCTTGTTACGCACTGATTTTGCCGCCCTCTGAAATTCATTTTGAAATTTGATAACCTTTTTTTTTGGTTGTTCATCCTGATTTTGCCGCCCTCCCCGAGAGTGCCGCCCGGGGCAAGGGTACCCACATGCTCCCCCCACGGCACGCCCCTGTGCCGTTAAATGTAAAACTTTATTAATTATTTTGATAGTTTATTGTCATCTAAGTACTCAAGTAGTTTACTTTTTTCTCTCATTTGTACTCAGCCTTGAAAATAAGTTTCAAGGGAGCAGCGGAAACAAGGTGGGAGGAATCATCAAGTGAACTACAATCAGATGGAAGCACAAGATCAGTATCGAATACTGTTACTGGGAAGGAAACATATTTTGACTACAAATACAATTTGCTGGAAGGAAGTAGTAAGTTTATTTCTGTAATAAATGCTTCTGCTAATGTCCATTAAATAAGAGTAAGTAACTTGTCTGAAAAGTAACGATGGCCTGATTTATAGAATTGGACATTTATGCTGTCAGATGTAAAAACTATCTGAAAAGATTGTAATTTAAAGAACTAAGGTGTGTTAAGTAAACATCAGAAGTTCATACAAAACCTCAACCACCTTCGAAACTTGACCAAAAATTGGATTACATCAGAATTTGAAATCCATGAAGGTGTTATCCCTGGTAAAAGTTTTTCATTGGTGACCAATAAAAAGGTTCCAATTCTCCAGTGACCAATGAATTTTTCATTGGTGACCAATGTAATTTCATTGATCACCAATGAAAAATTCATTGGTCACTGGAGAATTGGAACCGTTTTATTGGTCACCAATGAAAAACTTTTACCAGGGATAGGATTCTAAGGTGTGAAATCAATTTATCAATTTATGGGGGGAAAAATACTGAAGCATTTCATCTTTAGCTCTTGAATTTCCCGTGAAGAATTAACTTGCCAATGGAAACATTTTTCGTACATAGTTTTTTTTTTGAGCCAACTAAAGATTTTGCTCAAAGATTTGCTTGATTGTTCAGCAAAGGTGAAATTTGTTCATTTGCTCAATTGTATTTTAACAGGGACTAATCGATGAGGAACTGATATTCCCCTAAGGCATTGTCGTTCGGAGTAATTTTGTCTGCCGCATCTACTGATGAAATAGAATCTAACAGCAGTTTCAGAGGCTAAGTCGATAAAGTATTGGCTGATGCCATTGTATAATGTACAGTGTATATCATCGGTCTTGAGATCCCGCAAACTATTTTCTTATTTTGAAAATAACTTGTTGGGATTTCAGGTGAAATTGAAATCCCGGACGGAAAAAATTCTTATCAGTTCAGCGCAACGCTTCCCGTAACTGCGCCATCATCTTTTGAAGGAAATCACGGATTCATCCGGTACAAAGTGATAGCAACTCTGGACCGGCCATGGAAATTCGACCATCGCACCGAAGCTGTGTTCTCTGTTGTGACTCCTCCAGATCTGAATTACTACGATAAAGTCAAGGTTATTCTTTATGTTCCTTCAAATAACTGAATTTCATTACTTACATTGATCAAAAACTTTACACAAAGTTTTAACTTTAACTGTACCTAAGTAATAGTTGTGCATATTACAGTGTCTCCAATCTCATTTATTTATTTTTAACAGCTTTTTTATATTTATTTTTTAGTTATACATACGAGGGGTGTTCAATCAGTAAGTATCCCCTCTCTCTAAAATCCACAAAAATGGACCGATTTTAAAAAGTGAGAACTTAAAATCTTTGTTAGGATATATTAAATCTAGAGGTTTATCTTTCAAAGCAATCGGATAAGATGCGGCCGCACACGGGCCGCGAAACCGTGCCTCGGGGGTGAAAAAGCAGAAAATCTTTCCGAATTCTGCGCTGCTTAAAATCGCTCTCATTTTTTAAAATCGGTCCATTTTTGTGGATTTTAGAGGGGGGATACTTACTTATTGAAATCCGACTGAGCCAGCGGGAGCGCATCATGCCGCGGCTCGTGTGCGGACTCGTCTTATCCGATTGCTTTGAACTTTAAACCTCCGGATTCAAAATATACTAACAAAGATTTTAAGCTCTCATTTTTGAAAATCGGTCCATTTTTGTGGATTTTTGAGAGGGGGAAAGGTACTTACTTCTTGAACACCCCTCGCAGTTAAAAAAAAAAAAATGTACAAAGTTGCCAGCCGCATATGCGAGGCTATCGGCATAGCTATTTAGATAAAAGTACTAATAAAATTGTTTCCACCGTTTAGATACAAATGGAAGAGGGGGAAAAAACAAGAAATATAAAGAGGATATAGTAAATAGTAAAAAAGAATACAAAGAGAAAGATTAATGTAAATAATGAAGGTTGACCAAGTTTGTTTAACCCCCCCCCCCCCCCAAGGGTGATTATTTATTAATTACTCTAATTTTTTTAGGCGTACCATACGAAGTATATGGCAAGCTTCTTCCAGTCGTTTTGGTGAATACAATGATAACAATGATAACATATATCCAATCTATAGATGCGCCCTCTGTGGCCATGCTTGGTAGATGGAAGCATTACTACAGTATTTATTTAACTAGGTAATTCTTATGCATTTTTTTTTTTTAGAGCATGAGTGTCATGCTCTATTGAAATCGTTTCTACAAGGTCAATAATGCTTTTCTTATAGGAACGGCATGGTTCGGGGGTCCGCTCGGGGGATCGCTTGGTTTCAGTATCGAGAACGGGTCCTCGAGGACCGATTGACCCATGTGATTCCGCCAATCCGGTGTCCTCCCAATTTGTCGCTTTTTCTTTGTGGCGGGAGTTTTTGGCCAAGATTGAGGTTAAGCATTTTTGGGAATGTAATTACGTTACTAATTTGGATCAGACTTCAACGAAATTTTCTGTATGAGATATTGGGGTTTTATACCAGAGGATTGTGTCCATGTTTCGTGTATTCTGCGATTTAAAATGCATTTAGATGATTTCAAATTTCCAATCCTGTTATTGTTGATGTTTCGGTCCGCTAAAAGAGTTCGTTTGGGAACGCGATCGGCGTTGCGTTTTAAGGTGAATCCTCAGCGACCTGTAGTAAGATTCTCATCCGCTAGATAACGCCACTGTTCCGCGGTCCTGAAACCATGCTTTTTCCGCCTTTAATCGTTAATTGCGAGAGCTAGAGTTAACTTTTCGAAAATGTAAGAACGTTGCGTTCTAGATCAAATCGTAAGGAAAATTTTAAGACCATTCCGAGCCATGGACGAAGATATAACTAAGAACTGCCGACTTCCTATCTCCGCCCGTGTAAAACCTGTTAGCGGGTTTTCGAGCGCGACCGCAGCGCTCCAAGCAGCAGTAAGGGTCAACTAAAAGCGAACCGCTGCAGCGGTGGCCGCTCCGGCTCCCTTTCTCCCCATGCCTTCCCGCAAATGTATACCGTGTAGGTAATTTGAATCACGATTGAACGAAGGGAACAAATGATCAGCGAATTAAAAGGAAGCAAAATCCGCTAAAAAGCAAACGTCTGGAGTATTTCTTGAAAGATTCCTGAATTGTCGAAAATGATTAATCAAGGACTGAAATACTATACACCACAGTTAACCTCAAAACGGAATCAACAAGAAAGAGTACATAGACATTTGTTTTATTAGTAGAGATCAGGCGACTCTTTTAATTTGCTGATGATTTCTGTTACCTTGTCCAAAGTTGATTCTGGATTTCCCTTGCTTTCGATCTTCCATTGAGATACTGAGTTATCTGATCCTCTGGGTCGCCGACAACAGTTGACAGCCATGCCATAACAGACCAACTCCAACAACGGTTTTAGCAGTAGCACAGCATGTGAGCATGGACACATCGCCAGGATCGCTCACTTGAAAGAGTAGTTCAGCTGACCGCTGCTTGGAGCGCTGGGGTCGAGAGCAAAACAGGACTAACAACAGTCGGCAGTCCTTAGTTATATCTTCGTCCATGGTTTTGCGACGACCTCCCGTCCCCTTTGCCTCCCCACGAACTACTGCACCTACGCCTACAACAGTTGCTTGCCGCGTTGTGCAGATTGCATGAATGATGTGTGTCCATCTACTTCATCCCAATTTCACAGCCATCACGGTGCCACGCCCGCCACGGGTCTTCTACCTGGTTTTATGCGACATCGGTCATCGTGGCTCAGTGTTACATGGTAATCAGCGGCGGATTCGGGAAAGGCACGCCCCCCCCCAACTCACGGTAGCCTTTGCCTTTTTTCAACAGAAAAAATCCCATAAATTCCTCCCTGCAAATTTGAAAATTCATAGGCGTGAAGCCCCCCCCCCCTAAAAGATTTTCTGGATCCGCCATTGTTAGTAATTTTTGCGGCACACTACGCCGATTCCCGTGCAAATTCCTACACTTACCTTTCTCCCTTATCTGTCAATGGGCGCCCCCCCCCCTAATTCAGAAAAATCAAAACTTTACAATAAAAAAGAATCGGAACATTCGAAGATCAAATAATAACGAAAGGAGTAAGAGTTAACAAACTTTATTCTTAGTTTACTTTACAATTTTAATTAGGGGCGTAATTTAGGGGGGGGGGCAGGGCGGGAAGTAGCCCCCCCTAAGCAGTGGTGCCCAACCACCCCTTGCCACTATACAGCTCGCCCCCCCGTTTCAGGATTCCTCTCCCCCCAGATCTAGACCTCCCCCTGATTTTTACCCCACCCCCTCCTGATTCAGACGACATCATCCTTCCCACCCGTCATCTCCCTCGCCGAAAGAAGTTTTAAAATCTACTAGTATGACGTGTCTACATTGGCAACTACCGTTGGCAACGAGAATTTTGCGAACTTCCTTGAAAATTCAGAATCCTCTGGTCGATAATTACATGTTAGAGAATGTATAGGCAGAGTTTTGGTTTTGTTAATTTAAATAGGTTAACTCTTAGAATTCATCAGGACAATGAAAATAAAGAAGGAATAGTTGTACTCAGCTTTTTACTTTTTCTATCATCTGATGCTGTCACTTTATTCATAATATCAAACACGTCAAAAATAGAATTACTTTTGATACAATACATGCTACAATCACTTAAAATTTTCTACCATTTGGAAGGATAATTGATTTATTTCTTTTTTGGGCGGAAGTGGGGGGGGGGGGTTCTCTAGACTTGCCCGTCTCTAGGTGGTGCCCCCTAGACCTTCCATTGACATTCAAAAAGTTGCCCCCCGGGCAATTGTTTTGCGGGTGCCCATGTCTTTGTCCATGGTCTCTGAACCAGAAATTGAACGTTCTTTCGGTCTGTGGCTGCCTTCTTTTCTCATAAGTTTAGACACGGCCACCCTGAAAACCCCCACAAAAAGTTAAAAGTCCGCAATCCGCACCCTCGACCCGCAGCCACTATCAAAAGAAAATTTGCCGTGACTTGCAGGTACTCTCTCCTCCCCCCCCAACTTAGTTTAGACAAAATATAAAATTAAAAAAAAAAAGAAAAAAAAAAAAAAAAAAAAAAAAAGTGAAAAATAGAATGTATGCCCAGCAAAGGGCCCCCTCCACAGTTTTCCAAGAGAGGGAGCGCCCCCCTTGCCAGCGTAACTCCGAAAAAATAATTCCAACTGGGGCCAAGTAACTCAAGTAAGGTCTCAAAATGAAATCAGATGGATCCAAAATTTTAACGGCGAGTCCCGGTAAGCTTACTCTTTTGATCGGTCCAAACCGAATTGCGATACATCGATTTACTCTCGAGATATCGATTTTTCAAAGGCGCGCGGTATAGGGTCAGAAATCTAAGATTCTCTAAAATCCGCGAATTTCGACTCTCATGGACCTAGCATGCGCCGTGAGAAGTCATATGTGAGTTTTTTTAGTTCACATGAAGTTCATTAACCCTTTGAGGGGCAGTGGCTAGTGCCACTAGCCATTTATTTATTTTTTCCCGAGCTTATGAGACAGTGGTATTGTAACTAGCCACTTTTTTGGTTGGTAAGATGTTCTAAAATGGGGAAAAAATATTTTCCCCATGGCAGCACAGCGGTAAACATTATTTTTAGACCAGGTAAATGTTGACATTTTGAGATTTTCCCTCCAAGACGGACCGGCTCCCGCTAATGTAGTAATATTTTTTTTTTTGGAAGGTTTTGGCAAATTTTGAGGCGATTATGAATTTTGAAAGTATTTTGAACATTTAAAATACTAGTGAGTAAAAATTTTTGATTTTTTAATATAATTACAAGCGTTAGAAAAAGGTGGCTAGTACACTAGCCACGCCCCTGAAGGGGTCAAACAGTGATGCATTGTCTATTTCCAAGTTTTTCGCCTTTTAGAAGGAATTTTAGGGCTCAGATAAGACGTTCAGAGGTTTTTATAACTTGAACTACTTATTCACATTCTAAATTCTTGCATTCAGCCAATAATAGGCCTCGGAGATTCATTGAAGCAACATCGTCGTTTACAGCATTGTTTACAGCGTTTTGCCGTTTTACAGCATATTTTGGATTTTTTTCGGTACTTTCATAAAGAATGTAATGTTTTTATTCCATTTATATTATCTTTATAGTCTAGAAAACAATTTGAAAAAAGAAAAAAGTCACATCTTCTGTTGCAACATAGCCAATGATCACTTTTTAGCGCAGCTCGAAGCAAAAATGTTGCTCTGCCACACACTAAATTCGGATTAACTTCAAAAGTTACAATTTTTTGGGGTAAACTTTACTGGGCAATTTTGTTCTCTATAGTGTAAATAACAATTTTATGATTTTTGAGATTTTTTGGTGCTCCTCAAGATGTCTAAAAAGTTAATTTTAGTCGATCATAGGTCAAAAAGTGCCATTTACGCGTTATTTTCAAGACTAAACCATGTTTAAATAAGTTTCTTGACTGTGTTTACAATTTTTTCTCATAAATAATTGTTTAATTGATTGATTCTAATTTATAGTTGTCATTGTTGGCCCTTTTAAAAATTTAAATTTTAAAACCCGATTTTCGAAAAAATATGGTAACCAAATTTCTAGCCCTTTGAGGGGCAGTGGATAGTTACACTAGCCACCTGTTTTCTCCTATACTAGTATATGGAATTGCATGAAAATTTTTTTGGGGTCTATTTTTACCCCAAGGAACCTAGAAATGCAAAAAAATTTGGAAAAAAATGATTTTCCTTAATTTGCCCCTCAAAGGGTTAAGGGCCCTGACAAATGTCGGACCGATAAAGTCTATATCGGGGGGGGGGCGGGGGGGCGTGGCCCCAACTCCAGCGTAAGTCTCACGTACAATGTCTAACTGCGGCCGCGGGAGGTCCCATAAGATCCGTTTAAAAACTTGGATGGATCTGAATTTTTTTCAAGAATTATCTAAAAGCTGAAGCTACCGCCCAATCCAAACCGCAGTGCGCAATCCATCGATTCGTTCTCGAGATATCGATTTTTCAAAGGCGTGCGGTCTTGTCAGATCGACCTTAGAGGGGCGCTGGAGGCTGGAAAAAGGCGAATTTCGTCTCTCACGAACCAGTCGTGTGCCGTATTATATCGGTTCCGCTTTTTTTCGGGTCCCAATGATGTCCCGAGAGGGCTCAATGCAGTTTCGAGCCAAAAAATATCATCTTAGGGGGACTTATTAAAAATATCAAACTACTCCCCGTTTCAGCGTAACTCTGACAAGAAATGTCTAACTGCGGCCGCGAGAGGTCCTGTAAGGTCATTAAATAAACTCGGATGGATCTGAAATTTTCGAGGTTGTCAGTCACAAGCAAGCGCTTTCGACCGGTGCAAACCGAATTGCAATACATCGATTCACTATCGAGATATCGATTTTTCAAAGGCGCACGGTCTTGTCAGATCGAACATTGAAATAAACTGTGGATACTCTGTATCCGCGAATTTCGTCTCTCATGGACCGTTTAAGCTCCCTTAAAAATTGAATGAGCTTTTTTCAAATTCATATTACGTTCCTTAAGGGCCTTGATGAGTGTCGGATGACATTTGATCAATATTAACATTCATTTTTTAATCTGAGACAAAAAGAGCTGAAACCATAAAGACGAAGAATTTCCATCGTGATGACTTTGGTTCAAGCGAGGAAAATTCTATAGAGGTCCCAAATAACTAGACTAGACTTTCCGGCTTGCTAGGATTGGTATTAAGAATTTCCTTCCTGATGACTTTGGTTCAGGCGAGAGAAATCTAAAAAAGTCCCAAATAACTAAACTAGACTTTGCGGCTTGCTAGGATTGGTATTGCGTCATCCGATTTTAAAGGAACTATCACTATCGAAATCGATTTTCAAAACCACAGTATTCACCTCGCCTCGTGAACAACTGTTTCAACACGCTATAAGTAAATTTTCATTCCCACTTTGACCTATCAAGTTATTTTTACAGCGATCACTGTTATACAAACACAAATGCAGCGTTGCGATTGACTTTGTCGCAGTTTTGTACTATCAATATGGAACTCCACACTTACAATGATTTACGGCCGACACTCATGCTCTCTTTGCTAACACTGTTCCAGTGTTGCAAGTTCCAACTTGTTTGTTTTTTGTTTTGTTTTGTTTTTTTCCTGTTAGGAGTTTTGGGGTATCCAACAGCTCATTTGATTTTTAGAGAACGTGCAGACTTCGAACGGCTGATTTCGAATCGGTTCCCAAATAATTCTACTTAATATATCGTTTACATATCGGCTCCTGTTCTGTCGATGATCACATAAACGCGATGGTTTCGTCTATGTAGCTGTAAGTCGGTGATAATAGTGTCTTGTGTAGCGCAGGTTGTTTGAAATGGAAATGACTTCCTGAGTTAATGAGTGGATTTTGAAAGTTTTTAATGTGAGCGTCGTTATTTTCGCTGCATACGTTAGAATTAATGGGTCATATTGCTGTAGGAATAGTTTACGCAACCGACTCATTGGATCCAATGATTTTCAGCTATGTACACGAATTATTTTATCGTGCTTCTCCACACTCTCCACTCAGTTCCACTCTTCTCCACTTTTTTTCAAGCTTCTCCACGCTTGGTCACGCTTGATCACGCTAGGTTACGCTTGGTCACGCTTGATCACGCTAGGTTACGCTTGGTCACGCTTGGTCACAATCCTCTACCTTTCTCCACCACTTGCTTAACTTTTTTCCACTTTTGGACGACCCCAGACCATATTGCGGTGGGAAACCGAAAGCTGCGATGGAAAACAAAACAAACAAAAAAAATCGAGAAGGAAGAAAAACAAGTAGCCAGAGCTTTACGGCTTACAGCCAGAAATCTGTCTTTCCCTCTCTTTATCCATACTAGAACGGATTTATGTTCCCTAGAAAAGGACAGACAAACTCTTTTAACAACATTCCATCCTTACTCCATCCTTTTCTAACGCATGTGTTTAAATAGACAAAGAGAGAGAAAGACAAATTCTTGGCTACAGCTCTGCAAGTAGCAATCGTCGGAAGACTTCAGGCGAATTTTCGCGATCGAATATCATAAACATTACCAACCTAACTACATATTTGAGGAAACCCAATTGCGTTTTTAGATGTGTTTTCGGGGCATCGATGGCATCAATTCGATTTCGAATTCACCTCCGGACTTGAATTTAAAATCGAATTGATGCCATCGATGACTGAAAACACCGGAAAAGTTCGAAAAACACGATCCAGTTTCGTGTCATCCACCGTTGTCATGCGTAGGTTGGTAATGTTGTTGTCGAATATATTCGTCGCGAAAATTCGCCTGTTGAGTTAATGGAGAATGGACAGTTGTGTATAAGTACAAATATGGACTAGTGGGGACAAAGATACCTGTCCAGGACATGCAATACGCAACACACACCCAATACATGTGTTGAATTGTATCCTGTGCATTGCGTATTGCATATACCCTGACCATACATCTTTGTCTCCGCTAGTACAGCTACAACTTTGCAAAAGTGGAAGCGAAGGAAGAAGGAGATGGAAAGAAGAAATGGAGAAGCAAGAAAGAGTGAGCAGAAAAACTAAATTATAGTATAGCTACCGTCAGGAGACATATTGTGACAATCAATGGAGGTTTGTCTAAAATTAATTACTCTCCTGTAAAAGTGTGCAAGCGGGAAAGGGAGGTGGAGGAGGTAGTATGTAGAACCGAAGTATCACGAGGAAGGAAAAACGAGTGGCAATAATAATTGGAAGACATTGCGTTAGTGTTAACCCTTTCATGCACGCATTTTGGGATCTGAGTTCTTTTGAGATTTATTTAGACCGTTCGAAAGAGGACACTTTTTTAAGAATTTTGATGGGTCACACAACTTTTTGAAAAATTTCCATTTAAATTCCATTGAATTACATGTTACTTAAAATGGTACACATGTGTACCACTATCCAAGAAAGGGTTAAATCGAGTACGCTACTTTGAAGAAGGTGGGATGTGCAACGAAGAACCGGAGAACCAAAGAGAATAGAAAGACCAGTAAAGCAATGGAAGGAGGAAGAGATTGCGTTAAAATGAGGCGTTGCGTAAAAGTAACTACCAAGAGCACTTACTTTGGAAGAGTGGAAGCGAGGAAGGAAGAAGTAAGTACCTACTAAGTACCCTCCTGTACAAGTAAGTGTACAAGCATTATGAAGCAAACTAAGTGGAGGAGGTAGTATGAAGACTGAAGAGCCGGGTGATTGGACGAGAAAGAAAGCTAAAGGACAGTGAAGCGTGAAATTTAGCTGCAATGTATTTTATTCATTTGAATTCACCAAAAAAGTCGAACGCTACAGTCATCGGCGATGACCAGGCATTTCGACCTTTCTAATGTGTTTAAATGGGGAAAACGGACTTGCCAAATCGCACGCCTCGCCACTGAGAAAGGACCCGTAGCAATCGTAGGAAGACATTGCATTGCGTCACTGGGAATTCGTGTAAGCACCATACTTTGCAAGAGTCGAACCGCAGTCCGCAAGAAATAAGGAGGTGCAAAGAAAAACCAGAGAACCAAAAAGAGAAAGGAAATACCAGTAGCAATGGAAGGAGGAAGACATTGCGTGAGTGGTAATTCCAGTAAGTACTCTACTTTGCAAGCAATGCAAGCGTTTAAGCGAACGGAATGGAAAGAGGGGGGGGGAAGCCAGAGAACCAGATAGAAAGGAAAGACCAGTAGCAATGCAATGGAAGGAGGAAGACATTGCGTTAATGGAAATTCGTGCAAGTAGGTACACTACTTTGCAAGCGTCGAAGAGCAAGAAGGAAGGAGGTGCAAAGAAAAACCTAAGAATCAAAAAGAGAAAGGAAATACCAGTAGCAATGGAAGGAGGAAGACATTGCGTGAGTGGTAATTCCAGTAAGTACCCTACTTTGCAAGCAATGCAAGCGTTTAAGCGAACGGAATGGAAAGAGGGGGAAAAAAGCCAGAGAACCAAATAGAAAGGAAAGACCAGTAGCAATGTAATGGAAGGAGGAAGACATTGCGTTAATGGAAATTCGTGTAAGTAGGTACACTACTTTGCAAGCGTCGAAGAGCAAGAAGGAAGGAGGTGCAAAGAAAACCTAAGAACCAAAGACAGAAAGGAAAGACCAGTAGCAATGGAAGGAGGAAGACATTGCGTGAGTGGTAATTCCAGTGAGTACCCTACTTTGCGAGCAATGCAAGCGTTCAAGCGAACGGGACGGAAAGAGGGGGAACGAAAGAGAACCAGAGAACCAAAGAGAAAGGAAAGACCAGTAGCAATGGAAGGAGGAAGACATTGCGTTTGTGCGCATGCGCTCGGGAATAGGGAGACGCGCAATGGAGGAAGCGTGGTGGCGTGCATGTACTTGTATGACCAGTAGCCGAAGAAGCTATTAAGAGAGGGAGTGATTGGGGGGGGGAGAGAGAAAGGAATTAAAAAAGTCCGGTAGCAATTGACGGCGAGAGAGCTACAAGCTAAGAAGATACCACGCACTAACTCTATCTCTATCTCTCTCTCTCCTCCGCCCGTCCCGTTCCTTCACCTTCGTTCCTCTTCCTCCGTTTCCTGCGGACCCGCGGACCACGGGAGTTGCGGGCTGCGGAGGAACGCGCGGGAATAGTGGTGATTAGTGCCTCGGAATCACGCCCCATCACGAAACTAGTAGCGGCTCCCGTTGGCGGGTTCTTCCACCCCCCTCCCCCTCCCCCTCTCCACCCTTGCACCCCCGCGTCGTCATACCAGCTGCTGTTCTCCAGCTTCGATGCTCGGCTTCCTCCATTGCGGTGTGGGTCTCTCTCTCTCTCTCTCTCTCTCTCTCTCTCTCTCTCTCTCTCTCTCTCTCTCTCTCTCTCTCTCTCCCCCTCTCTTTTCCTATCTCTCTCTCTCATCTCGTCTCATCTGCCTTCGCAATGAAAGAGTGTAATAAACGCAACCAGCAACCTACAACCACCTGGCGACTATAATCAGGAGTTTTACTTGAATTACACTCATCGGCCCGCGCCACGGTAGCCAAGAGGCATTGGTGCATGCATGGGTAAGTAAATGGGTAATGAGAGGCCTCCACCAGCCGCTGATCGCAGTGGCGGATCCAGAAATATTTCCTTCTCTCTCTTCCCCCATTAGACCTAGTGTGTTAGAAAAGGACAGATCAGGGGCAGTCACGTGCCTTTCGCCCCCTCGTCTATCCTTTTCTAGCACATGCAATCTAATGACCATGGAAAGAGATAAGGACAATATCCTATATCCGCCAGTGGCTGATCAATGGTCTTGCTGCGGTGGAGAGGTAGCCAGAGCTTAGCTGCGGATGTGAAACGCTAAAAGGCCGAAAGCTCTAACGACCCAAGGTAAAAGGGATCATTATGCTACCGTATTGCTTTTACGGAGCTCTTGTTATAGGTTTTTCTGTAGCCAAATGCATTATTGATTCTGACAAACAAAACAAAAAACAAAGTTTGCGTAGAGCCAAAGCAGCCTTTAAAAAATAGCTTCGCCGAGCAATGGCGGATCCAGCCCTCGCTAACGGGGGGATCAAACTCGGGATTTTCGCTACTTATTAGTGACCATGAAAAAGTTCCTCTTCCAGGGAAAGTTGCGGTTGTACCAAACCATTACTTTGGTGAAGTAACCAGCCTCTCTTGTTGCGTTTGCTCTACTGAAGTAGTGCTTCCGTACAGCCGCAAATTTCTCCGGTAGAGCTAGAACTCTTGCTCAGCGAAACTGTTTTAAAATGCCACTTTGGCTCTACTTGAAGTTTGTTTAATCAGTTGATATGAAATGCAGCAGCGGCTCGCGCAATGTGGCAACAATGGATTTCCTCCATTTAAAACTGTGTAAAATAATCGATTACTTGGTGAGGCGTAGCGCCTCACCTAGTATCGATCTTTTAGCATACGTTTAAATGGTAAAAGTGCACGGTTGCCAGATTGCACGAGCCGCCACTGATGAAATGCGACGAAAATGACGATGATTCCAATAAAAGAGGTCTAAAATTTATTAATCACTGAGAAAACTTAGCTTAAAGTTCAGAGAACACGTACAACTCGGCAATAGCGGCTCTTGCCACTGGCGCAACCAGGATATCTTCCATCTCTCTCATTTCCCATTTGAATGTATGAGTAGGAAAAGGACAGAAGGAGGGGGTTTTATCCCCTTGTCCATCCTTGTCTAACATACGTTTCTTAATGGAGAAAAGAGAGAGATGAAGAAACTCTCGGTGCGCTAATGGCTCTTGCAATTTGGCAACAACGTATCATTCTCTCCATTTAATCCAGTGTATAACAATCGATTTTCAGGAGGTGCAATTGCACCCCCAATATATATCGATACTTTTGCATAGGTTTAAATGAAAAAAACATGGTTGCCAAATTGCACGAGTCGCCACTGCAACAGGGTGATACTATAGCATAAAAGGTCGAGGGGAGGGGGAGGGGGTGTTTTACCTCCCCCCCCCCCATGGGCGCCCGCAGAAAAATTTCCAAGGGGGGGCAACATTTTTGAACCCCAACGGAAGGTCTAGGGGGACCCCCCCCCTCTGGTAAAAAGGGAAAACTTTTTTTTTTCACTCAAATAGTGTACAATTATATTAACCCAATTTAGGTGTATCAAATAATAATAACAATTTTGACGTGTTTGATATAATGGATAAAGGGACGACAGATGATAACGATAGTAAAAAAAAAAAAATACATAATTTATTATTCCTTCAAAAAATTAGTTAAAATTACAATATAAACTAGAAATGAAGTTTCTCAACTATTACTCCTTTGATTAACTGTCATTTTAATTTCATTTGCTTTTTTCCTTTCATTTTTCATCGTGAAATTTTGACTTTTTTGAATTCCAGGGGGGGGGGGGGGCAAGTGCCCCCTCTTGCCCCTCCCTCCGGGCGCCCATGCCCCCCCTCCCCCTGCGTACGCCACTGATTTTAAGCTAGGTGCGGCAGCACTTCAAGGCCCAGGCACAAGCTATGATGTATATATCAATTTGCGGGCACTAATGATTGGTATACAACATTGCAACACGCAGCTCAAAAAAGAACTCACGTGCATGTGACCGCTATAGATATACTGACCTCAAGGAGATAATAGCGTATTCATCGGGTATTATCAACGGTTCCCTCAGGCTCTTAAAAAGAATTAATAATGTTGTCTTGTGAATAGGTCTGTCGCAAACTTACGCTATAAGCGATTCAACAGTCGATTCTGGTGTACAAACCTCCAAAAATAACGATGGCAGCACTAAAAACTTCCGAAATCCACCCCTAAACTCAATGAACGCTTTTATTTGGCTGAGGTGAGCGTAATGGTGGCGTTGGGCCGTAATAATGTGGGATTTCCATCTAGTAATACTGTAACGTCATCAAGAAGTGACCAACAATAGACGACTTCCCTTTAACACCGGTGTCACCAGGTGTCGTGGTACCATTAATTAGATGCGGATCATCACTACTCTGATATCTATAATTACTTTGTGAGTCTTCATTCCCAGCGTAGAAAGAGTGACGGAATTCTGATGAGAATCACCCATTATATTAGTGCCCTCCGACGCCATTACATTCTCGCATTTAAACGCATTCTGTGAGTTTAGGGTTGGACTTCGTGAGTTTTTAGTACTATCATCGTTATTTCTTGCCGGTTTTTACGTCTAAATCAATCCTTGTATGACTTACAGCAAAAGTGTGCTTTAATTTCGATGAACTGAGTTCGGTTTATCGACATTAAAACAGCTCTTCCTTGATTCAAGTCGCTTATAGAATCGCTTTACACTCCCCCTTTTATACCCTCTCTATACCGCACTCTGTATACTCCTTTGAAAACAAGGCCATAAAATGAAATGAAATGAGAAGTTTTTAAGCAATTAAGTAAGGCCTGACCCAAAGGGGAGCACGGGGATTGAATGCAGAGCTGCCGATTTGCGTAGATTTGATGGAATTTTGAAATTCACCGAAGATTCCACCGGTTAAGAAAAGATTACAGAGTTTAGTTCAGTGTATGACTGTAATGCGCGAAAATACTAGCGTATTTTATCTTTTCTCAACCGGTATAGAGTCGTCGATAACTTTGAAAACTTGCGGATATGTTAATTAATTAACGGCTATTCCGCAGATTGAGGAAAGATTACAGATCAGAGTATTTTCGTGCATTGCAGTCATACACTGAACTGAACAATGTAATCTTTTCTCAACCGGTGGAATCATCGGTGAATTTAAAAATTTCATTAAATCTACGCAAATCGGCAGCTCTGATTGAATGGCCCTCTCTGTCCTCAAAAGCCTCAAATTCCACCTGTTTTTTGACAGAAAATAGCCCAAACATACTTTCGATGACACCCACTGGATCGAAACATAGATTTTTTCAGACACGAACAGTTTTCTTGAAAAACATTTTAGTGTTAACGTTTTCTTCCAAAAAGTATGTCATTAATTTGACTCATTTTTAGCTCTAATACTACTATAGGGGCTCTTGCAAACTTTTGCTATGGGGGATTGAAGAGTTGATTTTAGCATAAAAACCTGTAAAAATGACGATGGGTACACTAAAAAAACACGAAATTCACTCTCAGAATCGGCCTTAATGGCAGATAGACGCAGGTATCATGGGAACTTTAGACATATCTCTGTGTTTCCGTAGAGAAAGTGACATAATAGACAGGAATCTCCCATGATACCTGCGTCGAACCGTCATTACCATCTTGCCATTATAGCAGTTACGTGAGTTTATTACTTAAATTTAGACTTTCTTAGTGCGATTGAATTTTGATAATGTCAGTTGAGTTAGTAAAGAAAGGCAATATTTGAAACGTATTCTGGCGACTCAATAGTCATAACTGGTTATTTGACTTCAACAATTGAAGCGTTAAAATTTATAAAGATAGGTAAGCGCCAATAGACGTTGCATAGAGTGTGCAGTTGTTTTTATCGTCAAACAGATTACCCATGACGTCCAGTGAAACGAAATTTTAAATTAAATTTCTCCTTTAATGAATGATTTTTTCTATAAAAAACCCGCTATAGTAAACACACTCAGTTTTTCAGATAATCAAGGAGAAGATGCACAATCTTTGCAACAACTGATGGCGCATACCACGTTATATATTTGAACGCTTCAATTAATCTGCTGAATAAGATCAATAACCCCCTCCCCTCCCAAGGTTAAATTTTCAATGCTAGGTACTCACTTTTATTCATACCATATAACTTCTATTTCATTAGCGTAAAGCCTATCACTCACTGGTGGATCCAAGACATTGTCTTTCTTTCTCTTTCTCTCTGCCCTTTTAAATGCATGTGTTTTAGAAAAGAAAAAGAGTTGAAAGTCGAGCGTCTGCCTCTAGTCTGTCCCTTTCAAACACACCCGTTCAAAGAAGCAAAAGAAAAAGGTAAATCCCTGGATGCACTAGTGTTATCACCCCCCCCCCCCTTTCCGATTTAAAAAACTTTTGTGATTCAGTTTCGGGGCTTTCTTCAAAATCATTACATCACTTCTAGGTTTCAAGAAGCGTTTTTTGTCATAAGGGGTTCTTTGCAATGTCTTTGCAATGGCAAATACTTAATCCGTTTTTTTTTTTTTTTTTTTTTTTTTTTTTTACGTAAAACGCCTCACTTTGCAAACATTAGATATTTCCCAACTGAACTTTTTAGTCAAACTGAAAATTAATTATTGTCAATGTTAAACATTCCAAATTTAATCGGAGAGTTAAAGAAATTTAATTATTTGATAGATCAGCATAGAATTTAATTCTGATCCTCTGATCAACTGCGAAAATATTAAGATTGAAAAAATAATCGGGTTTTCAATTTTCACTTGAAAGTTCTAACAGTATAACGATAACGATTTGTTTGACTGAATTGAGAAGATTTAATTCAAGGCGACAAATAGTGCAAGAAAACTAAAAGCCCAAGAAACCCCAAATTCCAAGGATCATTGTCAATTCAAATTAAAGAATGCTAACTAAAACAGTAGCATTATATAAAATAAAAAGGTTGTTTTTAACTTTTCTACAAAAAAATCTTGATTTTTGACAAGAACTTTCTAAGTACCCCTGTTAACCCTCTTTTTTTTTTTTTTTTTTTTTTTTTTTTTTCTAAGCAAAGTGCAACGAAGAACAATCATTTATTTAAAGCTTTCTTTGACGGAAACGAACTACGATTTGAAAAAAAGTTCAAAATCTGTTTTGAGATATATCGAAAAAACACATCAGTGAATTCATGTACGATGAAAATTGCATCTCTATAGAGAGTAAAGAAATGCACTTTAAAATTTGAAAAGTTATGGAAAGTTTTGCTGAATAAACACTGAAAAAAATACTAACTTTAAATATTTAATTTTTAAAAGTATGATCAAGACTTCAACATTCTTAGTTCTACCATTAACTATACTTTAAATGTTAAAACTAAGAATGTTTTGTCGTGACCATACTTTTAAGAATGAAATACTAAGTTAGTTTTTTTTTTTTTTTTCTCCAGTGAAGTTTCGATGCTTTGAATATAAAGAATTTGAGGTAAAGTTTCGAGGCTTCGAATATAAAGAATTGGAGGTAAAGTTTTGAAAATAACAGAGATTGATTAGATTCATACACATTTTTCATTTATTTTGATTTTCCTTTTTCATGAATAGTAATTAAATAACGACTTTCTCTTGACTATTATACAACAATTCATACTAAACAACAAATAATAACTTATACTTAAATTTACAAACATACCTACATATACATACTTACAACTGAAACATGGGCAATTACTTACAAAACATATGAATGGGAGTTGAAAATTTTAGGATTAGGATTTTCATTAAGATACCGAACAGGAGGTAAAATTAACAAGAGACATGCCAAATTCAGCGTGAGCTTTAGTAGAGAATGGGAAGAAAAAACCCGGAGAGATTTGAAGAATTGCTACTAAGCACAACTAACAGGTGAATTATAAATTTAAAGTGATGAAAACGAAACAAGAGCCAAGAAAATGTATGAATAAAAAGAAAATTGCATTATTATCTTTAATTAAATTAATTAATTTTTTTCTTCTGATTTTTTTTTTTTAACCTGCCATTATTTTTTGCGTTACTTTAAGACATAGATTCACAAAGTTGTCTTCCTAATAAATACCATCATTCCAATCTTTTGGAAACGAATAAAATGAAAAGTAGACGAAATTTTTACAGTAATCTATAAATGAGGATCAAGATAAAAAATGATGAATAATTCTAACAGAGATCAAGGCGAAGAAAATAGCAGAGGTAGCAAGGATGGATAAAGGAATTTTTCTGTCTCCCTCTCCTTCTATTTGAATACGTGCGTTAGAAAATGACAGAGATAAGGGTCAAAGTCATGTGATAGCCCTTTCTGCTCTTTTTCTAACAAATGTGTTCAAACGGAAGGAGAGAGAGAGAAAGAATAGTTCCTGTATCCGCCCATGAGAGGTAGTTGGCATGAATAAACTGGAAAGATATGGTAACACAAATGAATATTAATCCTAAAACCTACCAAGTAATCACCTAGTAATGACCTATTCAAATATCAGTCGAGAATTCTTTGGTCCTTTAAAAGAAAAAAAATCTTACTTAACTCTAAAATAATTTTGAATCAAATTTTTGAAGAACCGTCAGTAAGTTCAAATTGGAAAAGATGTTTTCAAAGAAATATTCAAGAATCAACTAGTCAACTTGAAAATTTAACTATCGAACGTGAACAAATAGAATTTAGGAAACTTTTGAAACTTTAAATCCTACAAAAATTAATTGAGGGAAGATAAAATCTATTTGATGATTTGAGATGATATAAGGATGTGACAAAGTTTAAAATTTTAAAAATCCTAGGAGGAAAAGAGAAGTGTGGCTCGTCGGGATAGAATATAGAACATCTCTTCATTGATTTACATTGATCTAAGCAGCTAAAAACATACTATCAAATACAAAAAACAACGAAGCTAATAAAATTTAAATAGATAAAATAAAGAGACTAGTAAAGATCATATTTTAAGCACATTTCCATTAGTAAAAGCTCGAACGGAGTATTTTAGTTTGATTATTTCTTTTCATGGTTTTTTTTTTTTTCAAAAAAGGAAACAAACAGTTGCACGTAAAAGTTGAGGAGCTTGCAGAAGAATTAATGTCCAATAGATTAAAAGGATTAAAAATGAAATCAGAAATATGTACACATTTTTCTTTGTTTACTAAATACTCTTGTTTTGTTTTTTTTTTTTTTTTTTTTAAATTCAATTTCGAGCTTTTTTTCAGTTTGAAAGTTTAAGTTTTGCAAAACAGAAATATTTTGAAATACTAAGTCTGATTAAAGTAAAAATACATTAAAATTGAAGACATTAAAAAAATACAAAAAAGTAAAAGTAAAAGTTTTAAAAGTAAAAGTGATGGATTTCGGATTAAAATATTGGGACAAACAAAATATAATTTCACTGGAAGAAAGTTCTAAATTTAACCAACTATTTGCTTAGTTAAAGGTATGGATAACACTTAAAAACTGTTGGTACATTTAAAAAAGTTACATTAACACAGCAAGGCGGTAACTTAACTATTTCTTATGGTAAAGCTAACAGTCTATAACTGTTATCCATACTTTTGACACTGCAAAAAGTTTAGCAATTTTTTTCAACTATGTTTTTTTTCTTCTTTTCCTTTAACTTGGAGAATGCAACTTAAAACATGAATAAATAATAAAAACAACAAATTCGATCATCAACCGGAAAGGAATACAAAACCAATGCAATCTGACAACGTTACATTTCGTCCATTTATATTCATGTAAAACATCGATTCGAGGGAGTGCACCCGCAATATTTCGACCTTTTTCATGTCTATAGATGGACCAATTGCACCGTTGCCAGATTACGCGCGCCGCCACTGCGGGTAGGATGAAACATCGCAAGCGGGCAAAGATTATCGCCTCATCATGATATCGGCGATCGAAAATCCTAGCTTGGCGGGCCTCAGTTCGGAGGACGCGGGAGTTGTCGAAGAAGATGAACCGTTTTCTGATGGGCGCTGATTCTGATGTTGCTGGTGCTGTTGTTGAATGGTGATCGGAAGCGACGTTGTCAAAAGTTCCGGTGCCAATCGATTGTTGTTGTGATGCGTCAATTCGTGGGTCCTCAAATTAGATTTTTGGTTGAAGCGACGACCGCAGATTCCGCAGCTGTGAGGTGGAACGTCTTTGTGGTGGTTCTGGTGAACGGCCAAAGTTCTTGACTGACAGAATCCTTTGCCGCATTCTTCACATCGGTAGGGCTTATCCTTTGAATGAATATACCTATAACAAACAAACAAAGACAAAAACACATTAATATCAAACATTAATTACTTTCTTAGCGCTGAAAAACAGTCAAATTAATTTAAAAAAAAAAAAAAAAAAAAAAAAAAAAAAAAAAAAAAAAAAAAAAATCCAACTCGAGCAATAAAAATTTCAAATGATTGCTCAAAAAAATTTTGAAAAACTAGATCACAAAATTTCGGAAAATTTTCAACAACTCAGAGCTATTCTAACGTAGTTTGTTTCGGAAAGTTTCAAAGTTTAGAAGAGCGGTAGGTGGCAACAGCACATTGAGGGATAAAAGAGCGAACCCGAGTTAAAATTTGTTAATAAAGCGAGGGTTAATTTTTCATTTGATTGAATTAAGTCATTTTAATCATTATTTTTTTCAAAAGCAGTTGCAACACTTATTAATATACATCAAACACCAAGTCGATTTGAATGGTTATCGAATCAGCGATAAAAATATCACAAGGTGCGCCTTCAATTTTAGAGCATGCAACATGGGTGACATCCATGAGACGGAAAACTTGTCATCAGAGTTTTCAATCATTGTATCGTAAAATAAAGTTTTCGAAAACTTTTGTTCCCTCTCTTTTTGAACACACGCATTATAAATTGTATCACTTAATCAATTTTCATAGTTTGTTTGTTTTCTAAAGCGTTTACAAAGAGATTAAAAGAAAATTTCATATAATATGAAACTGTAACTGCACAATATTTTGTCATAGTTTACCATCACGCATTAATGTTGTCTATTTCTGGAAGGATGAGAAAAGATTAGGATTAGAAGGGTATGTAAACGAAATCAAAACTTAAGCTTACCTATGATCTCTAAGATGGTCCTGTCTCCTGAAAGCTTTGCCACAGATATCACAGCTATAGGGTCGTTCATCAGTGTGAGTCCTCTCGTGAATAAGCAAATTGTAAGACTTGGAGAATTCTCGGTTGCAATATTTACAGATGAACCTTTTCTTAGGCCTGCTCGATCCACCAGTTTTAGCGCCTTTGCCGACGACAACGCCACCCGCAACACCTGCTGCTCCCCGACCGAACTTCAAAGCTGCCGATGAAGGAGGGCAACGTGGGTTCATACGAGAGGGCACCATGGCGGAAACACTGTTCCAGTACATCCGGCTGACAAGTTCCTTGATCTGATGCACATTCGTCGGGTTAACAGAAGCTGCGAAAGCTGGCAAGTAGAAAGCGGCTGTCTCAGGGTCCAAACCAGGGTAGAAAGGGGCCATGGCTGAAGCTTCGGTTTTCGGGCAGAAAGGGCCTCCTGGTAAGCTACAAGGCGAGAAAGCGGACTGCTTCGGTGGGCTAGGGAAGTATGGCAACTGATTGAACATGGATCTTTGCATCTGTTCAACCAAATGGGTGCTCAAATCCATACCGTTGGGACTGGACATGCTCATATGTTGATATTCGTCATCGATCTTGATGCGAGGGCTGGAGGAATCCATGGTCGTTGGGGTGTGAGGAGGGGTCAAAAGCTGCTCTTCTTTAACGCTTGATTCAAGGTCGGAAACGTTTTCAAGTTCTGGAACAAAACAAAAATAAAGTGTGCTGTCAGTAAACGATTGATATAGTTTAGATTGATTGAGAAGTGCAGAAGTGCATAAACAAATACCTAAAAAAATTTATTAAAAAGGTTAAAAAAAAAAAAAAAAAAAAAAAAAAAAAAAAAAAAAATATTTGACAACGTTGCTAAATATTTTGATAAATTCTTCCTTACAAAAAATATTTTTCTTCGTTATTTATGCCTCCCTTTTCTTTGCTATTAGGCCAAGACTCCGTTCAATTAAGGCCTGAGGAGTGGGTGGCACAAATTAACTTATTAACTCACTTTATCGCGGACTTAGATGTTTATTTATTTATACATAATCATTCATGATTTACGACATTAAATCGAGGGTAGCAATTTGAAAACTCAAGTGGCGGCTAATATAGTGCCAAGATATCGGAAATTAGGAAATTCTATATCAACAACTCGTCTAGGGTTAGTAATAACAAAGTTGAAAATTTACTAAGAGCATTCATCAAGAAACACGACATTTTTAAGGATGAAAATCAATGTACGTTACTCAAGAATCGAAAGAAAGACACTGCTATTCTCATTTAACCACAACGACAACAACTAGGAACATTTAAATTTGTATGGTAGCTCATTGTAGTTTTTGTTTTTTCATTCTAGTGTTTCCAAGCACTTGCTACCAATTTATAACTATTGTTACCAACAAATGCGATGCTATGTTGAATTTTTATTTCTGGCTAACCTTCAGTGAGCTTAAAATTTATGCGCTGTCACGAAACTAAACCTATCTTGCAACTGTTTAAACAGGAGTATATTTGTTGTCCGTTTTTGAAATGTATGCGGCTATGCTCCGTTTGACTGTTTTCCTTAACGACCGTTAAAGTCACTCTGAAAGTCAAACAGCGTCGCCAATTCGAAACTGATTCAGTCATGTTTTTAGAGCAACACAGAATTAATTGATTGTTGGTGTTACATATTGAAACATTTTCTCTTGATTAAGCTAATAATAGTCAATAGATCGGTTAAGTCAACGTAATTCATATCGAGAAATTAAAAAACCTAGTTCGAGAATGTTTCAGTCTTTGTAAATTACGAGATTCTTCTTTTTAGTGACATCGATGGACAAGCCCGATTCACCTCCTTCGAAAAAGAATAATCGATAGGAAAACTCAGAAAGATCTTGCTGTTCGTTGAATTGAAAACTGATATATTATTCTAAAAATTGTTGGAAGACAACATTTTCTAAAGCGTGATAATACCACATGTTCAAGTGAATGGCTTCAGAGTCTATACCGACTAAAAATATTTCCTTAAAAACTATAATAGAACTTACTTCAATCAGAACATTTCATCTAGTGAACTTGCATACATTATAGGTCCTTAATGTTCTATTTATCACCAAAAACGCATTTCATTGAGTATGTCTCGTGCGCATTGATTTCACCACTTTGTGAAATGAAGTAAAGAAGAAATAATAATGGATAAATAATCTAGTGAATCTTCCAAACCATCACCACTATTTTTATCGGTTGACGCACCACGTTCAACCATTAGTTTTAAAAGAGTTCGTCTAATCGAAAGCTGTATTTGATGTTCTTAAAACAACTTAAGTAATTTAAATTTAGGTAAAAGTCATTGCAGATCAGTGCCGATGACAATGGGAACATTTTTAACAAACATCGATACTCCAAAACTCGCCCTAAACTTTCTTTCAGTTACGGTTTTGTAGACAGTATTTCATATTATCCAAGCACATGTTAGGTCTATGACCTTTCGAGAAATGAAAATCAAACAAGTGCGACTTATTAAAAGTCAGTGTTCCTGAAAGTTTTGGACGAGTTTCAAAGTGAATTTGAAAAAATGTATAAATTGATCAGAATTCAGAGAAGGAAATTTACCTCTTCGAGATATCCGTGAAACATCCGGTGCCATATTGAGTCGATGCAGGATTGTTATCACAGTTCTTGACAGTGCAAGTAAACAACACAGGGGTCACAGGGCGTGTATCAAGAATCAAACGACATGGAAAAGTCGTGTCGGCGAAAAAATTGGGTTTCGTAACAACGAGAAACATTCAACGATGAGTTCAAGTAAAAAACACACAAAAAACACTAAAAGTACAAATAAACTAATCCAAAGAGATGTTGAGAGTACGCACTAAAATAAAACTCGAACAATAATAATAATAGTCGGAGGAAATATATAAAATATATTCAAGATTCACACCAAGTATAAACTGATCATAAAGTCATCTCAAATCAGGTTTTCGTTTAAGAGTGAAAAAAAAAACGGAAGAACAGAGAGAGAAACGGGCGTTCGAGCGGAAGGCGAGAATCTACTGAAACGGTAGACGCAGTAGACGAGGTTATCCTACTCCTCTTTTTTTTCGAAATCGACTGCCGAGCTCCGGAGGCCCCGCCCACACCGGCGCGGGATTGGTCGACGTCCGACATCGATTGTTCAGAATAGAGGAGCGTTCCAGCGTGAGAATGGCACTCGAGACGGGCGGAGGGCGCGCGGCCGCGGAGCGGAGGCAGAGCGGAGCAGAGCAGAACACATGCACAGCAAAGCCAAGCGGAGGCTAATAATAGGGGCATTTAATAGAGCACCACTAAACTGTAGTCGCCGCGTCGAGTAGACTCCGCAGTCATACACCATACACATTTACACTCCCGTGTGATATTGATGTGAAAGCGTCTTCCTCACCGCACCCTCCCCCCCGACCAATGATCCCCTTCGGCCCCCTAAACCCCCTTCCCGCTCATCAGTCAGCATAGCTTTGTCGTATTAGCGTGTCCACGTATTATACAGATATATACCGTCGAATGCGCTATCGGATAGATGAGCAAAGCATGGATAGATCCTTCTATTTTATCTCTCTCTCTCTCTCTCTCTCTCTCTCTCTCTCTCTCTCTCTCTCTCTCTCTCTCTTGCTTAGTATCGCTCTCTCGCTCTTGCTTAGTATCGCTCTCTCTCTCTTGCTTAGTATCGCTCTCTCTCTCTTGCTTAGTATCGCTCTCTCTCTCTTGCTTGGTATCGCTCTCTCTCTCTTGCTTAGTATCGCTCTCTCTCTCTTGCTTAGTATCGCTCTCTCTCTCTTGCTTAGTATCGCTCTCTCTCTCTCTTGCTTAGTATCGCTCTCTCTCTCTTGCTTAGTATCGCTCTCTCTCTCTCTTGCTTAGTATCGCTCTTTGTCTCTCTCTCTCTCTTTCTCTCTCTCTTTCTATCTCTCTTCCTCTCTCTTTTTAAACCAAGCGTGAAAAGGAGGCGAAACAGAGATTTAAGTCCTCATAAACGCGATTCCTTTTTCGGCTTAATTTCGCTGTCCCCCTTGAATATCTACATTTGCTAGTCGACCCTCTCCAGCACCCCGTCCATGAGCCCCTGTCCCCCTTCTGAGACTCCATTGTGATCCTCTCGAAGAATGCTGCGCCCCTTTAATCTTGCGCTAACCCCATCTCATCTCCGCCCCTCCTGTCTTGCACCATTCCCTGTCTCGGTGAGCTGGGTGGTAGGAAAGCGATCATTTTTGGGAGACAATGCCTTTTGACAATTCTTATGCAATCGGATGGTTTTTTTTTTTTTTGTTTTTTTTTTTTTTTTTTTATTTCGAGATGGTGATGGAAATGTCGCGAAGCGATCATATTTTTGAAGCCAATTTAAATTTCATCAAAAGAAATTGGTGGAATCACAAAATTGTAGGAAAGTTCCACGAACTTACGGAAAGTTACAAGAACGTTTTTCTTCCTCTCTTTTAGCCAATTTGAACGCATGTGTTAGACAAGGATGGAGGTATGTGCTGTCAAGTGACTCAAACTCCTGTTTCTGTCCTTTTCTAACACATGCTATCAAATGGGCATAGAGAGAGAAAGACAAATTCCTGTTGACGACTCTGGTTCAAATAGTTCGTATTAAATCTTTTCAATAACGAAAAGTAAACAGTACATTGGATGTATTATACCATGCAAATTATAAAGGAACTATATATTGATAGCAGCCTTTTTTATTCTATGAAAAATTATGATATTTGTTCTGATTAAGCTTATAATTCAACTTGACAGCCGAATTAACTCATTTTTGACGGTTAGTAGAAAGATTTTTGGAACCTCGTCGATACCAAAACTGATTTTAACACAAGAGTGATTAAAATTATGCACGTATGTTGAACAGCTCTCTACCTAAAATCGGCTTAGGTCAAAATTTAGATTGAAATAAAATGAAATTTAATACTTGTAAAACTTGTGAGATTTTTCTTATTTTCTGTTCCTTTCATCAAACATGAATGAGTCACTTGAGAGGGCACTCAAATGAATTTATAGTTATGAAGGATCGATAATGGGGCTATTGCACACTTTTGCTATAAGCGATTTAATAGTCAATTATGGTGTAAAATCCTCAAAAAATAACGATGGCGGCACTAAAAACTTCCAAAATCCACTCCTAAACTCAATAAACGCAGTTATTTGCGCGAGCGTAATGGTGGCCGAAGGCACTAACAATGGGAGATTCCCATCTAACAATTCTGAAACTCCATCAAGAAGTGGCCAATAAGAGACTACTTTCATTTGACACCGGTGTCACTTGGTGTTGCGGTACCATTCATCGGATGTGGATCATCACTCTGATGACTAATTACTCTGTGAATCATCCTTGTCAGCATAGAAAGAGTGACGAAATTAAGATAGGAATCTCCCATTGTTAGTGCCTTCGGCCACCATCACGCTCGCGCAAATAACTGCGTTTATTGAGTTTAGGAGTGGATTTTGGAAGTTTTTAGTGCCGCCATCGTTATTTTTTGAGGTTTTTACGCCATAATCGACTATTAAATCGCTTATAGCAAAAGTGTGCAATAGCCCCATTCTGCAAAATGACTTGAAAATAACGTTGAGAGTAATAAAAATTTCCAAAATTCACTCACAAACTTAATAAATGCGTGTAACATAATTACAAGATGGCGGTCGAATGATTGGGTGACAATGGGAAAGTCCTTTTTAAATGCAGCTTTCTTAATGATGAATCATTGTTCTCTGCATAGAAACCACTGTCGCTCACTCATTCGACCGCCATCTTTATTTATTTATTTATTTAAGTTTGTACATAAGAGCCGTTAGCTTATGTACAAACATGTTGTAATTATGTTAATTGTTAATTCATATTGTAATTACGTTAATTGCATTTATTAAGTTTGTTTGAGTGAGTGAATTTAGGAACTTTCTAATGCTCTTAACATTTTTTTCGAGTAATTTTACAAAGGAATATATTAACCCACCATAAGGCTGCACAGTGCGCTGTGCGAAAAACGCTCCAAACTCGCTTTAGGCAGCTTTATTCGGCAAACTATCGAGACATTTAAAAACTGAAGAATATACATTTTTCTTTTGTGGAAAGGAAGCGAGGTTGCCTTTTTAAATTCTTACGTAACTTAATTTTTGACTGAGAAATCCTGCCCTGAATAATTTTTCAAATAGGCAGCATTTCTCGGTCAAAAATTGAGGTAAGTAAGAACTTAAAAAGACAATCTCTTCCTATCCACAAAATAAAAAGGTATTTTCTTCGGCTGTCCAATATCTCGATAATTTGCTGCATCTGCGCCTAAAGCGATTTTGGAGCTTTTTTCTCTCTGCACTGTGCACCGTAGTAAAAGTTTGCAACAGATCCATTATATAAGACACCTAAAACAGGAAAATGGGCGATCTGTATTCAATAATATATCTATTAATTTCTAAGAGGTGATATGATGAGTCGTCTGCTTGAAGTACTCAGCTGTGAGCCATTGTGTCTACAGTTTTTAGAATGCAAGAAAGTGCATCATCGAATCATTATCGGATTCAACTGTATTTATCTCGACTCGATGATAATATGGGCGGGCCGGGTGTTTCCCACTAATTACCTATATAGCAACACGATCCCCGGCCGCCGTAATTGAGACTTGAAAATAGTTGGTTAAATTAAATACTTGGAAATACTCGAAAATAAATTACTTATTCACTATATTCGGCCACTTGAAACGCGGTTCCTTTCTTCTTTTCCCGCTCCGGTAAATAAACGTTGTAAGCAATACTGAACAAACCACTCCTACTGGCAGTGCTTTCAATAGAACTTTATATTTTACTCATCATCTCTCCCTCTCTCTCTCTCTCTCTCTCTCTCTCTCTCTCTCTCTCTCTCTCTCTCTCTTGCTTTCGCACTTTCTCCACTTATTGAAATAAGTAATGTTTATATCGGTGAGGAGATCAAACCTCTCAGGGCCCTCTCGCGAAAAATATAAATTAGGACAAGGCCACCAAAATAAAATTATGACATAACTGCTAATTTTTCCAGAGACAAGTATAGCAGAGCTACCTTTTTGCGTACAAACAATCGCACTTTTCAATTCACCGATGATTCCTCCGGTTTAGAAAAGATTACGCAATTCTGTTCAGTGCGTGGCCGTATAATGCACGAAATTACTCGCATCTGTAATCTTTCCTCATTCGGTGCAATCTCCGTTTAATTATTAAAATATCCGCAAGTCTTTTAAAGTCATCGACGACTCCACTGGTTGAGAAAATATTACAGATTATTGTTTTTTCGTGCAGTACAGTCATACACTGAACTGAGTTGTGTAGTCTTTTCTCAATCGGTGGAGTCATCGGTGAATTAAAAGATGTCACTAATTATACGCAAAACGGCAGCACTGAGGTATTGTACATACAGAGAGGTAGTGCACCAATACGCAACGTCGCAACAGTTGCGGCAGATTCAAATCGCAAATAAAACAACTTAATAGTCAACTCTAGTAAAAAAGTTCCATGAGCTCTGTTCAAATTTTCCATGCAGGCATGGAAAGTTTACTCAAAAGTACATTATTGTAATATAAGAATTCGATGAAAAAAATATGAAAAGGAGAACAAATGAATTGTTTACAAGCTCAAGAATGCAACTCATAAGAGAATACTACAAAGATACTCATCTTAGAAAGATGCTTGATTTTTGACTACATAATTATTATGTCGTGGCATAATTAAACGACGAAGAAAACAAATTCGGTAAAAAAATTATACAACACTCAACGACTCAACTCTACTAAATAGTTCCATGAACTCTGTTCCAATTTTTCCACGGGTACATAGAAATCGCATTGATATCCGTGTTTTGTATGGAAAATTTATTCGAAAGTAAGTACGCATTACATTATTATTATAAGGATCCGATGAAAATAAAGGAGAAAAATGAATTGTTTCCAAGCTCACGAATGCAACTCAAAAGAGAGGAGCATGGATACTCATCATATAAAGATGCCTGACTTAAATATATAGGCCATGACATGATTAAACGACGAAGAATACAAATTCGGACGGAAACAAAGTCTTAATCGTTTCCCACAAATTGCGGGCAAACGCTCCTCGATTATCCACAGACAGACAGATTCGGACATAATATTGTCAAACAAATGGCAAGAGAGGTGGAATCAACAAAAGGTATTTACAGAGAAGGAAAGAGGATTAACATAGAGCGTGTGAATGAGAGAGAGAGAGAGAGAGAGAGAGAGAGAGAGAGAGAGAGAGAGAGAGAGAGAGAGAGAGAGAGAGAGAGAGAGAGAGAGAGAGAGAGAGAGAGGGAGAGAGAGAGAGTGAGAGAGAGGGGCAGAGAGAGAGAGAGGAGTAGAGAAAGAGACAACTCAGACAATAAAACTGGGGAAAACAAGAGAAAACAAACAAAAAACCACTTGCATAGCCTGAGCTTGAGTCAAAGCAAAGGCCACGGAATCGATAATCGATCGCCCCGAAAAAAATCGATTTTCCACGACGTTCCATCAAACCATCGCATCGCTAAGGCGAGTCGGGTAATTAAGAGCGTGAACAATTTCCCTCCTCGAACTCTGCCCAGTCCCGAGCTCGTCCGTGTCTCAGATTTCCTTTGAGGGAGCCCGAACCGAAAATCCAAAGGTCATATTTCTTTCTGCGCTACAACCCCCCCCCCCCTCCTCCTACACCGTCCCTCTTCATTTCTCGCTCACGGCTATATATAGTCATCCTTTCGGAGGCTTTTTTTTTTTTAACAGGTCCAATACTCCGTCCTTTGACATTTTTATTGAGAAGGAACCTCGATTTCTGAGCACTTATTATCTTTACCATGTTAGCATTAGGAAGCTCTCATGATGAGCAGGTCTACTTATAATGCTTTTTTACCCCCATTTAAAATAACATGAATGATGCCCCGGACGAGCAGAGGGGAGGTTTTGAGTGCCTTTTTGCCTTGTTAGCGTAAAGCGTCAGGAAGCCCTCATGATGAACAAGTCAGCTCGTAAGTCTTTTTTCCCTCATTTAAAATAACATAGGCGATGACCCGGACGAGCAGAGGGGAGGTTTTGAGAGCCTTTTGCCATGTTAGCGTTAGGAGGTCGTCATGATGAGCAAGTCTGCTCGTAAGTCTTTTCCCCCCAATTAAAAGAACGTAGGCGATGGCCCGGACGAGCAGAGGGGAAATTTTGAGAGTTCTTTTCCACGTTATACCGTTTGGAAACCCTCTTGATGAACACATCTGCTCGTAAGCCCTTTTTCCCATTTAAAATAACGTAGGCGATGACCCGGACGAGCAGAGAGGAGGTTTTGAGAGCCGTTTGCCATGTTAGCGTTCAGCAATTCTTGTGATGAACAGGTCCGCTCGATGATTCTTGTTCCATTGCGAGGGAAATATTGCTCATGATGGAGAAGATGACGAGTGGGTACTGGCGGATCCAGGAATCTATCTTTCTCTCTCTTCTCCCATTAGAACGCGTGTGTTAGAAAAGGATAGAGCAGGGGCATGTCACGTGATTTTCGCCCCCTCTTCCATCCTTTTCTAACACATGAGTTTAAATAGTCAGGGAGAGAGAGGCAGACAATTTCTTGGATCCGACAATGCCAGTGGGTATGCAGTGTAGAGGGTTAAAGTTAAATGACAACGTGTATATCTTACATCGATGATCCTCGATGTTCTGTTGTTCGGTGCTGTATCATTGATTGTTGAACTGGCTATGAGCCGATCGACTCTCCATCGTTTGCTTCCCACGCGCCTTTCAACACTCTGCGTGTCGCTACCTCTTTATACAAAAGGGCACCAAATGGAAGTCAAAACAATGCCAAAATAGTCGAAAGACAATGGTGGCCTCGCCTTCCTCCAGGGGGTTGTTATAGTCGCTCTGCTGTGTGTTTCGATTCTTAATTCGTATCTTCTGCCCTCTATCCTTTTGGCTTTGCTCAAGATTTTGACGTTACAATGCCTCAGCTTAACCACACGACCCGATGAGAACAAAGCGTATATCGGTTCATCCTCCCATTGAGAGACACCGGGGGGGGGGGGAGAAAAACGCAAAGTTTACCCTCTTCTTTCAGTTCAACAATGGGACGATTTTGTGGTCTACAGTTTTCTTTTATCATTGGAAATGTTTGTTTGTTTGTTATTTGTTTAAACACATGATGACCGCGTCAACACGATCAAACTGGAGCGCGAGTGATGCAATTTATTGATCGGTGATCTTCAAATATTGTTAACCTCCGTGGTCTGGTATGGCCAGCGCAATTGGTCACTTATCGAGAGGTCCTGAGTTTGAATCCCGGCCGAGGTGACAAGATTTGACGATCTCACAATCAGATCTATTAATAGTCATCTCGGAACTCAGCAATGGCGTACGCAGGAATTGGTCTCTCTCGCTTTTTCCCCGTTTGAGTGTATGTACTAGAAAAGGAGAGAGATAGGGGCTGAAGTCACGCTCTAGCCCCTGTTTCTGTCCTTTCCTTACTAACGAGTTCAAATGGGGAAAGAGAGAGAAAAACAAATTCTGTGTACGCTACTAGGATATGGATACAACGCTTCTCCCTTTCATCTTTTCTTCTTCTTTTCAAGAGAAGACAATTTTAATTTGTTGGATGTATAGTTATATAGTTTGCGGAAGAGGACACTCAGAATTCTAAAATAATAATCTTCAAATATTATGGTCATAAAATTTCAGTAGTGGTGTCATTTCAGGTCTTGCCTCCGGGGGGGGGGGGGCTAATTTTTTTTTTTTTTTTTTTCTTTGCTTCTCATGCATTCGGTTCTTTAAAAAACTCTAACCTTCGAGGTCTTTGATGACCTTAATGACCGTATTCACTCACAATCTGAGCGAATTTTGGGGAAAATACATTTTCTTCACAACTTTTCAAGAAAACAGCTTATTGACTGACAATACTCAATAAATTAGACGACCTTTTTTTCTGCTTGAATTTTCTTTAAGAGCCAAAATTTCCAGATGTCCCGAACCATAGAAGGGAGGGGGGCAATTGCTCTCCAAACATTAGCTGATACGGGAGAAAGAGTTGCGTTGCCCCTTCGTTTCAGCTCCAGTGGCGCAGCGTGAAATTTGGCAACAATGTATTTTCTCCATTTAAATTCACACAAAAAATCGAACGCTACAGTCATCGGAGATGACCAGACATTTCGACCTTACTAATGTGTTTAAATGGGGAAAAGGAACGTTGCCAAATCGCAAGCCTCGCCACTGTTTAGCTCCTTTCGTTAAGAATCCTGCCTACGCCACTAACTTTATGGCAGGAAAGCGCAGGGAAATTAGTAAAGCCTTATTGAACGATACTGTTGTTTGATAAATTTTACGGGATCCTATTGGGTAATGGGTATACTATACACCCCTCTGAATCGATGCAAATATCACTGGAGGCAACAGGATAATTCTAAAGCGCAGTGCACCCTATTTTATCATCTTACACACCCCTTGTTTGGCCTCCCATTGGCCCCCACCTGACTCAATCACCCGGTGAAACTTCCTGAGCAGAGGAAAACCAAACATCAAAGCTACAGGCCCTGGCTCGATAGATTACTATTCAAAACTCATAAATGGGAGTTGATTATGTTGGACGGTTTGCGTCAGGAGCGCGTTTGTGTGCGACTGTTTTTAAGGACACGTATTTTCAGTGTGTGTGTGTGTGTGCGGCGCACTATGTTCTGAGATCGTCAAAAAGTGGCCAAAAAATTAGATAGTAATTGAAATTTCTCATAAGGGCCATTTGCTGCCCCCTTTATGGTCAAAAATTAAAAGTCTGAAGAAAGTAAAAAATTAAAATCGTGGATTACGTATACTAAAAGATCTAATATAACAGAAATATGAATTAAAGGGGTATTTATAATTGGTTTGTACGCCCGATTTATGTGTGACAAAAGGTATAGTATTGCAATTTTTCAGGTAAACAGCGAATTAAGCCGTTATTGCGGCCATTAAGTTAAAATTAGGTATGATCACAAGCAAGTGACAACTTCTCTGGGTGATAAAATATATACGTATATCTTGATGCAGATAACAACATGCTCAAAGCAAAATCTGTCTCTCCCTTTTGCTCCTTCCTAAATTTGCACTATTAAAGTGAAAAATCGCCGGGCAGTTTTCTTTTCCGAAAAATCGCATTACAAGCCATATTCATACAAAAATCGAGTTTACAAAATTTGAATAAATACCCCTTTCATTGATATTTTCTCTTAATTTAGAGTTACAAGCACACGTAATCCAGTTTTTGTTTTTTTGTTTTTACTTTTTTTAAACTTTTCATTTTAGACCAAGAGGAGGGAGGAAAAATGACCCTTAATGGGGCTCTTGCAAACTTTTCCTGTGAGCAAATGAATAGTCGATTCTGATGTAAAAATCAGCAAAAATCACGAAAATCACACTGAAAAAGTTTAAAATTCAGTAATAATTAAACCTTCATAACTACATAAATGGCAAGATCGTAATGGCGGTTCGACGCAGGTATCATGGGAGATTCCTATCTAATATGTCACTTTCTCTTTGGAACACAGAGGTATGTCTCAATTTAGATAGGAATCTTCCATGATGCCTGCGTCGAACCGCCATTAAGCTCGATTCTGAGAGTGAATTTTGTGATTTTTTAGTGTACTCATCGTCATTTTTATAGGTTTTTATGCAAGAAATCAACTCTTCAATCCTGTGCAGCAAAAGTTCGCAAGAGCCCCATTGGACACTGGACAGGTCCTTTCGTACCAAAAATATTATTCATAACCTTTCACTGCAAATTTTCATCGCGGAAATAGTTGTTTTAAAAAATAATTTAAACCTGTGGAAATGTCATGCACCGGAAAGCTTAAATAAAGCTTAAACGGTCGAAACACGCTGAGTTTCGATGACCTTTTTTTCTTCACCGATTTTGAGCCACTTTTTTTCCGATCTAAGACCATAGCGCGGCGCGGAGTCCCTATATAAGAGCCGCGCCGCGGAAAACGTTGGTGTATGCAAATTGCATTGCCGCGACGCTCAACGGAATACAGGACGGTCGCCGCGCCGCGCGCCGGTCGCGCGGGAAAATTGAAACGACAAATCGAATTACCGGAGGGAAAATGAAACCCCCGGATTTCTGGCTTCATCGATTGTTTGCTGCCCCCCCCTTCGCCTCCCCCGCCACCACCACTAAAACCCGACCCCTAGCACGTTGACTCCCGAAGAGGAGGAGAAGGAGGAGGAGGAGGAGGAAGAGGATGTGGGGTGTGGGGGTGGGGGTGGGAGGCGGAGACAGCCAGCCGCCCCCTCCTGTTTGTTGAGCTTTGGAGCTCTCTCCGCCTATAGCCACCATTCAGCCACCAACCTCGATTCACCCGCGCCATTTCGCAGCTTCAACTTCGAACTTTAAAAAACTTGCCGTTAATGCTTTTGTTGTATGATTGTAGCGTTTGCTGGTGTTTACACTTGTACAGCCACGCCTATAGTTATTTAGTCTCACACCAAATCGATCAAGGAAACCCCATTTGTTTGTTATACTTATTATAAGCCGTCTTTTTTTATGTCCATAGTCGTCCACTGTGGACGACTGTCGACTGTGGACGGGCGGATGAAAATAGTTCCGTGGTTCACACAAGCGTTCACATGCTTTTGAGCTTGTGAACGTTCGTGGACCGCAAATGAAATGATGCGGGAAGGTTTCAAGATTCAAATTAGACTAGATGCAATGAGATTCTTTCATATGAACAGATAATTTCATGACCGCGTTTTGTGAACCGCGAACGACTGTGGACATAAAAAAAAAAAAAAAACCGCGGCTATAGGCAGTGGCGGATCCAGCCGGCCAGCCCTCGCGAACGGGGGGGGCGGATTTTGGATTTTCGCCCCTAAATGACCCCCTTTTCTTGTTTTCGCTCTTGCTTTTCCCCTTCTTCTCCCCTCTTTTCCCACTTTTTGGGCCGAACGGGGGGGCGATCGCCCCCTTCGCCCCCCCTGTATCCGCCAATGGCTATAGGCTATGATAGAGTAATGGAAGGTTTTGCTGTAGACAAATAGCCTTTCAATTCTGATGTAAAATGCTGCAAAAATAATGACGATATCATTATTACCATTAAAAAAGTCTAATTTAAAACTCACTCCTCGCAGAGAAAACTTAACTTGAAATCTCGGGTAACTAGTGACTACCCTTGCATGTATGCACCAACCTTGGATTCGGACCCCAATCAAAAGAACATGACATGAAATTAAGTGCCGCCTTCCTCGTTTACTACGCAATGTAGAACTTTTCTGTAGTTATCACCGTGCTCTTTGTGACCAAATGTGTAGGTATAAATGGACTTTTAATTCCTTCAAATTTACTTTTTGAAAGCAAATTCATTAATCTCATCGTTCAAATTCGTAGGTTCTGTTCTTTTGTTTCGGGGTTGCGAATCCGAGGTTGGTGCATACATGCAAGGGTGGTCTCCCGAACTTTCAAGTTAAGTTTTCTCTGCGAGGAGTGAGTTTTATACTTTTTTAATGGTCTCGTCGTTACTTTCGCAGCATTTTACATTGGAACTGATACTCCATTTGCCTACAGCAAAACCGCGCAACAGCTCCATTTTACAATACACCGGGTACATATTTTTTCGAATTTGAAACAATTTGTAGTTGCAATTATTGTGAAGACAAAAATGAATTATATGAAGCGGATCTAGTCACAGAGACGAGTATACTCGGGCGCAGTAGCGCAACGAGAGATTCTTCATCTCTCTCTTTTCTGTATTAAGAAACGTATGTTAGACAAGGATGGACAAGGGGATAGAATCCCCTCTTTCTGTCCTTTTCCTACTTATACATTCAAATGGGAAATGAGAGAGATGGAAAAGATCCTGGTTGCGCCTGTGCTCGGGCGTGGTATTGGAAGAGTTACTGAGGCAAAAAAAGAAGTTTCCAATTTTACAAAAATCAACCAAAAATAAGAAGAAAATAAAGTCTAGAAAGAGCCTTTAAACCATCTACCTCAACTCCCAAGGTCCCTTCTCATGGGAACGAGGCCCATATTATATCGGAGCCAAAAAAATGGAGGAGCTTGTTATGGTATGCAAAGGCGTAACCAGGAATTTTTTAAGTGCATGGAGGTCCGCGGGAATCAAATATTGTTAAGCTATAATATAATGGTCAAAATTTGGTAAAATTTCTCTGTAAACGCAAAAAAATGACTGCGTTTTTAGAGCAAAGTTTGGTGTCAGTATGGGAGAATCTCGAATTCTAGAGCCCCTGGGTCCCTGGGGCCTGATTCTGGTCTTTTGGACCTGATGAGACGAGACGAGACGAGGTGGCGGGCGGGAGTCGACCAATTCCCATTGGTTTAAAAACAGTCACCCGACGGATTTCGAGTAATTCAATGGAACGCAATAGTCATTTTTCTGGATCGAACGACTCAAACGACATCAAATCCAAATCCATCCCGTGACTCCGTTTAAACCAATGATAATGGTCGATTTTAGCTATTTTGTCCAGCAGCGGCTCGTGCAACTTGACAGCGATGTTATTCCTCCATTTGATTGTATGCGATACAATCGATTTGAAAGTGAAGCAGCGCTTCACCAGCATTCGATTTTTGAACATAATTCAAATAGAGCGAATACATTGTCATTGTTGCCAAATAGCACGAGACGCCACTGCTTTCGTCTCGTCTCGTCCAAAAGAGCAGAATCAGCCCCCTAAGTCCTACCTCTCCCTGGCTACACCACAGGGGTGTATAGAGATGGATTTGAAAGTTAACAAAATAAATACAATGGCGCTTAAGTTAGGACACTTTATAATTCGATCCCGGCAGCTTTCGGTATTATACTTTAACAAAGAGTGGCGGTGTTAGTTGTCGCACTTGATATACTCATACTGGCGGCAAAGTTCAAACGAGGCGAGCTTTTTGATGTTAACCGAAATCGATTCCGTTCGCCGTCTATGATGCGTCTTGTCGGCGAGCTTGCAGCACTCCGGAGTTGCCGGATCGCAGCTGAAGATTCGCGGGATTCCCTTACTTCCCATTTGATTTCGTGTTGAAGGAGGTGTATTTTTTCTTCCAATCGCAGCATCTCGCGCAACCGCGGATTCGCGCCTTGTCTTTCGCACCGCGCCGCCAAGTCAAAAATGAAAGGCTTCCGGCCGATTCACCGATGCTATGGGCGCTGACTGCGAAAGGAGGGGGTTACTTTGGTGGGTGGAGGTGGATGGGAGGGGACTGGAGGACCGGGGGGGGGGGTTGAGAGGCGTCGCGGTTCGATTGAGATGCAACAGTTTAATTTTCTTAATCGCGCTCCGCGGGTCAAGCCCTCTCTGCATCAGGGCATGATAAAAAAAAAATAATTGAAGAAAAAAGTGAGTCAATTAATTAATAGGTAAGTAGATTTGAGATTAAGAGAGTCGCTGATATTGGATCAGAGCAAATCGAGCGCACTGCCATACCGCGACAATGGTTTGAAACATGGAATTTCCTGGACATTTTTTTTTACGGATTAAAATCAAGACTGTGAACAATGAGTAATGAGGTACGAGGATTCTCTTATAGTATTACATTTTTTTTTTCTTAAGAAAAAAGAAAATTATCATCGCTAGAGAAAATCTGTAAAAACTGTTCGACGTGGCATACCCTCGCCTTTATAAAACCAATTTTTTAGATTTTCAATTTTTCCATAATTCAACTATAATGGAGACGATTTTTACCGTGACCATCTACCGTAATAATTTTACGCAGTCGAAGCAACCGGTATTATCAGACATAGGAAATGAATATTGTTTAAAGAGAACATAAAGGAGGTTAAAATAATGTATAAACTATTAAAATGGTGTCTAACCTTATTTTTGACATAGTCTTTTGTTTTGTTGAGACATTTTTGATACCTTGGCTCCAGTTTCCATACTCCATCAGGAAACAACACTTTACTTGGTTTCCGCGCCCGCGGATCCAAATGTTGATCGCCTTTTTGATTACACCATCACCACTCAATGGCCAGTGCTCATTTACTGGATTTTGGAGGTATTGAAAATACAAAGAAACGGACTTTAAAGCTCAGAATATGACCAATAATTTTTAATGATTCTCTCTTGTTTTTTTTTGTTTTTTTTTTTTTTTTTAAATAACATGTAGTCAGTCACAAAAAAATTCAGACGACTCCTTGAGGTAAGCCAGCTGCAATGTTAAATTCGTTCAGATAAGTATCGCGGGTTGCCTATTTTAAGGAGTCATCATTCTGACATTCTTTCTGTCCCCTGCTGTACTTATGTTAGAGACGACCCTCGGAACTTGAGCTTGAAATGAGTCAAAATAGCATGATTTTTTACGAGAAAACATCAACACTAACATGTTTTTAAAGCAAAAAGAAAAAAACAACAACTTCTGATGTCCGAAAAAATCTATGATTCGGTCCAGTGTGTGCCGCGGTCGGTTTCCACATTTCTATTCATGAATGAAATCGCGGATTTAAAATGTACTTGCTTGAATTCTGTTTACTATACACTGTGCTTTCGTCTGATGCCATTTCCACCTGTAGTTGCTAAATGCTACAAAACACGTCCGTTTTGGTCTCGAAACGTAAACATGCACTATAGTTGTAAACATGCGGTTCATTCATGAATCATATGAATATAATCGAACAGATTCGTCAATCAATTAATCAATTTATTAATCAATAAATGGATTTGGTTATTTCTGTTCAGAGGAGAAACTATGTAGAGGATTTTTAAACAAGGGACGATTCCTGAGGCGGCTTGTGCACTGTAGTGGCAGTAGTCGTCCCTCCATCTGATTCTATGTATAATAATCGAGTTGATTGTTGAGAGTATATTCAAATATGGAAGAAAACTCCTGTTGCAAAATTGCAGAAGACACCTTTGAAAAGAACGCAACACCTCATTTTCCTTCGGATGATATACTGGTTCAAAGTTGCCTGATATTATATGGGTTTAGACCGAATTTATATTTCTTAAAAGAACCAAAGTAAAACGTACGGATTTTTACCTCAAATCTTCACTGTACACTAACCTATGGTCTGAGGCTAAAGAACAAAGTAAAATAGCTTAGTTTAATAATTTCTAGAGATGTTTTTAGAATAACCATGATCTAACTACACAGGTCAGTCAATCCGGTGGATGAGTTTCGGTGCGATCTGCGCAACCTCCGCTCGTGACGTATAGCTGGCGCAGCTGAAGAGCGGGCGTTCAATTTCTTATGGGGAAAAGACCCTTTTTCAAGTGCGAATTATCAACCATTTACGACAGTAAAACTTGGTTTTTATCAATAAGAAGTAACGAGGAAGGTTTCAAGCTTTGAGAAAACCAATACAATCGTACGCAAATTTGCTTTTTCTGTTTCCGGGCGGTTTTAGAAAAGTGGGTAGAATGCATAGAATATTACATAACCTACATTCTCCATAAGAGGGATTTTTACTAACCGCCAGAAAATACAGGAATAAGAAATTGAAGTGTGATCAGACTGATTTTCTCAAAGCTTGAAACCTTCCTCGTGGTCTATCATAAATAAAAACCAAGTTTTATTGTCGTAAATTGTTTCTAATTTGCACTTGAAAAATGGTCTTTTCCCCGTATGAAAGCATGTAGATTTGAACGCCCGCGCTTCAGCTGCGCCAGCTATACGTCATCCCCTTCCTCACTCTACCCGGTGATGTGATGGAGCCAGGCAGACGGAGCACAGTGCAGCGACCTGTGGACAAAAGTCAAAAAACCGACCATCTTGTAGGGTTTTTTGGACTTTTCTAATGGAAAGAGGGGTAACCAATGGGTAAGTTTCCGGCATTGGTTTTCTTTAATTGCAAAATCAACGGCTATGGCGACAATGGTAGGATAAGAGATCGACGCTTCAGATTCGGCGACGTGCATTTGAGTTACGCAGTGGCGCTACCCTAGATGAGTCAGATCACGAAGACAAATGTCGGAATAACAACTATGGATCTCTTCACTTCCGATAAGTTATTTCTTCAAGAAAATAAGTTTGTTCACTTATATAATTGAAATAGTTCGCTTATTAAAGCTATTTTGGAAAAAAAAGGTTAAATTTGTCGGTTTTTTTAATTATTCAAAATGTTTGGAGACGTGTATAAAAAATATAACGAATTATAACGCCCTCATTTTCACATATTTTGTAGCCCAAACTATGAGGATTCAGAATATTTGTTCAGATTTTGCGCAAACTTGCGCATAATCTCACAGCGATAGTTTGAAATGTGCTGGTTTTACCATACTCCCTTAAAATCGTGTTTAACCTGAGCTCATAGTAATATTCATAATTCTTCTGAATTAGTTGGCATAGAGAGCAATAAGGGCTTGAGACCTTAATGAAACAATGAGTTGTGGTAACAAAGTCGTCTTGTATGATTCTATCGCTTAATAATCCCTCTTGTGATTCCCATTTCTTTAAATTGCGAAGTGAATGTTCTTAAATCAGAATAAAGAACTGATAGAAATAAGGGAAGAGGCAGAGTATTTTCTTCGAAACATCTTGGCTAGGTACGTAATAAACATCCTACTTGATACTGAAATAAATAATGCTGCATTACAAAACTGAACTTAACGAGTAAATAAAGCAGAATGAACACCTTCAGGATTTAACGATGACACGCTACAGTAATTAAGTCACGAATTTACAAGTGTTATATTGTGGCAACTGAGAGGTATTTTTTGCAATGGGTCTGTTGCAAACTTTTGCTACAACGATAAAGAGTATTTCATCGTATGTAAAATCGCCCAAAAAGTCCATTGGTGGCATCAGAAAGACATGAAATGCGATAATAAACTCACAAGAGACGTTTAATGAAATCCAAGATGGCGGTAAAATATCGAGCAATCTGTATGCATGCATCTTTAACATCCAAGGATTGCCAACGTTGACAACCTCACAGCTTCAAAGGTTATGTGTTTATTTACGTTATGACTTGGTGTGATCGATATTGTAAGGTTGGCTATCCTTGGATGTTCGTGGTGCATGCATACAGGTTGCTCGATATTTTACCGTCATCTTAGATTTCATTAAACGTATCTTGTGAGTTTATTATTGCATTTCAAGACTTTCTGATGCCAGCAATAGACTATTCACGCGATTTTACATGAGATCGAACACTCTATAGCGCTGTAGCAAAAGTTTGCAACAGACCCATTGAAAAGGAGGATGCAAAATGGAAAGTATCTACAATATGTTTGACATTTTGATACTTTGAGCATAAATACGGATTAATCTAGGAGAGAATTATTTCACTCTACTGCCTGAGAAAAGGCCGTAAAAATCCTTCAATTTCATTTGACAATGCATTGTCGCAATGGTGAAACTCAATAGGTGAAGGTTGAAGTTGTGTGATTACAGTCGCCTCGCCACATACATCCACGTTCGCGCTTCAACACTCTCGCTACAATTGAATCAATATATATTATACATAATTTTTTTCAATATCTTTTGATGAAGACTAAATTTTACTTTCCTTAATAATTAGAGAAGTCGTTTACGCTTTGTTCACGTTTTATCAATAACATATTTTTATCGTTGTTATCAAACTCATTTGCTTAGTTTTCTTCTTTTTTTGAGCTCGTTGTTCTACTACCAAGCTCACATTCTGTTTTATCTAATAAATAATCCAACTACAAACTCAACAAGAATATCTGATTTTTGATAACTAGTAGTATAGTTTTTATTTGTTGTCAGTCCGACAGAAAAGAAAGAGAGAAAAAAAAGAGAAAAAAGGGAGTTGCAATTCAACAGTGCTTTCCAGATTGAAGTGGCATGTACATTGGCAGGAGGTACAGTGAGATTTTTCTAGGCCCTATATGATCATCCCTCTTTCGAGAAAAATAATGTATATACGTGTAGTATTTCATTGTCTTAGCCTAAATATATTTTTGATACCATCCCACCAATTCGTCAAGTAAACCGATAGAAAAAAAAGGTATTTTACTATGACAGAAAAAGGCGTCAAAATAATGCTTGTAGATTCTTGGTGATTCTGCGGCCCTCCTGCCCCCCTTCAAGATACCATTCAAAACTGTAACTTTTCCAGTGTTTAGCTTAATAAATTACCTACATTTTGCCCAAGTTTCAAGTCTTTATCTGCTTTCGTTAAGAAGTTATGACTTTTGTCCGAATCTCCCATAAGGTCAAAGCACTGTGCGGAGAGGCAGTGGAGGGTGTGCGCATTGACTGACCTGTGTAGTTAGATCATGAGAATAACACTACTTGTTAAAAATGTGCTCTGAGATTAAAGTTGGTCTTGAAAGTTGATAAACGATCGGTAATTGGTTAGAAATCAGCATTCTGATTTTTGGCCACTTCTTGACGATCTCAGACCATGGTCCACCACTGGCAAACAACTCTTGACCAGTGGTGTAGCTTGCAATTTGGCAACGCACGTTGTAACGTGTCCATTTAAATCTAATTAGAAAGATTGAACTATTATGAGTGTTCGGTGAACACCTTCGCATTTGACCTATTACATGGGTTTAAATTGATTCATTTCAACATTGCAAAATTGCACGCTACGCTCCTGCTCTTGACTAAGAGAGTCTAATTGTAAGATGAAAAATTCGAAAGCCGGAATCGAAATAAGACAAAAAAAAATCAAAGTTCCGAATGAGACTCATGCAAACTTTTGCCGCAGGTGATTGAAGAGTTGATTCTTGCAAACAAACCTGTAAAAATGACAACGAGTAGGTACACAAAAAAATCACAAAATTCACTCTCAGAATCGGGCTTAATGCTTAATGTCGGAGCTATAAGCAGGTATCATGGGAGATTCCTATCTAATTTGAGACCTGTCTCTGTATTTCCATAGAGAAAGTGACAAATTAGACAGGAATCTCCCATGATACCTGCGTAGCTTCACCATCACGATCTTGCCGTCACAGCTGTTTGTTGAGTTTATCACTGTATTTTTGACTTTTTCAGTGTGATTTTCGTGATTTTGATGGTTACTACATCAGATATGTAACTATTCATTTGCTTGTGGCAAATGTTTGCAAGAGCCGCATTTCCTATTGTTTGATTTCCCCCCCCCTCTTTTATTTCATATTATTGAGTAATTTTGAGAACCGATTATACTGATTTCACCCGACACGAAACTTCGTTTACCGGACACCCCCTCCCCTCTCCACCGTCCCACGACCCCTCAACCGACGCTTGAATTCGCGGTCGTGACTTCGTCGACCAGCCTCTGCAGCAAGTCAGCAGTCGTTGAAAACCGTGGTCATCACAATGCAATCAACGGTTGTTTCAGGAAATTTCTAGCGAGGGGGGGGGGGAGTGCACAGAACAGAAGAGCGCGATTCGGGGGCGGGAGGGGGGTGTTTGAGACGAGACTGACCCAGTTTTTCGTTTCGTTATGACAAATTACGGCGGGTATCTGCGAATAAGAGAGAAAACGAAACGATTTTCGATGACAGCTCCGGAGCTCACCGTCAGACTATAACTACCGGTCGATCCTACCGTCATAGTCACGTCCTTGTCAGTCGGTAGTCGATTTTCTACCTGCCGAAACAATAAAGCAAAGAGAAAAGAAGAATGAAAAAGAAGGATAGAAAAAAAAGAAAAAAAAGGACGAAGAAGGGAAAACACAGTAAATGGAAATCGAATCCGACTCCTCGGCGTAATAGAGCAATAAAAAATCATAACTTCCACTGACGTCTTTCTTCTGCTCCGGTAAATAAACCGGGTGAAAACGGCACAAAACACGAAACGCGGCAAGAAGAATAATAAAAAAAAGAGAGAAAAAAAAGGTAATGACAGGAATTGAAAGAGAGAGAGAGCGAAACAGTAAAGAAAGGAAAAAGGGAAAAACTGTCAGCGGAGAAATCACAAATCAAGACGAGGAGTTGTAAATCAGGCGATGTTGCACGGTAGCTTTGCTTTTCATCCAGCTCTTTTCATTTTCCGAGGCCTTTCTCTCTCTTTCCCTTTTTCCCTTCTGGGCTGTGCCTCTTTTTCGGAAGTGCCGACTCTGATGTTTTGCCGCGATCATTCCTTCCTTCCTTTCGATAGACAAAAAAAAAAAAAAAAAAAAAAAAAAAAAAAAAAAAAGGCGCCCGTCTATCTATCATTATATAAAAGACGAAATATTTTTTCTTTCTGTCTCTCTCTCTCTCTCTCTCTCTCTCCTCTCTCTCTCTCTCTCTCTCTCTCTCTCTCTCTCTCTCTCTCTCTCTCTCTCTCTCTCTCTCTCTCTCTCTCGCTCTCTCTCTCTTTCTCGGTCGGTAACGTATACTCAGAGTACTTACTTTGACGAGCCTTCGCCAACAACATCAATAATAACAAGAGGAAGCTAACAATAACAGAAGGAATAGTAGTAGTGTGAGAAACGAACCAATCGGTATTATGTCGAACTCTATTTCGCTCGATCGTCCCTAATAAGCACGAAGTATTGGTACTCAGGTACTTTGCTTGACCATGTCTCGAGCTATTGAATTCGGAAGCCAATTTCCACGGCTCACGAATAACAAAATAACAAATTCTGTTCCAAATTTCCCCGGTTTTTCTCTCTTCCGCCGTCCCTTCTTCCTCCTCTACCCTCCTCTCCTCTCTTTGTCCCTTTCCGATTCTTTTGCTCTCTCTGTCTCGTTTCTTATATCCTTGCCGACTCGCGGATTGAGAGAAGTTTTCCCACCAGAGCTCTCCGGCTTCTGTGTTCGATTCTCGATAATTTCATCCATCGTTGATTAAGTGGAACTGTCCCTGATGCGATGATGAGAGTTTACTAAAAAAAAAAAAAAAAATCGGTGTGTGTGTGTGTGTGAGTGTAGGTGAAGAACTCGTTCGATTTATCGGAGTAAACTCGATGCAACAAGTGCGGCGTTTATGTGCAAAACCAGCCAAGTCACAAAAATTAACAAATTGAAATGAGAAAATGTGCGTAGAAAATTTTCTCTGATGAGAGCAATGAGCTATAACTTTAGAGTGGCACATCAAGGAACGTTCCGCTGGCTCATTTTTGTCACCTAGGGCGCCGCCATCTTGCCGTAAAAATCGATTTGGAGGTTAAATTTTGTAAGTCGTTTCCGGTCGTTCCCGGAAACAAACTCGGATATCGCCGGAAACGACCTACAAAATTTAACCTCAAACCTTGGAATCTGCCGTCCAAATTCCGCTTTTTCCCGGGATTCCTTCTACCCTGTGTGGCACAAGGTGAACCAGCCCGCTGCCACCCTAAAGTTATGGCTCATTGGATGAGAGAACGGTGATTGGCAGATGAAGCATGTTTTGAACCTGAGACAACAAGGTTAGGTTTTCTGTCCCAAGACGCGTGTTTATTGCTTTCCGTGCATTTTCTCGGTTGAAAGACGATGACAACGATTTCAAAAGAGGTACTATGACATTCTAAAGTCAAACCCTAAAGTCCTAAAGTCATTATCCTCTCGTCGAAACAGTCCTTGATTATGCTGTCCAATATTTTTCAAAGAGTTTTCAGACTGTTTTCAGACTTTCGAAACAGTCCTTGATTATGCTGTCCAATATTTTTCAAAGAGTTTTCAGACTGTAAAAAAAAAAAAAAAAAAAAAAAAAAAAAAAAAAAAAAAACACGAGGAAAAGTTTTGAGTGCTGTTGAACTTCTGGGAGTTCCATGGGAAGCGCGGGGGGAGGGGGCTTTAGTCCAGGCTGTACAGAATGGTGCTCGACAGTACGCAAACGGCCCCATGTCTGCCCGCGCGCGGCTACGTGCTAACGCCCCGGCAATAAAACGGAGAAGTAGAAAAAATAAGCCCAAGTGTATTGTGTATCCTCCATCTATCCATTGCCGAATAAATAAATTCCAGTTAATGCGCCGGAGCCGTGGAATGCGACGAGGTATTTCAGATGAATCGAACTCCTTATCAATCAAGTTTTAATTCGCGCTCGGTGATCCGCAGTCCGCACGCCCAACGCCACCATCCATCCCGAGGAAGGCCCTCGCCGCCTCGGCCCCATCGTCCGGTCATTAATTTTATGGCCCCTGTGAGAACACAGTGAGGCCACGAGGCCGGATTTTCGGATAAATACTCATGTGTCTTTGCCAGTGACTAGTTTATTATATTTATAATGTGAGCCTTCAATTTCACGAGTAGGCAAATCTAGCACTTGCATGTAGGAATAGCTAGCTTCTCAATGTTTTATTCGTCCGCTTGCATAGAGGCGTTGATGAGGAAGAAAGTAGCAAACCAAATTGGCTATATTCATAATATGCACCTTCAAGTTCGCGAGTTGGCAAATCTAGTTATTGCATGTAGGAAAAGGTATGTACTTAATGTTTTATTTTTCCGTGCATAGGCGTTGCTGAGGAAAAAGTAGCAAACCAAATTGGCTATATTCATAATATGCATCTTCAAGTTCGCGAGTTGGCAAATCTAGTTATTGCATGTAGGAATAATTAGCTACTTAATGTCTTATTTGTCCGTGCATACTGCATAGGCGTTGTTGAGGTAGAAAGTAGCAAACCAAATTGGCTATATTCATTTCATGATATGCACCTTCAGTTTGGCGAGTAGGCAAATCTATTTCTTCCATGTAGAAATAGTTACCTACTCTATGTTTTATTTGTCCGACGTTCGTGCACGCATGGCCATTGTTAAAGTTTAAGATGGAGAACCACAAAGTTTATCAACAATTAAGGACATTGGTGTAAGATGGGCTCATAAAAAATTGGTTGTGCGACTGCGGGTGCTTACTCTCAAAACTTATCTTTATGCTAAAGTAAGGATTTCCTCGGAAGAAAACGCACCTGTTATTTTATGAGCCCTTCTCCTGGCAATGTCTTAAACTGAGGGTGCATTTTTAATACATGAACTTCATTAATTTCTCGGAAAACCAAAGAAAAATTGTGGTGTATGATTTAGTTATAGTGAGTGTGTTGTGTACTCTGAATGATAAAATAAAAAAATATGGCTCATTGATTTTTACATGAAATTCCGTAGAAATTATAATCCGCCCATTAAAAAATTTCAAAATCAACTCGTTATCTCATGAACTCCCTTTAAACTATCGTCCGTTCAAACAACTATTTAAAACATAAAACCTGAAACTGATTAAATCCTATTCAGACCAACAAACCAGAAAATAGAAGGAGCCACTGCGTGTATGTGAATGTACTGACAAAGCTGCATGTTTTGTATAGATACGGACATTGGGGTAGTTTCAAGTGTCTGAAATGATGTGTTTTTTATAAAGAAAATGAAAGTAGTTGATGAGCTAAGAAAAAAAGATGCCTTTGGTTTCTAATTAAGTTTCATTGTTCCGGAGATGAGATTTTGACTGAATATACATTATTTTAAATGGGGATTCCACGTAGTGACGTCATTACATGCACGATTTTTTACAACTTTACGCATGTACTATCAACGAATTAAAGATTTTCGCGAGATGTTTACACATTTTCAGTTATGAGTGTGAGTGTGGGACTGATCTGCAACGGCTTTTACGCCCCACCCACGCACTGGCCTCTCACCTGTAAGGTGTAAGGAGTATGAAGAGTGGCCGAACCAGAACCTTGAAGGCGAAACTTAGGCCGAGAAAATCTCGTGACAATCTTTAATTCGTCGATAGTACATCTCCAAAACCGGGACACTTGGGAAAAAACCAAAGGCAGCATTGTTCTCAGCTCATCAAGCACTATCATTTTCTTAAAAAACACAACATTTCGGATCCTTGCAACTGCCCCATTGGGGACAAAAAAATTTCAGGTAACTTCTCAGATTTTGGCTTAGATATGCCACCCTGTAATGATCAAAGTCATAGAGATAAGTATTTCCATCGTAAGTCGAATCGGTGCCAACATTTGGAACTAATAGCTACCGAATAACTTTAAACTCTGATAGTCTGTGACCAATCGATCACAATTTTTCTCAATCACAATCTCAATCACAATCAATCCAATATATCGGTTCGCTCACTCTACATTGCCCGATTACCACTGTGCGCCTACCTCGTCCTCCACCCGCTGTACACGGGACAGGGCGGGGGAGCATCTGGCGAGAAAACAAAAAACAAATAAAATAAGCACGGGGGAATGGACGGGACAAGGAAGGTGTTGGCGGTGGGGAGGGGGCCGGGAGCGGGACGGGAGGGGGAGGGGGTCCGGGGGGATCAAATATATAAATAAATAAAAAAATAAAAATGGATGGCGATTACTATCACGATCGCACACCTAAAAGACCACCGGGGACTGGTCAGTGGCCACCAATCTCCACGCGGTGGGTAAAATCTCCTCATTATTTTTATTGACGGCGGTGGAAAGAAGGAAAGAATGTTCCTGAATCGAATGCTATTAAAAAGAAGAGAGAGAGAGAGCGAGAGGAGAGAGAGAGAGAGAGAGAGAGAGAGAGAGAGAGAAAGAGAGAGAGAAGAGAGAGAGAGAGAAGAGAGAGAGAGAGAGAGAGAGAGAGAGAGAGAGAGAGAGAGAGAGAGAGAGAGAGCAACGAGAAGACATGTCGACTAACTAATCGATAAGTTTATTATTTCAAGGCTATCCCGAGACAGAGCGAGACTTGATGAGGTTTGAGTGGAAGATGAGGGGGGGGGTGATGGCTGATGGCATCCGAATAAATGTAATCAACGCTCTTCATCGGCCATCAGGCCGCCATATTTGGTCGATTCCACCTTCTTGCGGGGGGCTACGGTCGGACGCATCGCGACCCGCCGGTGATTGGTGAGTGGTGATCGGCGACCGAACTGCGTTGACTGTTGACGGTTTTACGGTGAGCTTCGGCGCACGGACCGACGCGACGGAAAGTGTCGTCACGTGTCGCGTTGCCGCACCGTGTATCGGAACAGTCACTTTTTTAAGACCACAGTCGGTTCTTGCTCTGTCTAATGCACATTTGAACTCGCCATGTGCTAGACGAGGATAGAGTTAATTTTAATAGGTTCCTTGACTTTTCCTCGAAACTTCTTCAACTTAAAAAATGCCGTTTGGAATACATGGAAGATAAATAGAGGATGAGAACCAACCTATTCATGGACAAAATCTACTATTGGACATTCGTCTTTTTAGACCTTTATTTACCATGGACCAATTGTGCGTTGGACATATCACAGCGAACATTGTTGCAATGGGTATTTCTTGTAGGACATTTTGTACATTTGGATATTTAAAATAGGACATTTCCACTGAGCACCATATTTAAAATATAGCTGTTTGAATTTTGATGAACATTTGCAAAAACATTCTGCAACCAGCCTCCTGTAAAATTAACCCCTTAAGGGGGGTGTGAGGGTCTCCCCCAGAATATTGAAGAGGGGGTTTGGGGGACTCCCTAGAATAATTATATTCACGAGAGAATGTGTTCGTGCGGGGTATTTCCTACAGTTCATTTTTTTATTTTTAGTTTTAGAGAATTTCTGACTTGGGTCCTGTGTGCGTCGGGGCCACCGTTGATATAGATTCTAATAGAGTTGATCTGATTTAAATTCTCGATTATAAGAAAAGGCGAGGAGAGGAAAGAGGGCGGAGGAAGAGATGGGATTGGCGCTGGACCACTTAGAGCTGTCTTTCTTCTGCTGCTCGGAGTCTCGGGCATTTTGTCGCGAAGGCTACCTGATTGGAAGTCACATCTCTCATCCGAAATCCGAAAGATCAAAATTTATCGCTCACAGTGTTGCCAACAGAAATAATTTCAAGGGGTCTGTTATTTCGTAGTTTTGCCACAGCAATATATAACTTATTGATTCTAAAGTAAAATTCGGCGAAAATAACGATGCGCGTACATTAAAAACTTTCAAAATCCACTCATTAACTCAGGAAATCACTTCCATTTCAAACAACCGGCCGCGACGCGTTATAGAGCTATTTGCACCGGCATGCTACTACATAGACGGAACCACCGTGTATAAGTTAACCGTCGTAAATACAAAATGGTGGAATTTTCTTCTAAATATACATGACATGTTGGCTGCATTTGCTGTTTGGTCTGTTCTGGATTATCATAAATTACAAAATAATGTATAGCCATCCAAACGGAACATTCAAATGTTTGTACAATCAGAGCCATTAGTCCTGCGTCGACGATTCGACGCAACACGCACTACACGTAGCCCGAACCTCGCTCGGTCTTGAGAGAACAAAAGAAAAGAAAGATAAGAGAGCGTTTATTTTATATGTATTGCGGGTTGCGTCGAATCGTCGACGCAGGACTTATGGCTCTGCTTGTAAGTTCTGTTGATGTTTACAAACATGCGTTAGTACCGCCTATGTAGTTATATGTCGGTGATAATAGAGTCAATAGTGTAGCGCGGGTTGTTTGAATTGGAAGAGATTTCCTGGGTTAAGTTAATGGGTGGATTTTGAAAGTTTTTAGTGTCAAAGACTCACAAAATTGCTCTAAAGTTAACGCCCTGTAATTGTAACTAGAAATTCAGGAAGAAAATAAGGATTAAAAGGTATCTTCAGAACAGAATGATTTTAAACGAATTTATCATACTTTATCTGGATACATCTTTTTCGAAATCGATGATTGGTGCGCGTACCAGTGTACCAATGTACCATCATTCATCAGCAATTAATTATGATACGCCGACAAGTCTTTGATATTCATTGATATTCATGGATAATGAATGTGTGCACTGAAAGCAAATTTGTATTATTGGATGTATTTTGGACTCTCGTGCAAACAGTTTGCAATAATATTTGGTGCATGACGCATCATTTGCAGCGATTGATGATGCCTTTTTGAGGGAAACTCTGATCGAGTTTTCAAATAAAAAGCGTTTATTAATGACCGTATAGTGGGGTCGTGCGATTTCGGCTACAGTATTTACCCTCCATTAGAATCTATGATCAACAATCGATTGTCGGTGATGCGCTGCTTCCCGCTTCACAATAGAATCGATTGCTTTTCATAAAATCAAATGGAGAAAAAATATTGTTGCCAAATTGCACGAGCAGCCACTGCTTTGTGGCCGAATTTCACGGGTTATGTTACCAAGCTACTTAAGCTATAAAATTCCTGAATGACCGATAATCTAATACTTATTCATCGGAACATCAGAATTGGCAACGCTGCAAACGTAAATAGGAGAAAACTACAAATGAGCAGCCAAATTTGGTCGAAAGCAATAAATCGGGCGTCGACTGAAAATGTCTTCTTCGGGAGGAAAAAGCTGAATGCTATCAGCCAAGAAGACGCACTAGCAGATCCAAGAGATTGCCTCTCTCTCACTCTCCCTCTCTCTCTCTCTCCCTCTCTCTCTCTCACTCTCTCTCTCTCACTCACTCTCTCTCTCTCTCTCTCTCTCTCTCTCTCTCTCTCTCTCTCTCTCTCTCTCTCACTCTCTGCCCATTTGAGTGCATGTGTTAGAGAGGGACAGACCAGCTAGGGGCAGTCACGTAACTTTCACCCCCTCTTCTTTCCCTATCTAATTCACATGCGTTCAAATAGACAGAAAGATAGAGAGAGAGAGAGAGAGAGAGAGAGAGAGAGAGAGAGAGAGAGAGAGAGAGAGAGAGAGAGAGAGAGAGAGAGAGAGAGAGAGAGAGAGAGAGAGAGAGAGAGAGAGAGAGAGAGAGAGAGAGAGAGAGAGAGAGAGAGAAGCTCTGAGATCCGCCAACCGGCAAAAAATGAATCGCCCAGTTTGGTCCTTAAAACGTCCTGGCCGTTTCTAGGACCAAACTGGGCAATTCATTTTTTTTTCCAGGCAGTGAGAAGACTAGTGGCTTTCTAAATAGATTTGTTTTGATAACACCATAAAGACAAGATTTTCATTGTATCAATTAAAAATAAAAGAAAAACTTTTGACATTCATTAAATATTTTGTAAATATTTTTGAATTTTTGTAATTTTTTTTTTTTTGTATTTTTGTTTTTGTTTTTTTTTGTAATCAAGGAAAGCTTTTGAGACAAATAGAATCAGCACATATTATGCTTCCCGTTTTAAGTATATGTTTAGGTGAGGCACAAGAATCGAATGGGTTCAATTTTGTTCCGGGGATCCACAAAGCAGTAGCTAGCGCAGTCGCTCACTGTTGAGTGTTGAGAGGTGAACACTGAACATTGCTCCAACCAAAATCTACGCAAAATTTTGCTTTCGAGTCAAATTCCACAGTAAATAATAAGGTATGTGGTTTTTGACTTGATTCAGATATCTGTCAAAATTCTTCAAAATTGTTGTTGTTTTTTTTTTTTTTTTTTTTTTTTTTTTTTTTTTTTTTTAACCTGCATTAACTATCAGCAGAAACCCTTAATCGGAAAAAAATGACACCAAAAAAATGTCAATTTAAACCATAAAAAACCCTAATCTTCGTCCTTCTTTCAACAGTAGGTGACTGTTGGCTGATATTTTAATGAGTACCGTCCGAATTTGAGCTGGAAAAATTAATGACCAAGCTTTGCGCTGGGTTTCTTTTTCTCTCTTGGAGGCCTTAGCTGGAAACAAACCTCCGAACCGTTCGTAATTATCGATCGAATAGAAAAAACGATATCAAACCTGTCGATTGAGCCATCAGTATGCACAACCTTCTACGAATTTTCGAATGAAGTATCGCAAAATAGGGGTTGCTATCCTATAAAAGAAAAAAAAGGAGGGCTTTTTCGCCAAAATTAGTTTACGGGCCTACAATAGTCTGAGTTTCGGTTTACTTGATTCCAGTGGCGGCCAGTTCGTGCAATTTGGCAAGCATGCTTATTTGTCATTTAAACCTATGCAAAAATATCGATATCTTGGACGTGCAATTGCACCTCCTGAAAATAGATTGTTTTAAAAAGGTTTGAATAGAGAGAATACGTTGTTGCCCCATTCACATTGAACGAGCCACCATTGATTGATTCTTTTGTAATTTTTCTTGAGAGCACTCAACTAGTAAACTATATTGAAGCATTCAACGATCACCACTTTTTGTTAAACAACTCTCTCGGAAGGTGCTGAGAAATTTTGAAAATTTGGTTCATCATCGAACTTTTTAGACATGTTTGAGAAAACCGTGGTGATCAGGTTACGTGAAACACCCTACATAGAAAGAGGTTCGATTTTTAACAATTTTGGAGCTTTACGTAACGGTCGAGTTGTCGAAGTGACCCCGCTGGCCGCTACTCTTCTTATAACGCACTGAACTCCCCCCTCCTCCTAATTCCCTTGGAATGCTTCTGGTAATTTATGGATGATACCATCGATCTTTTGGTATCTGTGCAAGCGCCATAGGAATTCAACCATTAATAGCTCCGAAGATTTCTTTTTAAGGTCGTTCCCCGCGATTGATTCTTGACTGAAGTTTTGTTGTCATCAGTGACGAAGCGTGCGATCTGACAACGTTTCATTTGGTTCATTGAAACCCACGAAAAATATCGAAATATCTAGGGATCGGTGATGACCATCGAATTCGATATTTTATGGTATGTTTAAATGGAGCATACTGCTCCGTTGCCAGGTGTCAAATAGTCTATAATTTTTTGTGCTAGGAACAGCAGGGACCGAAAAACGTTGGGACAAAATTGTACTCGTCGTAGATGTACGGTGAGAAACTATAGGCTATTTAACCCTCTACTGCAGCGTGTGACAAATAAGTCACAAACCACTTTTTTGTGCTTTTAAATTTAAAATTGGTGCCATATCGTTGTGGATCATTGTAACTTATTAGTCACAAACAGTGGCGGATCCACGAGGGGCACGGGGGCACGGGGGCACGGGAGCACGGTCCCCCCCAGAAGCCTCAAATTTTGCTTTTTTCAATATAAAATAGCCCGGAATTGTTTCAACCAACGCTTCAAATTTCAAAATTTCACAGGCGTGCCCCCCCCCCCAGAAAAATTTTCTGGATCCGCCACTGGTCACAAATATGGCGGACTAGAAAAAAATACAAGGTGGGGGTATAGAGCTTGCCAACATAATGTTTCCACTTCGAAAAGTAGCAAATGCAAGGCGGGAGGTACTAACATTCGGATTTAGTTTTAGGTTGGTAAAAATGGCTTTCTGGCCTTCAAGAAAATGTTTTATGATTGGTTAGATGTTTTATTGTGTATATATATTATTGGTAGAAAAAAAAGTCACACTTTTTTCTTCTTTTTTTTTATCATCTAAGTATGATTGCAATTTATCAGTAAAAGCTTGATTATCCCTTCAGGGGTATAAATTTAGGGTTGGGAGGGAAAAATCGAAAAAAGGTTGTAGACGTGTCTTTTTGAATGCCAAGATCTGTAACATATATTTTTTTTGACGAATTTGGATGACCCTTCAGAAAATGGGTGTGCAGTATAGAGAGTTAATTATAGTATTCTCGAGTCCTCACCATCTACCTAAGTAGGTTGACCATTTCGTCCCAACATTTGTTGGGCCCAGCTGCGGTTAGCTATTCCTGCTTGTCAACACGTGTGTTGCATACACTGAAAATCGAAGGAGCTCCACACATTTCCTTATTGCTTCGTGTTTGAGTGGCTTTATTTATGGTTCGTTTCATTTTCTTTTACGCTCATCGAACGACGCGAAAATTCCTTCACAATCCTCCTCTAAATAAAAATGAAGACATAAAAAATCAGGATTTGATTCACCCTTATCTTTTTATGCCATTTTTGATGGTATATATTCATTTATTTCCTCTCAGTCTCCTATAAATCTATTCGTATAAATAAATCAATTCAAGAAATAAAATCAGTATTTCCTTTGAATCAAGCTTTTCGTTTGCTCATCAGTCTTCGTCAAAAATATGTCTGTATTTTAATCTCGCGTCTTTAGACTGCCTTGGTGAATTTTCGCAATGTCCCAATCATGTTTCGATCACGTCAATCTTTGCACATCAAATCCTGACTCGGAATTTTTATGTTTTTGAGCCTTGAATAGCATCAAAGTCAACAGACTTTTTAAACCCTCTCAGAAACTGGGGACTTGGAAAGTTCTGAATTTCTGTTGTCATTAATGCCTTGAAAATCAGTGGCGTAGAGTGTAATCCCTGGTAAAACTGAGCACCAAAGAGCACCTAAAATTGTTCCAATTGTCACCTAAATTAGGTGATATCACCAACAATTCTTGGCGATATCACCTAATTTATGTGAGAATTGAAACAATGTTAGGTGCTCTTTGGTGCTCAGTTTTACCAAGGATTTGACAGCGTTGCAGTTCGTCCATTTGAACCTTTGAAAAAGATCGAAATAGTGGGTGTTCGGTGAATACCTTCGCATTCGACCTTTTACATGGGTTTAAACGGACACAGTACAACGTTGCCAAATTGCACGCTACGCCACTGTTGAAAATACCAAGAACATTGTAAAGAGTGCAAAGATCCGAATCCAAGTCCTGATCCATGCAATTTCGAAAATGTGTCCACTTTTAGCATCAAATTGTTCAACGTTTGACTACATACATCCAAGCACGAAAACTCATGTCCATTTCAGCTCTTCGTTTAAAATAAGGACCTCGAGATAGGGTATTTTTTTCGCATAAATGTCGCTAAACATATTTAATATACTTACCTCGGGAAAGAAGTGATGGAAATTTGTCGTGTTCAAAAGTATCAGGACTTTCATCAGTTCCGATGATTCCAGGGTCGATTAGTTCGAACCGTGGCAGGGCTGCCGTTTTGCGTATAATCAATGCTATTTTTCTATTCACCGATGATTCCACCGGTTGAGAAAAGATTACACAGTTCAGTTCAGTGTATGACTGTAACGCACGAAAATCCTCTGATCTGTAATCTTTCCTTAATCGGTGGAAACTCCATTGATTAATTAAAATATCCGCAAGTTTTTTAAAGTCATGCATCGGCGACTCTACCGGTTGAGAAAAGATTACAGATGCGAGTATTTTAGTTTATTACAGTCATATACTGAACTGAACTGTGTAATCTTTTCTCAACCGGTGGAATCATCGGTGAGTTGAAAAATAGCATTGATTATATACAAAACGGCAGCCCTGAACCGTGGTCACCACGTCACACAGCTAAAAATGTCAACAGTTTTTGGGTAAAATTGATGAATTTACGCCCAACACTGGCGCAACCAGGATATCTTCCATCTCTCTCATTTCCCATTTGAATGTATGAGTAGGAAAAGGACAGAAGGAGGGGGTTTTATCCCCTTGTCCATCCTTGTCTAACATACGTTTCTTAATGGAGAAAAGAGAGAGATGAAGAAACTCTCGGTGCGCTACTGACGCCCAAAGTGAAACTTTGAGGAACGACAGCACCTGCGACTCTGCGAGCATACTTCAAGAAGATACCCTGAAAGCTTTATATTGAAACACTCAAAAATAAAGCCGCGGAAATTACGAAACACGAAAATTTTCACCAGCCTCACTGAGTGCGAGTGAGACAGATATAGATATAGAATCACTCACACCCACTCTTACTCACCTTGCTTATGGCGCAATGAATGTAATAATTTACAGCTTTAATTCTTCACAAATTTTGCTCGTTTTGGGCTGAAAAAGCCCGTAAAAAATTACGAAGGTGCTGACGTTTGTCGACTTTGCGTTTTTTCTTTGTTTTCGATGTAAAGTGTCAAAAACACGACTTTTCCACCGAAGCGACTTGTGGCACTATCCTTCTGATTGCGGAATAAGGAAAAGTCTTGCCGCAGGAATAAACTTAATTTACAATAGCTAACAATTGAAATGAAAGCACATTCGTTATTCACCCGACCTGTTTCTGTGGGCACAATAATCTGCGTAGTGTAATTACGTAACGAAATGGTTTATCTTCTGAAAGAATTTTAACGAGGTAATCATATCAATTTGTCACTTGTTTTCGGTTCATTTGCGCGGTTGTGACTGTTCATATCGATAAGAGCGGTAAATGGTAAGTATATATGAATGGTGGATCTCATTTACCGATTTTCAAGACAAGCGGCCTACTGCTAAACGGAGGGTTAATTGACGCGTATGATAGCAGCAAAAAAGTCTATAGATAAAAATTCATTTTTTTGCGTTAAGAAGTACGGCACTCCACTAACAATCAAAAGAACAGAATGCCCCCCTCCCCAAAGTAATAAAAAGAAAATGATATATTTAATGTTTACTTACAGTAGTGGTATAGCGCGGCGGATCCAAAGGGGGTAGCTAAGGGGGCTTTAGTCTATATCTCTCCCCCTGGAACCATTTAACACATTATCAACAAAAGGATTTTAAATTCTAAAACTAGCACTTACGTAATAGAATCTCGAAACCTGCATTTTAAGAGGCGCATAGTACTGAAAAAAGTAAATTAAAATCGAGTAATTTGTTTTAAAAAATTCCGGGGCTCCCGTGACCCCTTGACATAGTGGGAATTCTGCCCCAACTTTCTCTTGAGAGCGGCAAAAAGGTAAATGCGGGCGGCCCTGATAGTGAGTTGAATCAAACTGGGTGGTAACTTTGCCTCTTTTGCAATGCGTATATGGAACGGAGCGATTATTTGCTGTCTTAACCGCGCAAACCACCGTATACATATATAATAAGGACCGATTCTTTTTCAAACACATTATATTCTATGGATGGAATAATGGCACATTACAAATCAGTGGTGACCTGAAGTGTGGTGTCTTGCAACGTGGAATGCGTTGTCCATTTGAACGCATCGAAAAGGTCGAAGTCAAATCGTCATCGCCAATCCCTTGATAGTTCGATATTTTTTGTGGGTTTTAATGCGCCAATGGCAATGATGCCAGATTGCATCCTTCATCACTGATTACAATTCACGACGCCGCTGTGGGCAGTGGCGGATCCACGGTGGGGGAGGAGCAAGGGGCGCCCTCCAGAAGCCTCAAATTTTGCCTTTTTTCAATAGAAAATAGCCCGAAATTGCTTCCACCGACGCTTCAAATTTCATAAAATTTCACAGGTGTGCCCCCTCCCCCAGAAAAATTGGCTGGATCCGCCACTTGCTGCGGATATCATACACTCACATTATACATTGGCTGATATTACGATGTTATTGTTAATGTGTCATCCTGATAGCTTCCTCAATCCTTTTTTCAGGTTCCGATGCATAATCAGGACATCACGCGTTCTTTCTAGTGAACGTCGAACCACGCACCGTGTGTCATTTCTTTTACAGTAAACGCAAGATCTTCTCTATCCTAACTCACAAGTCTCAACCAAGCGTCCCAGCTCATTAGCGCAATAAAATTAAAAGAGTAGGAAGAAACCTGCAGCTGCTTATCGGCTGGCGGAACTTCAGAGGCAGTGTTGTCATGAAGGGCCGAAAAAACTAACTGGGTTATATTGACGTTAATCTGTGATCCGCGGTGATTATTTTTGGCGAGATCTGGCATCTATTTTGAGAGGAATGGGATAGTACCGGGATAAGTGGAAATGTTACTATCGGACTATCGACTATCGTCTATCGAGGCAAGCAGAGAAACGTACAAACCGTAATTGTTTTAATTTCCGCCTCCAATGAACTTTTACGTGTGCTTACACTCTAAGTTGCCGACTCGGCTCCGCGAAAGTTGCCATATTTCAATGGAAAACTTTCAAATTTGAAATTGAACTAAAAAACCAAAAGCGATCGTGTGAGCTGGTGACTTAGTATTATTGATACAAACACAGATAATAAGGAGAGGGCTTGGTTATAGAAGGCAACTATAATACTCACCATCCATTGGTGAACACGAGAGAAATGAATCCTTTTTTTTCGTCTTCCTCTGAAAAGATTATCACTTTTTTGGAGAATAAATTTAAAAAAAAAAAAAGCGAAAAGCAAAAAAACAAAAAAACAAAAACTTTTATTTTCAAAGAAATGCAAGGAAAAGTTCCGTGTCAGAAGTGGTCCAAGCTCAGCTCACCGATTGGCTTTGGCGAATTTCCAATTCCCAGTCCTTTAAATGAAATAAACAAAAAAAAAGAAAGTAAAAAAAAACTTTATGAGACGTCCACTTTCTGGTTTTAACCCTTTCACAATCAGGTAAATGATAGACAGTACTTACAACCAGTAGCGGCTCGTGCAATATGACAACAATGTTATCCCTTCATTTGATTGTATGTAAAACAATCGATTCGAAAGTGAAGCAGCGCTTCACTAGCATTCGATTATTGAACATAGATTCAAATGGAGCGAAGACATTGTTGCCAAGTAGCACGAGCCGCCTCTGCTTACAACGTTCGATCTTTTAAATTGATTGAGGGTAATTAAATATTCGTGATCTGAAGTGTTCCATTTGCCTATCTATCTAAATGAAGGCACTCAACGATAAATTGTTTTTGAATCGCTTTCATTGCGGAGGGGGAGGGGGGGGGGATTGAAATTTTATAAGACAGATTGCACCGATCCAATCGCGAGGATAAAAAAGACTAGGGTATGGTCTCAAAAAGGTTAAAGCGTTTGAAACAACAACAAAAACAAACAAACAATAAACAAACACAAAAACAGACAATCATTTTTATTCTTTTCCACTATGCATCATGCTATACATGAGAAATAACGTTGGAAAAATTCAAAGATTATCAGTCGTGGTCTGCCAACTCTTCTAGGACGGACGGACTATTTTTCTGAATAATTCGCCAAATCTCCTGCTCAATTCAAATCACCGGAAAAAAATGCGTTTGAGTCAAATAAAAATTCGAAAGATTCACGGTTGGGGTCCGGGTCCGCCAACTCTTCTGAAACAAACTCTATTTTCTGAATAATTCACATTACTCCTCCTCACATTAAATCAACGATAAATGTATTAAAATCTCTCAAAAACCACCCCCCCCATTCATAAATTTTTATTTTTTTTATTTTTGCTGTTGTTAAGTCATATATAAATCTTCCATAAATATGAAAACCGCAACACTTGGCATCACTGCAAGAAGAATAGAGCATTCTCTTTGCTGCGGAGTCATACTGTCTGCCGATTCCGGGCTTATCGCGCCTCGGGTCTTCCGATTCGTGAATAAATTGGTGGGATAGCCAAAGTCAAAGCCGTGGTTTTATCTCTCTCTCTTCTCTCTCTCTCTCTCTCTCTCTCTCTTCTCTCTCTCTCTCTCTCTCTCTCTCTCTCTCTCTCTTCTCTCTCTCTCTCTCTCTCTCTCTCTCTCTCTCTCTCTCTCTCTCTCTCTCTCTCTCTCTCTCTCTCTCTCTCTCTCTCTCTCTCTCTCTCTCTCTCTCTCTCTCTCTCTCTCTCTCTCTCTCTGAGTCCACTTGAGACTTTAATCATCTCCGCTGATGGTACACGCGGTCTGTGCTAACCGCGCGTGTGTGAGTGTGTGGTTGCATGAGTGTGAGTGTTCGTGAGGCCCCAAACTGGCTGATCGGCAATCATATTCAATCCCTTGATTGTTTGCAGAGTACAGTCGAGTAAAGAGCAGAACTCTGTCATACATATAAAACTTCCTCTGTTTCCATCTCGACAAAGAGCACATTGCTGTCGCATATTTCAGCGTAAGTATTTTTAATTGGAGGGTCAAGAAGAATAAACGTTTTCATGCAAGCAGGGCAAGTATGAAAGGGAGGCGGCTCAAAGGCTTTGCTGTTGGCAAATAGACTATATCAATAGGGATATTGCAAACTTTTGCTACAGGTGATCGAAGAGTTGATTCTTGCATGAATACCTGTAAAAATGACAATGAGTATGGTAATTTACAAAATTCACTCTCAGAATCGAGTTTAAAGGCAGAGCTATGCACTATACAGGTCGCAGGTATCATGGGAGACTCCTAGCTAATTTGAGACACGTCTCTGTGTTTCCGAAGAGAAAGTGACAGATTATAGACAGGAATCTCCAATGATACTGGCGTAGCTCCGTCATTACGATTTTGCGGTTGCAGGTACTTTTTCTAAGTTTATTTCTGAATTTTAGATTTTTTCCATAGTGTGATTTTCGTGATTTTCTGGTTTTTACTAGAGTTCTTTGATGGAAATATTGTATAGGGAGCACTGGCGCAACCAGGATCTCTTCCATCTCTCTCATTTCCCATTTGAATGTATAAGTAGGAAAAGGATAGAAGGGGGGCGGGGGGGTTATCCCGTTGTCCATCCTTGTCTAACATACGTTTTTTAACGGAGAAAAGAGAGAGATGAAGAAACCCTCGGTGCGCTACTGATAGGGAGTACCGACCGACACGACGCTTCATGCATAAGAGAGTAGTCAAATCAAGAGGAGTTATTTTTTTTACAAAATTCATTTTTGGTGGTTGCATTGCAAAATAATTTTTTCAAAAGTAAATCTCCGAGGATGTTGAGGAATCAAATTCAACTATTTTTGACGAGGTAGAGCCTTTCAGAATCAAAATTTCACCTATTTTGTCGTATCAGTAGCAGCTTTTAATTTGAGTAAAGTGCGACCCTAAAGTCCCTTAAAAAACCCGCTTGCGCCGTTAAACAGTTGAAGTATGTAGAGCAACGACGGGTGGTTGCTTGCTACAAGCACCGAATCAAGATTGGATAAACGTGGAAGCGCCTTCAATTCGGGAGATAGACAAAAACAACACTGAAATCGACATCAATGTCTTCTGATTGTCGAGCCGAGTACCGAGGCTTTGATAGTGAGGCTTCAGTGAGAGCTGCCGTTTCGCGTATAATTAGTGCCATTTTTTCAGTTCACCGATGATTCCACCGGTTGAGAAAAGATTACACAGTTCAGTTCAGTGTATGACAGGAATGCACGAAAATACTCTGATCTGTAATATTTTCTCAATCGCAGTGAAAACGTCGGTAATTAATTAAAATATCCACACGTTGTTTAAAGTCATCGACGACTCCAGTGGTTGAGAAAGGATTACAGATGCGGTTTTTTTTTTTTTTTTTTTTTTTTTTTTTTTTTTTTTTTTTTTTTAGCATTGCAGTTATAAATTGAACTGAACGGTATAATATTTTTTCAACCGGTGGAATCATCGGATGAAAAATACCATTAATTATACGCAAAACGGCCACTCTATGACTTCAGTCCTCCCCAGCAAAGAATTCATGAGCGACACTCGCCGCAAAAGAGAAAACTATACGTTGACTGATGATCTACGACAAAAACTCCGATGCTTTGCTCTCATTGGCTACTCGGAAAAAAATTACGGAATGATTAACTTTAACTCTTAAAATAAGGCACTATTACAAACCCTCCACACAAATTCTTTATCAACCTCAATAAATAGAATGAATTTTTCTCGTTTAGTTTGATGTGCAAAGTGATTTTTTTTTTTTTTTTTTTTTTTCTAAGTACATTTAAAATCATGTTAAGTTGGTGGAACAAATTTGTACCACCAGGATACAAAGGAATAAAGCAACTACTAGATTTGGGCGTCAGCCAGAAAGTAAATGGTAAACTTCATCGAAATATAGTAGATGCAGATGCAACGTAACTTGGGGGAAAATTAGGATTACCTATTGTTTGTTCCACCCGATATCTGGCATAAGTTTACTAATATCCGATGAAGTTTATACTCTACTTTCTGGCTAACTCCAAAATCTGCTATTCGTATGGTTGACTATACCGTACTTTTTCCATGTATTGTCATCAACACTTTGCTGATTAGCCAATTTATGGTCCAGTTGGACCTTATTGTTTTGTCGAGACCCCAAAATTGGGTTGGGTCATAGGTTAGGTTAGGTTGCCACCCTACTTTAACATGGGAAAGATAAGGTGGTGCGTATGCAGTCTGTAGTATCTTGTCTCTATGGTTGTATTGAGGCCGGTGATGTCCTAAGCGTTTTCACCCAACGTTCCAATATGTCTGTCTGTATCATGTATACATAAGTAATCTTTGGCCAAGTCTGTAGCGAAGACAACAGAAACCCCGCACTAGCCGATCGCGCGGAGGACGATTTCATTTTCGGAGACTCAACAAAATACCATCATGAGAAACAACATTCAACGGCTCCTGTGTGGATTTTTGTCCATCGACCAATATATTGATGCTTCGTTCTGATTGGCTACTGATATCAAAATCTTTGCTCAACAGTCCACAAAAGAGCCGTTAGACGTTGTTTCATTGCGATCCCGAAAAAAAAAAGTTGTCACAATGCGGGCAAAATGGATGGTGCGTGGTCTGTGTTTGTCTCTGGTCCGCACCAATTTGTAGAGATTTTTAGCAGCTCTAGGAATAATTTTCGAATGATTTTTTTTTTTTTTTTTTTTTTTTTTTTTTTTTTGTGACTCAATGGCTTAAGATAACAATGAGAGAGAGCTACAGGGCAAAAAAGAGAGCGAGCCTGATGACTGATTGTGAGACTCATGCCACTCTAAATAATCAACAGAAAAAACAAATAGAAGAGTAAAAGTCGTACGATTCTTCCGGGCAGGCGGGATCCATACATATTTTATGCTAGTCGCGCGTTCTGTCTACACTATACAGTATGCCCGCGCTACTTTTTATCAGTGTGTGTATAATCGAGCAATTAGGATTTTAGCTCTGAGTCTTGCTCAATGCTCACGGTATACTGGTTCGGGTTCGGGGGTTCGGAAGGTAAACAATTCGGCACTCGCAGTTTTTTGTAACGTTTAATCTTCACGCCTCGTGAATGTTACTGTAAAAAAAAAAAAAAAAAAAATCCTCGACTTCTGTAATAAAGCAGGCAAGCAGCGACGATATCAAACGATTGGCACGCTGGCGCAGCAATTTTTTGATCGTTGTTGTTTTTTTGATCGAACATCGAAATGCAATTTCCTACATAAGGACCGTTGAGACCATTCTTAACCCTTTCAGTACAACAAATGATGAATGCCAGTGTCGTATCGTGCAATATGGCAACGTTGTACTTGTTTCATTTAAACCTGTTAGAAATATCGAACTATTGGATGCTCGGTGAAGACCCTCAAATTCGACCTTTCCCGTTGGTTTAAATAGACAAAACACAATGTTGCATTTATTGGATGCTACGTACTCCTAAGTATCTATATAACGGTTTTCGTTCATATATTATACGTCCAATTCCACAAACCTTCGATGTTTTTACTGACGCAGTATGCACTGAAAAACATAATTCCTAAATTCTTGTAACATTACCAGAAGCACAACGATGTGTGAGCTACAGAAAGTCAAGTACTTTGGCCAGAGAATTCTATGATATTTGTACCAGAATATGGTTATAGAACTAGAATTAACCTTAAAATTTTCAAGAGCTATGGTACAAACACTAGAATTCTGGTAATTGCACTATCCTTTACATTGGTTCACATACCGTCATGCTTCTGGTAATCTTTTTTTTCAGGGTGAAGAATGAAGATCCATGCAATTAGAATTTTCCTTGGGATCCCCTTGACTATTGAGAATGGCCGGGCTCTTGCAAACTTTTGCTATAGGGGATTGAAGAGTTGGTTCTTGCATAAAAACCCGTAAAAATGACGATGAGTACACTATACAATCACGAAATTCACTCTCAGAATCGGGCTTAATGGCAGAGAAACGCAGGTATCATGGGAGATTCCTATCTAAATTGAGACTAAGCTAAGGTCGTAAAACTCCCCCAACTAGGCTTGTTAAATATTTCATAAAAACAAATTAATTGTCACAAATATTAATTTGACGAGACGAAATAGGAGAGCCTCTTGGCTGGCCACCCTAACGGCACATTTCGAGGTTGAAATCGGATTCAATTCAGTTTGGCAAGCCAGTCAACCGATTTCAATCCAGTTTTGCAATCCGGTTTCAAACCCGATTAACACAAGCTGGATTTAAGCCGGATTATAGACAGTTTGAAATGGCTTACATGTCCGCAAAAAAATTTGACTAACTAGATTTGACTAGGATTCTAGCTATCTTCGCCACGCATCATAGACCCCTCTTCAAACTGGTTCAAAAACGTTTTTCAACTTGTTTCAAAAATGGGGTTCAATCAGGGTTATTCCCAATTTTAAACCACCGATTCCGAACCGGATTCAAACGAGATTATCAAAGCAGGGTTGAATGCGAATTATAGATAGTTTGAAATGGCTTACATGTCCGCAAAAAAAATTGACTAACTAGATTTGGTTCGGATTTAAGCAATCTTAGCCGTTGATTGTGAATCCCTTTTCAAGCTGATTTAAAGACGCTTTCCAACTTGAATCATTAATGGGGCTCAATCAGGGTTTCTCCAGTTTTAAACCCCAAATTCCTAACCGGATTCAAACTAGATTATTCAACCCAGACGAAATGCGAATTATTGACGGCTTGAAATGGCTTACATGTCCGCACTAAAAATAGAACTGCCGGATTTAACCCGAAATCAAACTGATTTTGAAGAGGATTATATACCCTACTTTCAGCTGATTTAAAGATGTTTTCAAACTTGTTTCATCAGTTGGGTTCAACACGGGTATATTTCGGATCAAGAACTAAGCTTCGTCCCCATCCGGTTTTATAACTGGTTACTCAAGCCGGATTGAATGCAAAGTGCAGCTAAGCGACTTGAATGACTCACAAGACCGTATCATAACTTGAATAACCAGATTGAATCCAAATGGCAGCCAAGTTCTTAATGAACTGTACTCGACCAACTTCAAACTGATAGAAAGTTATAGTTTCAAGCTTGATGTTTAGGTTAGATTCGCTAAACCAATTTTCAGGCACTCTACGTGGGCCTAGGATGAATCCATTACTAAAAAGTACTGATGGAGGTGTCCCAACAGTACCAAGTTTCAATGGAGAGGTCGTTCGCAGCTCGGGGCCAAGTAAACGCGAGTAACGTTTCGCAAAAATATGGTGGAGCACTCTCTCGGCGGAAGCCACGAACTAAGTTAACTCCGCTTTCCTATCCGGTTTCAAACCAGGTTATTCAATCTAGATTGAATGCGAATTGTAGACGATTTGAAATGGCTTACAAGTCCGCACCAAAAATTGGATAGTTAGATTTCACCTTGATTCAAACTGATTTCATGGAGGGTTATAAACCCTACTTCAAACTAATTTAAAACCATATTCAAACTTGTTTTATCAATTGGGTTAAACACGGGTTTAAACGGATCAAGAACTCTACTTTCAAATCCGGTTTCAAAACAGTCATTTGAACCGGATTGAATGCGAATTGTAGATGGCTTGAAATGGCTTACATGTCCGCAAAAAAAATTGACGAACGTGATCCAACCCAAACTCAAACCGTCTTAATAGCGGGATGAATCCTACTTGAATTCGGTTCACAAGGCTGGCATGAAGTTGGATCGGATTCCATTTCTATTATGATGTAGTGTGCGAAATGAGTCGATTTTTAACCCGTCCCGGATTTGTCTTACATGGAGCTTTTGAACCTGACGTCTATACGATTGATTAGCTAGGTTTGATCCTTGTTGGAAACAGATTCCTATCGATTGCAAGTACTTCGATTAATTCGGTTTCAATCGAGTTTCAAGACGAAGCACTAAACTGGCCAAACGACTGGACGATTAAGAAATCGGCTGAAAGCTCACTTGAAACTAAGTTGATGAAGGTTTGTAGCAAGTTTGAAACCGTTTTGAAGTCCTTTTCTTTATGAGTTTCTAAATCCATCTTGAACCATGTTCAGAGAACTGGCTTGAAACCGGTTCGGATCCAATTTGTGGCAGTGTCCAGTATGCAGTTTGAATCGGATTTAAATTCGTTTCCGATCCGTCTTTCACGAAGCTTTTACACCTGGTGATTATCCGACAGTCAACCTAGGTTTGATACTGATTGAAAACGGGTTCTCATAGGTTTGAGGAGTCCGTGTTTATCCTTGTTCAAGCCGATTCCAATCCGGATATCGGAGCTGATCATCCCCGTGCCACTTGTAAACCAGTCTTGAAATCGGATTAAAATCAGATTGGCAATCGTCGGTTTGTCAATCCTTCGAGTAGCTGGATTGAAACTAAACCTGGATTGAGTGTGCCGTTAGGGCATACTGTCGTTCGAGATCCCGTACCCACTGGCAGTTCCTAAAGTCGTCTTTACTTTTCTTTCTTCCTCTAAAATTCTACATTGACTTGGCCAGTGGCGGCGCGTGCAGTTTGGCAATGCTGCATCCAGTCCATTTAAAGTCATGAAAAAGGTCGAACGTTGGGGGTGCACAGAAGCCCCCCTTCCTGGAATCGATACTTTACACGAGTTAAAATGGACTAAATGCACCGTTGCCAGATTACACGTGCCGCCACTGACTTGGCTTCAAGCAGCTAAAAGTCCAGAAAGTCGTAAATCACGCACTTTTTCGAATAAAAATGATACTTACCTTGTAATAATACCTCAGGTATAAACTGGTACTTTCAATGGGTCTGTTGCAAACTTTTGCTACAACGATTAAGAGTGTATAATCTAATGTAAAATCGTCTGAAAAGTCCATTGGTGGCATCAAAAAGTCATAAAATGCAATAATAAACTCACAAGAGGCGTTTAAAGAAATCCAAGATGGCGGAAAAATATCGAGCAATCTATATGCATGCACCGTGAACATCCAAGGATGGCCAACTTTGACAACCTCACTGGAGGTAGAGGTTATGTGTTTATTTACGTTGTGATTGGTTGTGATCGATATTGTGAGGTTGGCTATCTTTGGATGTTCGTGGTGCATGCATACATATTGCTCGATATTTCTCCGCCATCTTGGATTTCATTAAACGCCTCTTGTGAGTTTATTATTGTATTTTATGACTTTCTGATGCCACCAATGGACTTTTCACGCGATTTTACATTAGATTGAACTCTCTTAATCGTTGTAGCAAAAGTTTGCAACAGACCCATTGACTTTATCAGTGATACTCAAACAAGCAAAATATTTTCTCACATTTATTATTATTATTTTTTTCCCCCGGCGTCTAGACTTTCAAAAAGCTGGCAAGTGGGACAAAAAACGGCGTGCTCGATTTGATAAAGCCTATATTGAAAAATTAATAATTCTCATCTCATTAAAACTCATTTAAACTCATTCGAACTCTGCGAACTCATCAAGAAAGCTGCTGCTGTTATATATTCTTCTTACTTTAAGTGATGTAGGAAGCATTATAGTGTGTTTGATGTATGACAGAAGGATGTGAATCATAGCAAAAATAATATGTAGTTGTGTCAATAAAGCGCTCGCGTTCAGGTGTTTATCGGTGTTCACTAGAAAACCTATTCGCTCTTTCTCACTCTCTCTCCCCCCCTCTCTCTCTCTCCCTCTCTCCCCTTTTTCTTATTTGCCATCTTCTCTCCTGGTTTTGGTTTAAGTAGTTATATTCCTTTATTTGTTCAAAGTTTGAGCTCCTAAATTCTATACGGGTAATTCCGCCCGGTAATAGGAATTTTTTTCTGACATCGCTGATGTCATAGGAATTGCGCCATTAAATCATCGTGTAAAGCTTTATTTATTCCACTTTTTAACAAATTTTCTCTGTGATTTGGGGCCACTTTTTTTCGATCTCAGACCATTGTGCCATTTTCCCTTATGACATTTCTAAGTTGAAATAAATTACTTGTTAAAAGTGTTCTCTGTGATTGAAATGGAGCTGTTGCAAACTTTTGCGACAGGCTTATTAATAGTTGATTGTGGGTAAAACCCTGTATAAAAATGACGATAAGCGCGCTACAAAATCACGAAATCCACTCCCAAACATATAAAATGTTTTCAAACGAGAGGCCGTAATGACAGTGGTTACCGCCTTTTACATTGGGTTTCCCTATCTCAATAAGCTTCATCCGCACGAGGTGTTTTCGCGACACCATACGAGAAGAAGAAGAAGCGCATACAATGAGGCTCTTTCCAAGTTTTTCTTTAGGGGATTGAAGAGTTGTTTCTTTCATAAAAACCAGTTAAAATGACGATGAGTACACACAAAAATCACAAAATTTACCATCAGAATCGGGCTTATAATGGCGGAGAGACGCATAGGCATCATGGGAGATTCCTATCTAAATTGAGACATATCTATGTGTTTTCGTAGAGAAAGTGACATAATTTATAGACAGGAATCTCCCATGATACCTGCGTTGAACCACCATTACGATCTTGCCGTTATAGCAGTTATGTAAGTTTATTACTAAATTTTAGACTTTTTTAGTGTGATTTTTGTGATTTCCGCTGGTCTTTACATCAGATTGGACTATTTAAATATTTAATAGCTTACAGCAAAAGTTCGCAAGAACCCTATTTCCGCTGGTCTTTACATCAGATTGGACTATTTAAATATTTAATTGCTTACAGCAAAAGTTCGCAAGAACCCTATTGCCATACACATTTTTGCGGTAATCACCGCCAGTATACGGTCTCGCGTTTGAAAGCATTTTATGAGTTAGGGAGTGAATATCGTGATTTTTTAGTGAGCTTATCCTCATTATTAAAGGTTTTTTTTTTTTTTTTTTTTTTTTTTTTTTTTTAATCAAATATTATAGTAAGCCTGAAGCAAAAGTTTGCAACAGCTCCATTGGTCTCGAAAGTTTCTAATTGATAATAATTGAACGGAAATTTTCCTTTCTAATTTTTGGCCACTTTTGAACAGTCTCAGACCAGAGTGCGATGATGCCTCAGTGGCTAAGCTTCAGGATAGGTGAGATGACAAAGAGCGAAGAGCAAACTCTCTGTTCTATTCTCTTTGATGTTTGACTTTCAGAAATGACTTTTTTAATCTTATTCCGGTTGCTTATGCTTCCTCTCTTTCAGTCTTCCTCCATGCGAGACTCTCCGTCAAACAAGCTCATCTAAATATTATTTCAATATCAGAGAGGAAGGAGGCGAGAGTGAGACGGATAGAGGGAGAGGAGAGAGAGAGAGAGAGAGAGAGAGAGAGAGAGAGAGAGAGAGAGAGAGAGAGAGAGACAGAGAGAGAGAATAAAAAAGGGGAGGATGTTGGGGGGTAAGTTGATTTTCCGCCCATGTCGCGCCGCATCGCGAAACTGGCTCATTCGGTATTTGGTTTTATTTTTCTTCCTCTTCTTCTTCCCTCTCTTTGTTTGACATCTCCCGTTGGTGGTATTCACATTCACCCTTTATATCCTCTATCTATGTCTTTTTCTAACGCATGCATCCAAATGGGAGAAGATCGAGAGAGAGAGAGAGAGAGAGAGAGAGAGAGAGAGAGAGAGAGAGAGAGAGAGAGAGAGAGAGAGAGAGAGAGAGAGAGAGAGAGAAGAGAGAAAGAGAGAGAGAGAGGTGCTGCCTCCCACTAATCCTAGCTGGGGCTCGCAACGCAAAGGACTAAGGAGACAAAGAGAAGCCCTCGATATATAAGTAGTTTCAGCTTTTTATCGTTTGTCTGCTGATTTCCATGATGATGAGTTTTTAATTCAGTTTGAATGGGATAGAAAAAGAGTTGTATGGGTAATGGGTCTGTTTGCATACTTTTGCTACAGCAATATGAAGGGTTGGTTCTGATGTAAAATCGCGTGAAAATTCATTGAGAAAATCAAATAGTTTCAAAACACACTCATAAACCCACAAAAGGCGTTTTAAGGAAAGCCTAAGATGGCGGTTGAAAGGTCGAATCAACCCTCTGCATGCATGAACCACGAGCACCAAAACATGGCCGACGACGGCAATTTATATGGATGATTAAAATGTTATCAAACGACTCACTTCCTCATTGTCTCTACATTTTGTGGCATTCTTTGTGGGTTTTTTTCCGGTGAATACTTCGCCTTGTTATTGTTTATGATTACTACATGGTTAATATTTTACGTTTTGTATCGATTTGCCTGGGGCTCTTGCAAAGTTTTGCTGTGAGCAAATGAACAGTCCATTCTGATGTGTAAGCAGGTGGAAGTCACAAATATCACTTTAAGAAAGTCTAAAATTCAGTAATAAACTCACATAACTGCTTTAACGGCAAGTCCGTAATGGCGGTTGAACGCAGGTATCATGGGATTATTTTGTCAATTACTCTACAGAATCACAGAGATATACGTCTAAATTTAGTTAAGAATCTCCCATGATACCTGCGCGACGCGCGTCTCTCCGCTATTAAGCCCGATTCTGAGAGTGAATTTCGCTATTTTTTAGTGTACTCATCGTCATTTTTACAGGTTTTTCTGCCAGAATTAACTCTTCAATCCTCTATGGTAAAAGTTTGCAAGCGCCCCATTCTGAGAAAAACACGCCTGGTAAGAGCTGACTTTGCCGAAATCATTCGTCGACCATCTTTGCTGCTCGTGATGCATGCACGCAGGGTTGATTTGCCCGTTCGACCGCCATTTTAGGCTTTCCTTAAAACGTCTTTTGTAGGTTTATGAGTGGATTTTGAGACTTTTTGATACTCTCACTGTAATTTTTACGCAATTTTACACCAGAATTAATCTTCCATAACGCTGTAGCAAAAGTATGAAACAGACCCATTATTCCACGGTATAACAAGTCTTTTCGCCGACGCCGATAAAACTTTCGCAGAGAATGCATCCAAAAGATACCGTCAAGTGAGGTGACTTGGGACAAAATGAGGTGTTGTTTTTTTTGCGTATGGTGGCAGCACTGCTGTTGGTAACAAACAATCAATAACAGGCGTGGGTGATAGCCCAAAACAAGAGGACCTCCCTGCATGATCATATCTTTGATTATCGGTAAGTTTCTTTACTTTTTCATAAAATTTCCGATTCCTTAGTTTTCCGGGTTCGAGAACAAGTTCGGTGTGTACCTCCACACTGAATTAGAACTACTAAAAATGTCAACATTTTTTTCAAATTATTTTTTTACTTTCTGAAAAGTCTATTTTGTATCCCAAGTCATCCCCTAGGAAAGGAGACTTGAGAAAACTATCATTAACTATCTATTGACCAGAGACTTTGAGACACATTGTGTCCCAAGTCACCCCACCCCGGGGGTGACTTGGAACAAGCCATAAAAAAAAAAAAAAATAATAATAATAAAAAAATATTTATGATCAATTTTAAAATTTGTCCATTAGGTACGTAGAACTTATATTTCAGCAGCCTTCTATATTATCCTGCAATTAAAATTATCAAAACATCAAAATTGTGAGAAACACAACTTTGCAAAGTTCAAAAGTGTCCCAGTCACCCCACCTGACGGTAGTTTAAAGATTCAGGCGGCGCCTTCTTCCTTTGACACTGCATCCCGCATCACCACGTCCCATCCCACGGCCACCTTATAGCCACCGCGAACATAAATGATTATGGGTCTTCGGCATCGGCATCACCAATCATGCGCCAACAACCGTCATATAAAGAGAAATGCCGACAGTGACGTACGCATACATATTATAAATCGTTTACCTTTTGGTCCTCACACTTTCTTCGGTGTGCGCTCTTGCCCTTATCTCGGCCTCCGTCTTGTTTAATGTTTATCCTTCTTCAATAAAGAGAAGAACTCTGATAACAGACACCAAAAACCAAAAGCCGCCTCAGGACATTGCTTGCTCTCGATGTTGCCACATTTCCGGAAATGATTTCAGGAAATTATATATACCATCGATGACCTATAAGAGTGGAAAACTCCTAGAGTTGCGAAGTACAAATAATTTAGGAGCGCGAAAAGAAAAACACCTGTACAGACTAATTTGTTTAATCGGCATGCTATAAGCGAACCTCACTTTAACGAAAAGTAGCCCCTTCTATGAATTATTCGATGCAGTGGCGGATCCAGAAAATGTTTCTAGAGGAGGGGGCAGTGGGGCACGCTTGTGAGATTTTGAAATTTGAAGCGTCGGTGGAAACAATTTCGGGCTATATTTTCTAATGATAAAAGGCCAAATTTGAGGCTTCCGGGGGGAGGGGCGTAACCCCGTGCACCCCCTGTAGATCCGCCACTAATTCGATAGTGTGTCATGCTTGAGGAAATCAGACTTAAGGTGATTCTATGGCAAACTCCCGAAAATTTTAATCCGATAGATGGCGTTACTTGTCGCTCGCTCCGAAAATAGCCGTTTTTTGACGGTTTTTAGCTGTTTTCTCTGAACAGACGAATAAGAGACGAAAAATCGGAATGTCAGCACCTGCTGAATTCTTTGTTTGATTTTTTGAGCCATAAACGGGCTAAATTGGTTCTAAAATAAAGGCGAAAGTATGCAAAGAAAAATTCATGTGTAATTTGGAGTTGTATCAGTACAGATTACAGGTGAAACAGAAACAGCTGTAATCTTTACTGGTATAACTTCAAATTACACAGGTCTTTTTCTTTGCATACTTTCGCCTTTATTTTAGAACCAATTTAGCCCGTTTATGGCTCAAAAAATCAAGCAAAAAATTAAGCAGGTGCTGACATTCCGATTTTTCGTCTCGTATTCGTCTGTTCAGAGAAAACAGCCGAAAACCGTCAAGAAACGACTATTTTCGGAGCAAGCGACAAGTAACGCCATCTATCGGATTAAAATTTTTGGGAGTTTGCCATAGAATCACCTTAAGGTGACGCCACAGAAAATTACAATCAGAATTACAACTCGGATAAGAGCCGATGAAGACACCTTCTCATTGTCAGTCTATATAGACTGTTTTAGTAGAACGATATATCGTATCGATCGCCGTCCGAGGGCCTCTGGTTCAAATGTAATTTGTTTAAACGCTTAGTTATGCCTGGTTCCTTGAATCCTTGACTAGGACGGCCGAAATCGAAAGTTTATCACAGATTAAACATTGCATTTGGGGGTTAGAATCGCCTCTGAGATCCGCGAATTCCCCAACAATAACATTTGCGTGATTCCAACCTCCAAATGCATTGTTTAATCAGTAATATCTTGTTGATTTCGGCAGTTTTAGTCAAGGAACCAGGCATAATAAAGCATTTACGAGGACTTAGAATTCATAATTGCAGAAAGATCTCATTAATTTCTTGATTTCATAATCAAAATTTCCGTTCAAAAATGCGCTTATGGGAAAAATGCATTGCATCAGGGTTTGTTTGGAACCAGAGGGCCTCCGACGGCAATCGATACGATATAGCCAAGATACATCAGAAAATTTATCTCTGCCTTCGTCTTTCGCATATGGCTTTGTATGAGGATAGTTTTGAACTTCTGAAGATGGCAGAGTAGAAAATAATGCTTCAAAATGAACCGAAGTTTTCATTTTGATTGCTGTAAGTATATTCTGTCTGGTCATGCAGATTTAAATTTAAATTAAATCCATGATCCTTGTATATTCTCCGATTTCTCTTACCGCAAAAGGCTCATCACACTTTTGATTTCAATCGGATCGTCAAGAAAATTAATCATAGATCCATCATTCCACGAAGTCTGATTCGGAATCGGAGTTTTTACTCGAATATCAATGTTTCTGTTATTGAGGGCAAAATGGCGATGCAAAGGCCACAGTTTGTTTTCATAATCAGTTTTAAGTATACCTATCCCTGGCAGAACCGGTCACCGAAGATCACTTAAAATTGTTCCGAATGTCATGCTGTTGACATTTGAAACAATTTCGGGTCACAGATCCGGAGAGATACGGTTTTCGCACGCAAACGAATTGTACAAATGCGCTATGACTTTCAAAAGGACATACCCTGGTCGACATTTTTACTCTTCCAAATCTCGGAAACCGGTAAACAATTTAATGACTATCATGTGTTCAAAAAGTACCTACGTCATGAAAAATAGAAACTTCTTTAGGAAACAACGGGGAAATTTAACAATAAGAATTTCTACCATCAGAGGGTACTTTCTTTTGAAATTCATAAGTACATAGTCTCTTCAACAGAAAAGTAAAACAAAAATGAGAGTCAATTAATTGTAAGAAAAACAATAATAAAAAACCGTTCTGTGAGAAGCGGGAAATTCAAAATCAACCAATTAGATGTGAGTTTCACGATTAAAAAAAGTATCCAAGCCATTCAGACTCATAGATTTTAAATTACGCGCTCGTTACAAGAACAGTCTACATATGCAGAATAGGGAGAAGAGTAAAGGGAGTAATTCTCTGTGCTGCCCGCCGCCGCCATCAAAACTAACAAAGCGAAAAGCAATTTGCGGCTTATCGACGTTCTTTGACTCGGGCGGTGATAAGGCGGCCGCTGCCTCTCCCCCTCACCCCTCCCAGATCCTCTCTAAATCATTGCATTCCCTTCCTCTATGTAATTTTGTTCGTATATGTACTTACCTGCAGATATGAGCCCGACATCTTCAGTGCAATTATTGGTACACAGGGTCTATAAAATGTTGGTCCCCATGTCGAACACGTATGCAATATGCAATAAGTTCACTGGCTGATCCAGGAAATCGTCCCCCCCCTCTCTCCCAGCCTCTCCCCCCCTCTCTCTCTCTCTCTCTCTCTCTCTCTCTCTCTCTCTCTCTCTCTCTCTCTCTCTCTCTCTCTCTCTCTCTCTCTCTCTCTCTCTCTCTCTCTATGACCATTTGAATGCATGTGTTAGAAAAGGATAGAAGATGAGGCGAAAATCCCGTGACAGATCCTGCTCTATCTTTTTCTACATAGCACGCACGTTCTAATGGGAAAAGAGAGAGGCGCATTAGGGCTGTTGAGTCGAATTTTTTTAATTCAAATTATGAAAGAAGAGGAAAAATTAAGGATCCCATATATTTTCTTTTTTTCATTTGGACGCGGGAACACCGAAAAAAATGGGTTCAAAGTGCCGAAAAATTGATAAGATTTAAAACGGCCTGTGGCGGGAAACATCGGTTAGCGAGTCACAGCTACGTCATTTCTTCGGTTTGCTCAGCGGAGGTACCCATCCCTATTCTATCGGCCGGACGGCAGCGTGGCAGGCCTATTGAATACTACGGCAGCCGCCGCACTATGGGACGAAATGGCAAAAAAAGGGACATTGACGATTTTTTTGTGAAAACATGCCCTTACATGAATGAAAACTGTTGCTTCGTGCTTTTTCGCGTCTGAGAAACTTAACCTAGGATCCTTTTCAAACAATTTTGAGTTTCAACCCTTTTAGACCCAATATTTTTTCAAATTCAAAGAATCTTTTATTATATTTTTTTTCTCTTTTTTTTTTTTTTTCAATTGCGTCTCTATACGTTGTGACTACCCCACATCGGTTTTTGTGAGCAAACCAAACCTTTTAATGAACGTCATGAAATTTACGACAGTTTGACTCGCACAGTGGGCTGAAAAAAGTTTAAATAGGTTAAAAAATGATAAAGACAAAAACAATTTTTTAAGACAGATTTTCAGAGAGAGATTTTTTGTTTTTGTTTTTTTTTGTGATGTAGTGTATCTATGTATATTGAAAAATACTGTTATCTCAACCTTTTCCTGCATCGAGACAATAAAGGGATGAATCCTACAGGGTGTTGAAAAAAAAAGTTTCCACTGTGGTTACTTCAAAAACGGCTGTGAATTTCGAAAAACGGCCAAACACGTGTCCAATAATATCGAGAAGGACCCATTTGGGGGGGGGGGTTGTTTTTTTCGCCCCCCTTCTGGGAGGGGCTGGGGAGGGGGTCACCCCCCGGAAAATCGAACTTTTCTTATGGCAGCCCTGCTTTTTTATTTCAGTATCTCAATGAGCATAAAAAAAAAAACATTTTGGCGCAAACCAAAGGTCAATATCGTTTTTCGTTTTCGATATCGAAGGTCAAAGTTCGATAAGGACCTATTTTCAAAAAACCATTACTCCACGTTTAGATACCGAAATTTAGAAAACTAGGGGTCTAAAATACTCCCAAAAGCAAGCCCTTTTCAGAAAAAAATACAAATTTGACACACATTTAGCCAAAAATAGGATTTAGCGCCCCCCCAAAAACTGTTAAAGTTTTTGCATCCTAGAGGGGCCTATCAGAAAAATTCCTTGAGACGACCCCTATCGAGTGATACATCGATCAAAAGAGCATTTAAAACTGAGCATTTTGGTGCAAACTGGAGGACGATATCGCGTTTTCCACATTCGAAATATCACATGTCAACGTTAGATTTACAAAATTCGATATCTCGAATGTGGAAAACGATATCGACCTCCGGTTTGCGCCAAAATGCTCCAATTTTAATGCCCTTTTGATCGATGTATTACTCGATAGGGGTCATCTCAAGGAATTTTTCTGATAGGCCCCATGGGGGGCAAAAACGTTAACAATTTTTGGGAGCGCTCAATCTTATTTTTGGCTAAATGTGAGACAAATTTATATTTTTTTCTGAAAAGCGCTTGCTTTTGGGAGTATTTTAGACGCCTAATTTTTTAAATTCCGGTATCTAAAGGTGGAGTAATGATTTTTTGAAAATAGGTCAATATCGAACTTTGACTTTCGATATATCGAAAACAAAAAACGATATCTACCTTCGGTTTGCGCCAAAAAGTTGCCAGGAAGGTTCGCGCCAAGATGGGCGAGCGCGTGGTGCGGCGGCGCGGCGCGGCTCGGCCCGGCCCGGCTGCATCACATGCGCTACGCTGGTCGCTGACTGCCTGCCTAAACTCGGGCTCTCCGCGTTAAATTTTCCGATACCTTCCTGTGCATTTTTGCTCATAAAATCTGAATATGCAGTCTTCTGCAGCTGATCTTGGTCTCATTATGAAGCTGAGGATATGTAGAATAACATGGTGTAAAGCATTTGCTGGCCTTTTTTGGCCATTTTTTTAAATGTTTCACTGAATTTAAAGTATCAGATGTACATTAGGAGCGGACTTTGGAGCCTCCATTCAAAGCTTAAATAAAATTATTTATGGAAGGTTTTAATGTGTAGTGCTAGTTCTAGTCATATCATAACTGCTGAAAAGAGCAAACGGGGCTCGGCCAATTTCTTAATAATTTTTGAGCATTATTTCGTCCGACTTGCTAATTCTGGAATTTTGCCTCTCTGTCGCCAATCATGTTTTTGACGTAATTTTGCCACAGATTTCGACTATAAAAAAATATATAGCTACATTTTCCCATTCAAGTACATCGTTGAGCACCCATTTCAGCCCGAAAAACATGGAAAAGTCGTACTTCACAATTTCGTCAAATGTCCCGGTTTTTTCCCATTCGTCCCATAGTGCGCCGTTGGCTCCGATCAAGCCGCCTTCTCACGCCATTTTAAGTCTCAGTAACAAACCAATCTAATTAATCGAAAGAGCACAAAATTATCAATTGACATGGAGTGGTAGTTTTTTTCTCAGACTTACCTAAGAGACGGATGGACCGAAAAACAGATAACAATTGAAGGTTAGAGAACGAAACTTCCGACAGTCCTTTTCTGTAAATCACTGTCTACCCAATTGACAAAGCGACGCTCAAAAAATTGAATGAAACATATATATCTGAAATTTTACGCTCTTTAAGTTTGTTCTTTAGTGTTTTTCTTTCAAAATGAACGGTAAACAAGGGAAATTGAAAAGTTCTACGAAAATGTCGGATTTTCAAGGATATTCCGGAAATCGAAATTTTGGAGATCGGCTCGTTATCTGACTCATAGAAGAACCAAAAATAATATAAGTGTAACCAATCGAATGGAAATTTTCTAATCTTTCTTTTCGGTTTCTATCATTTTTCATGTAAGACGCCCTGAAACCACGGAAAATGCAAAAAACAGCAGCAACCTGGACGATCTTGATGGTGAGAGTGTCATTTCAACCCAGAACTCGACGCAGTTTTTCACCAATATTTTGGTACCGATGCGTCTTACACGAAAAATTCTGGTTATCAAAGAGGAAGATTAGAGAATTTCCATTCGATTGGTTACACTTATATTATTTTTTGTTCTTCCATGAGTCAGATAACGAGCCAATCTCAAAAATTTCGATTCCCGGAATATCGCTGAAAATCCGACATTTTCGCAGAATTTTTCAATTTTCCTCGTTTACCGTCCATTTTGAGAGAAAAACACAAAAGGACAAATTTATAGAGCGTAAAATTTCCAATTCTTATGTTTCATTCGATTTTTTGAGCTCTGCTATGTCAACTGGGGGACAGAGATTTACAGAAGAGGATTATCCGAAGTTTCGTTCTATAATCTTAATTTTCATGTGATTTTCTCTTTACTCGTCTCGTAGGTAAGTCTGGAAAAAAAAACCACTAAACCATCCCAATTGATAATTTCATGTTCTTCCGATCAAATAAGTCAGTTCTTTGCTGAGACTTACGGTTTTCGAGAAAATGGAGTGAGAAGACGGCTTGATCGGGGCCACTGGCGGCCTCCCCTCAACTGCCGCATGATCAATGGGTCGCATGCGGTCTCGCTGTGCTGAAAGCAAGACGCTGAGCCCCTCAACTGAGAACCGGAGCGTTGACGTCAAAAGGCACCCACAATGCACCGCGCAGCCAGTTTCCCGCCAAAAAGCCGTTTTTTGAGGATCCAATTTTCAACTTCAATTTTCTCAGGAACGGCGCTACGTAGAAAAAAACTGAAGCTATCTTCGTTCTTCCCGCGTTTAGGACTATAAGATCACATGGAAAAATCACGAATCCCCGACTCACTCAACAGCCCTATTGTAGGAGCGAGGATAAACTTACGAATTGGCTCTTTCTCTTCCAGCTACGTAAATTAGTGGAGGGAAAGGGGAAGGGGAAGGGGGGGTTGGACTTCCCTTATTGACACCAAAACTATCCCTTAGACCCAACATTAATATGGCGCGGGGTCCCATAGACCTTAGACGTCAAACAAAATTATAATTTTTGCAATTAAAACGTTGAAACAATGGTTTGCTGTCTCAATACATCTTCCTTCTACTAGGCAATCTGCACACTGCGCAGGTTTGAACATAAGCCTTCCTAGTGCACTTCTAGGAATGAAACAAAGAGGCGGAAGGAGGGGGGTTCGGCAGACCCCACATCAGAAATCTAGAAATTTTACTCAACTTTATTTTCATCCGTCAATCAGAGCTATATACTTAGACGTATTGTTAGTGTACTTACCACAAGAAAATAGTAGAACGCCAGATTGGGTTATTAAAAAAAAAAAAAAAAATGATTATTGGAACCCAAAAAGCTCGATTTTTGATGTATTTTTAAAAATTGCGCTAAAAAATTTATGAATTGATCATGTAGAATCTCCCCCCCCCCTCCGTGGCATTACTTTCAAAAGGACTTACCCATCTCTGTGCAGTTTTTAGGCGGAAAAAAGAAGAAAAATCGGACTAAAATTATTAGGAAAATAAAAAAGGGTATGGGAGACTCCAAGTCAAGCACTTGCGTAATTTTTTTTAGACAAGTAAAGGAAGAAAAGTTTGGGCTCCCAGGGTACTTTGACAAAGCACATGAAAAGGAACAACTTTACTAGCAACGAATTTGTCAAATAAATTTAAGCTAAAATTTAAATTTTAGAAACGGCGGGACGTTTCTAATTTAAATTTTAGCTTCATTTTCTGACAATGCTTTTATGTATTTGTACTTTTACAAACGTTGGTTCTCGAACCTCGTTGATATCTTTCAGACCCCCAGCCTGGAATCCCTACCCCTAAAAAAATCTTGATATGCCAATTTTCTTCTCTGTGGGTTTGCGATTTGTGTAGACGAAACATCGATTTGGGAACAACACACGTGCTGCCAATCAATGGAGTTGTTGCAAACTTTTGCTACGTTACGGGAAAAAATAGTTGCCCAGACTTACCATCATGATGATTGAATTTGACACCTGCGAAAAAGATGGTAAAATATACCGCAGATATTGGGTTGAATGAACTAGACACTATGTAAATTAAACTTAAGTTCAGGCATACCTAACCCAATACCTGGTATAGTTTACCATCTTTTTGGCAGGTGACAAAATCCGTCATCATGATGCACTGAGAAAAAAAAAAACTTTGGAAATACCTATATAGATACCGATCATTCTTCAGGTAGGAGAACCACAGCTTTAGGCAGGAGAACCAAAACTTTAGGCAGATTGCCCAAAGACTTTGGTTCTTCTGCCTAAAGAGTGCTCGCTATCGATATAGTACCTAATCACTTTGGTCTTTGTGCCTAAAGACGTGTTTTCTCAGTGTGGTAAGTCTGGCCAACTATTTTTTCCGTGAAGCTTATTAATAGTTGATTACGGGGTACAACTCTGAAAAAAAATAACGATTAGTGCACTAAAAAATCGCGAAATCCACTCCCAAACTCATACAATGCTTTCAAACGCGAGACCGTAATGGCAACCGAATTGCCGCCCAAATCTTATGGCAATTGTATGCTTCTTCTTCTTCTCGTGTGGTGTTGCGAGAACACCTCAAGTAGATGGAGCTGATTGAAGATGGTTACGCGTATGAAAGCATTTTGTGAGTTACGGAGCGGATTTCATGATTTTTTAAACCGCTGAATTGTTAATTTTTCCAGGGTTTTGACCCCATCAACTATTAAAAAACTATTAAAAGCCTGTAGCAAAAGTTTGCAACAGCTCCATTATGATAACAGGAGTCCAATTTTGTATTTCGGTGTGGTCAATTTGACAACGTTTTGATAATGTGAATGACCCAACTGATCTTCAGATCGGGGATCCTCACAATTAAGACTTGTCGACTGATTTGTCCTCTAGGCCGCAGCGCAAGGGGAGGGAAAATGTTGTCACAGAGATTTTTATTACAAACGAACCGAGGAATTATTTGATCCAAAACGAAAACAGAGGAGTTCCGACTAAACAGTCTTGATTGGTTTACGAGGTGACGATATTTTAGTTTGTCGTCGAGTCAAGAGGCAAGAAGCAGAGAGGCGAGAATCGAATGTCACCGAGTGGCGAGTGGCTACTTTACAGATGGGTGATCGAGTGGAGTCATAGCCGCACCGCTCCAAGGTGCACAAATGTCTGAGATCTTCAAAAAAATTGGCCAAAACTTAGAAAGTAAATGTTTCATCAATTTATCGTTTATAAACTTACAAGACCAATTTAAATCAACAAAAAACACTTTTAGCAAATAATTTAAACCCAGATTTGTGACTGAAAGATTTTAAAATAAGCTGTTCAGGTCGATAATGATGATTTTTGATTAATTTTTTCCATCTACTCCCTGAAAAAAAAAATGGTCCCAACACAGGTTCACAGAGGTGCAGCTTACGGGGCCGCAGGGACCAAGGTGGGGTGGGGCCCGGAATGATTATGGGGGCCCCTAACGCAGCCAGGTAAAAAAAAAAAAAAAAAAAAAAAAAAAAAAAAAAAAAAAAAAAAAAACCGGAGAGGAGGAGACCTTCTGTTCTGTTCTTACTTAACTTAAGCATATGTATTTTCCTTTAAAGACGCGGATCTTTCTGAAATCAGGCGCAATTGTTTGAAGTGAGGCCCTTCTTTCCAAATAAATTAGCCTCATAATTCTGTCTCCTAGGACTTTAAGAGCCCCTTCTCCACCGGAGGTTCGGTGAGGAAAAGCTAAAAGGGCCCCTTTTCACTTGTGGAAGCCCGGAAGCAACCGTAGGGGATCTTTCGATCTTTTTATCACACTATTTTGAAAGCTCAGGGCCCTAAAAATGTAGGCGCTCGTGCTGGCAGTTGTTATGAGTTAGGTGGTTGTTGGGGAGGAGGGGGAAGTCAATGAGTTATTTTAGAGTATGCAGATTCTGTTGTAGGGAGGTAGGGGGGAGGGGCTCCAGTTCAATCTGCAGGGGGGTTTCAAAGTTTCAAAGTCCGAATTTCAAAGTTACGCCACTGCAGGTCCATAATAGGTCCACAACCGCGATTCCCCAAACAGAGCATGAATATTGATCTATAAGGATATCAACACATTTATCCATCAGATCCATACGATACCCATCAGTGGCGTCGCGTGCAATTTGGCAACAATGTATTCTATCCATTTAAACTCATGTAAAATATCGAATTCATGAATTTTTTATCGAATGAAAATTCGATGTATTTAATGAGTTTAAATGGAGCATTTGCATTGTTACCAGATGGCACGCGACACCACTGATAAGTACCCATGCATATCCATATGGATCCATACAAAGCCAACTGTACAGGGAGTTGGATGTAGACCATTTTACCAGGGCTCTTTGTCACTTTTTTTTTCGATCTCACACCATATACTGTAGTAGATGGAAACATAGAACTTTCTGGACATCATTTTACGAATAAAATACAATGTTTACAAACGATGAACAGCAAGGTATAGATTGAAAATGTGAGGAATCGTTCATAATCGAGCTTGCAATAAGTCAAATAATATGGTTTTTGGAAGAAAATATCAACACTTAAAATATGTTTTGGAAGCAAGAAAACGACAAGTTTTAATGTCTAGAAAAATCTTTGTTTTGAATCAGTGTGCGCTTATACGCTTGTGTTTTAGCTGAAGGAGAGTCGAGTTACACAGAATTCAGCGAAGACGAAGACAGACTCGAGAAGGGATGGATATGAGGGATGGATGGAGTTTTATGCACGCGAGAATCGAGAATTCACTCCCATCTGGAACCATCTGGTCGATCCATAGATGCGTAGCTTTCGTCGCTGGTTCATCGTTTGATTGATCAATGCTATAGAGTCATATATGTGAACGAGTTGGTCCAATCAGAGTTTTTTTTTTTTTTTTTTTTTTTTTAATGAAATTTTTGGCTTTATTTTCTTTTTATTTCTTAGAAAATATCCATCCCATCTATAAACAAAAATACGAATTTGATGTAATCATCGAGAGTCTCTATTTGTTTATTGCCATAGAAGACACCGCATGTGGATTGTAGAGACTTGAAACATCCGTTCTCTAAGCTAACTGATTATCGCTGTAATCTCTGCAGTGGCGAGGCGTGCGACTTGGCAACGTCCAGTCCCCCCCCCCATTAAAACACATTAGAGAGGTCGAAATGCCTGGTCATCGCCGATGACTGGAGTGTTCGACTTTTTTGGTGAACTCAAATGGAGAAAATACATTGTTGCCAAATCTCACGCTTCGCCACTGAATCTCTGCATTGTGCCCACTTTTGAGGAGGCCAAGCGACATCAAGACCAGTGAAAAATCTGCCGCTTCTACTGGGAATCAAACACGGGACCTATGGATTAGCAGTCAGATGTCCCGACCACCAAGCCATACCCGTAGCCAGGAATTTGTCTTTCTCTCTCTTCCCACATTTGACTGCATGTGTTCGAAAAGGATGCGGTGATAGGGGCGGCCACGTGACCCCTGTTTCCCTGAGACTGTATCAAACTGAATTGCGGGAACCAGATCGAGTGAACGAATCTCCAGAAAAATTAGGTTCACGAGTGAGAGAGAGAGAGAGAGAGAGAGAGAGAGAGAGAGAGAGAGAGAGAGAGAGAGAGAGAGAGAGAGAGAGAGAGAGAGAGAGAGAGAGAGAGAGAGAGAGAGAGAGAGAGAGAGAGAGAGAGAGAGAGAGAGAGAGAGAGAGAGAGAGAGAGAGAGAGAAAGAGAGAGAGAGAGGGAGACAGACAGACAGACATACAGAGAGAGAGAGAGAGAGAGAGAGAGGGGGGAGAGAGAGTGGTAGAGAGAGAGAGAGAGAGAAAGGATCAAGGATCAGGATGAGATCCCTCTGAGCGAATGAGCTCCTAAAATTATGAGACATGAGACGAGGCTGCTCGGATAAAAAAAAAGGAATCTCGAATATCGTTCGCAGCTAATTAATGTCTCATAAACCATGTTTCGGGTTGGACAGTTTCTTTTGAGACAGGGGAGGTTTCTCACCTCCTCGTGTTTTTTGACGCGTTGCAATCGGCTCCGTTTTTTACTTTCACTCTCCCGCGTCCTTCAGTGATTTCTTTCTGTTTTTACTTCTTAGTTCTTACCCACGGCTCTTATCTTCTCCCTTCTCAATTTGCCGAGAGATTTATCGGTTGGTTTGAAGGCGCATGTGAATATTGTGAATCATAAGGCTCGATGACACAACAGTCTCCTCCCGCACCGAAAACAATTCACCGACAAACGGTAGTCGGGGTTGAAAACGTAGATCAAGCAGGGGAGTTAGGGAGAGAGGGAGAGAGAGATAGTGGGGGAGGGAGAGAGTTGGGGAGGGGGGAGAGACAGAGAGGGGGGTATACAATATTGGCTCTTGTATTTCAATGTATCGATTACAATTGGACGTAAAATAAAAAAAAGGTCGATTCTTGGATAATTCGACCTATCTTCCAAATAGATTGTTTTTTATTACTAAGGTTGTAGGTTAGGTCAGTCAGAGGTACCAGATTCCATCTTTGCATACGAGCTGCTCGTATGCTTTGAAATTGGGGGGGGGGGGTGAGATCATTATTATTATTATTATTTTCTCTCTGCGAAAGGAAAAAAAATATTTTTTGGGGAATGAAATGTCATCATAATCTATTCTCTCTACCGTATTTTGTATAATTCCCCTTCCTCCCCCTAAGTGAGGGTCTCCCCCCTGACAGAGGATTTCCCCTTAACTGAGGGTATCCTGGTCTCCTCCTTACTGAGGGTTTCCCTCCAATAATTGAGAGTCCCCCCTAAACTTAGTGTTTCCCTCCTAACTGAGGGTCCCTTCCCCCTATGATTGAGGATTCCTCCTACCTGAGGACCCCCCTAACTGATGGTCTCCCTCCTGACTGAGTGGCTCCCCCCCTAACTACGGGTATCCCCCTAAGTACGATCAAAAATAACCAAAAATGTTAACGGGGGAGGGCCTTCGTACACCTTCTGGGGGGTATTCCATACCCCCAATACTTTCGAGTATAAGGTAGGGGAAAATATCTGATTTGGTGAGAGGGCCGGAAAGGGGGGCCGAAATGTCTGGTTAGGGGAAGGGGGTAAGTCGTAACGCGTCTAATGGGGGTTTGGCACCCCTGATGGTCATCAGTGGCGTACGCAGTATTTTCGTTGGTAGGGGCTTTCACTGATGAGCGTTTGGCTGACCGCTAAAAATCGGAGGTCGGGGGAGGGAAGGAGGGGGTAGCCCTCTTAACCCCCCCCTCCCTACCCCTAAGTACACCTCTGGGTCAGGTGGATATAGGTTAGATGTTATCAGTGGTGCACCGAAGGGGGTGATTTTAGGGTCAAAACCCCCCCTAAGCATCAAGATTTTGCCCTAAAAAAGGTCATATTCGGCCAAAATTGCTTTCAACCCCCCCCCCCCTTAGGCCTCAGAAAATGGAAAATTTGCTGTGAAACCCCACCAAACTAAAGTTCTCGGTGCGCCACTGGGTGTTATAGCTTACTCGTCGCGTCTTATTCACCCTGTAGCATTTGGTCGTCGAAAATAGTTTGTGTCTCACCCTGTAATTTTGGTCGTAAGTACCCAAAAAATGTTCGTTTCGTCCAAGCAGCAATGGGACGGGAGTTGGAGAGGGAGGGAGAGAGAGAGAAAAAGAGAGAGAGAGAGAGAGAGAGAGAGAGAGAGAGAGTGGGAGAGAGAGGGATGAGGGAATCTCGTCCGCTCGTGTATTCGTCCTTTTTTTTAAATTCGACATTTAGTCCCAAAATTTGGTCCAATCAACTTTATTCCTCATTAAAATTAATCCAATTTTTCTTTTCGTCCTTGATTACAACGTTCACGAGTCTTGGATTTCTTTTAAAACACCTATCTTGTTTCGTTGTGCAAACCGATACATCGACGCATCGCAATATATCGCAAAGCCCTAAAACAACGACCCGTAGAAGGAAACTGTATACATTGAACTTAAGGAGGGGTGAATTTTCCCTCATAGCTTTACGACCCTATTCAGGTTCCTTTATTGTCGCTGCTCGTAAAAACACTCTCATTTCAGTAATCTGCACCAACCAACGTCCGAACTCGAGCATCGCGTGGTCTGTGATCTTACCAGTGACCGATGCCGGTGAGTGGTGAGCTTTAAAGTTGATCACCACTCAATCACTTCGCTCACTTATTAGCCTGGCCCCGTTTTTCAACCGATGGCCTTAAATTAAGATCTATCCTCTTGTTTACTCTCTCTATGTATACTCATAACCAAAAGCAGGTTCTGAAGTTAATCACGTGACCTTCGGCCCCTTTTCTTTTCACAAGCCGAGTGGGCCACTGCAAGGCGTGATAATCGCAGCAATGTTGCCAATTTCCCGGATTGTCAATTATGTGTGCTTCGATAGATAAATTTACATTAATTTGAAATCGATTTTTATATTTGCGCAACACTGAAAAGAAAGCGCAAGTCATAGTATCAGATTCTTGTCATATTATACCAGATAATAAGTGAACGATCAAAATTCTTGTAGTTTGACCAGAAAATTCTGGTGATAATACCAGAATATATATGGTCATAGAACTAAAATTTCCAAAAAACAAAAACAAAAAAACAAAAAACAAAATCAAGAACTATGGTACAAACGCAAGGATTTTGGTGATTTGTACTACTTACATAGGCTCACATATTGTCATGCTTCTGGTAATCTTTTTTTTTTTTTTTTTTTTTTCAGTGTAACAAGCAAGTAAGGAAGTCAGAACATACACTGAAAAAAAGAAAGTGTTATATTTAAGTCCCGAAATTTGCGACAACCAGCATGATCTAAGTAAACAGGTCAGTCCGTCCGGACCGGAAACGGAGTTGAGCGTGCCTCCGCGTATAATGCAACCATGCGTATAGGCTTTGCGCTTTGCCCAAGAGGATGATTTCTTACCATTAGGGCTTATGGAGAAAGAATATTTCAACTACAGCTGATTAGAAAGTACCACAAGTCACATGAAATTCTTCCTTAAACCCCTGTGAATAAGTTTAAGCTACTTTTCGGACATTTTTATCATCAACAATAAAGAAATTCGGTTAAAATGACAGCTAGTCGGCATTTCTCCATAAGCCCCCCCCCCCCTCATGTTAAGAAAATTACCATTTGGGCAAAGCCACGTATTACGTCTGAATTGCAGTAACTTAATGTTATGTGGCATGAAAATCTTCCTAAAACCCTAGTGAACAAGTTTCAGTCTCTTATTTGACGTTTTGATCAACCATAAGAGAAAATTTGGTATTTAACGAGAGCTAGTCGGCATTTCTCCGTAAGCTTCAATGTTAAAAAAATTGCCTCTGGGGCAAAGCCGCCTTAGTGGAACTGTAAATATAGGGGTCGCCGTTTCCGGTGAATCACTACCGGACTGACCTGTTTACTTATATCATGACAACCAGTGAGATGCTAAACGTTCATGCTAATGGAGCTCTTGCTAATGGAGCTCTTGCTACAGGAGATTGAAAAGTTGATTCTTGCATAAAAGCGTGTAGAAATGACGGTGAGCGCACTGAAAAATCACGTAATTCACTCTCAGAAACGCAGGCATAATGGCGCAGAGACGCAGGTATCATGGGAGATTCCTATTTAAATTGAGACAAATCTCTGTGTTTCTGTAGAGAAAGTTTCAAATTAGACGGGAATCTCCCATGATACCTGCGTTGAAGCGCCATCGCTATCTTGCGTTAGAGCGTTTTTGTGCCTTTACTACTGAATGTTAGACTTTTTCAGTGTGATTTCCGTGCGAATTTCGCTGGTTTTTACACCATAATGGACTATTCATTTCCTTATAGCAAAAGCTTGCAAGAGCCCCATTGTAAGACGTAAAAATAACCGTCCGGGCGGTTATTTCTACGTCCTATTACTATATAATATGCATCACATTCATGCATTCATGCAGACTATGTTCATTCAGCATCTCAAGCATAGCCGTGGCCAGGATTTTGTGTTTCTCTCTCTTTACCCATTTGAATGCATGTGTTAGAAAAGGACAAAAACAGGGACAGCGTTTATAGTCACGAAAGCCCCTGGCCCTATATTCAATATCCATCCTTTTCTAACATGCAATCAAACAGGCAAAGAGAGAGACAAATTCCTTGCTATAGCTATGACCTCAAAGGTTATGTTGCACATTTTTTTTTTTAACATCCGGGATATTAATTTTACACCCCCCCCCTTCCCCCCGTGTAAGTAAGTTTATAAAATCAATTGTTTGAAGTTTTGGGGAAAAATAAGTTTTAATTTACTATAGGCTTTCAAACACACGCTAGAAAACAGTAGATCATAGCACATATAGCATAGCATGAGGGCCGCAAGACCCGATTTGGCCAGAATCTCTCTTTTATAGCCCAGATTTCTCCTTAGAACTACCAAAATTTCTTTTCTGGAACTTTTTATTAGAATGGGGCAGTTGCAATCAAAAGGGCTGAATTTAAGTATTTTTTTTTAGTTAGAAAATGAAAGTAAACTCGATGAGCTGAATTTAGTTAGAAAATGAACATATACTGAGTGAGCTTCAAACAAGGATGCCTTTGATATCTAGCTGCATTTCATAGTTCTGTAAATGCGATTTTTCCCTGAATACTTTTTTTTTTTTTTTTTTTTTTTTTTTTTTTTTTTTTTTTTTTTTTTTGCTACTTAATTACCCGTGTGTATCTCCCAAACCGGTACACTCGGGAAAAAACCAAAGAGCACTTTCATTTTCTATATACTTAGACCCTTCCAACTACCCCATTCTAGCCATTTTTAGTAGAGAACATTCTTCTCCGTGCGAATACTGCGAATCATCGTTTTGTTGTGCTTCAGAAAATTCTTCTACTATTTTTAGAAGCTCCGTAAAAATGGAATCTTGAAAAATAGCGAGGGCGATTGAAATCGAGCGATATCGAAGCAAAGGGACGCGGGTGAAGTGAACTTAACGCAGGACGGCATGGTCATAGGGCATAGGGCGCTCTTGACTCTTGACTCTCGAGGCAGCGTCGCAATAAAGTAGCCAGAATTTAATTAGGTGGACCTTGTCCGGGCGTTTGCCTGTATTTACGATGTTTGTTGCTCAAACAGTGCCAGCCGGGGTTCAAGCGCTCTTGTCATCTGAGCGACACGTTCGGAGTTTCGGCGTCCCTAGGATCCGAGAACCCTGGAAACGGGGATGGTTACAGATTTGTCACAATGTTGCCGGGTCATCCAATAAGCTAGGTTCCATGGGTCTAAAATTGTGTGTTTTTTTATAAAGAAACTGCTTGTACTTGATGAGCTGAGAACAATGGAGCTGCTGCAAACTTTTGCTTCGCAGGCTTATTAACAGTTGATAGTTGGGTAAAACCCTGTAAAAATAACGATTAGCGCACTAAAAAATTACGAAATTCACTCCTAAACTCACAAAATGCTTTTAAACGCGAGAACGTATAATGGCGGCCGAGGCCGCTCAAATCTAATGGCAATTGTTTGCTTCTTCTTCTTCTTCTGTATGGTGTTGCGAGAACACCTCGTGTAGATGGCGCTGATTGAAAATAGAGAAACCCAATGTAAACCGCGGCCCCGGCCGCCATTACGGCCTCGCGTTTAACCCTTGTGAGCCTAAGGTATTTCGGTAACACAAAGGACTAAGGGGGGTATTTTTGTACCCCCAAGGATATTTTCATGCAGCACAGTCAGTATCAATAATTTTGAAACTTTAATGGATGGATTATGTACTTAGTACCCTAAGAGAGTAATTTATGTGAAATTTGAGTAAATTTTTGCTATGTTGCCAAATTTACACCTACTTTTAAAAAAAATGTCAAAATAAAAAAAATGGAAAAAATGAAATGAGGTACCATCTTATTTTTCCATTTTTGATAAATTTCCAATTTTTTTTCAATGATCTGACTTAATATTCTTAATCTACATGAAATTTCCGTAAAATTTACTGTAAAAGATGGTTCCAAACTTAAAACTGGCAGGACGAAGGGGGGGGGGGTGATATTTGTTCCCCAACACTTTAAATTTCTATAATATCGACAAAAATTCATAAAAATTAATGAAATTTGGTGGACGTGTTCTAAGTATCCTAACTTAAAATGTCATGAAGTCCCAAAAAATTTTGAGCAGTTTTGACAAAATGGCGTCAAAAAAACTGGCCTGGGGTACAAATCTACCCCCCTTAGGCTCACAAGGGTTAAAAGCATTTTGTGAGTTATGGAGTGGATTTCGTGATTTTTTAGTGTGCTAACGTTATTTTTACAGGGTTTTACCCCATTATCAACTATTAAAAAGCCTGTAGCAAAAGTTTGCAACAGCTCCATTGTGCCTTTGATTTTTTCATAAGTGTCCCGGTTTTGGAGATACACACGTGTAAAGTTGTAAAAAATCGTGTGCGTAGTGACGTCACTACGCGGAATTCCCATTTAAAACAATTGTATTTTGGGCCAAAATCTCATTTTACTCGCCCAATTTTAAAGAGTTTTGAGGTTTTAAGGTGAGATAAACAGAATTACCAAGTGGAACTATGTTTTGGGAAATCTTCAACTCTTTGGAAAATAATAGAAAAATGTATCAAGAACAATGTAGGTCATGAGAGGACTTTCATTTGAAGGTCATGGTACCAAAAAGGCTCTAGACGCAAAAAAATAGAGATTACAAAAATACCAGAAACATAACGAAGTGTGAACCGAAGTAAGGGATGGTACTTTTACCAGAATTTCTATCGTTTGTATCATAGTTTTTTGAAATGTTTGAGGATGAAATTCTGGCGGTACTGTGACCAGTAGCGTACGCAGGAATATGTCTCTCTTTCTCTTCTCCCGTTTGAATGTATGTGCTGGAAAAGGAAAGAAATAGGGGCTGAAGTCACGTTTTAGACCCTGTTCTTGTCCTTTTCTAACACACGTGCTCTAATGGGTCAAGAGAGAGAAAGACAAATTCCTGCGTACGCTACTGACTGTGACCAGTGGCGTACGCAGGATTTTTTTTGGGAGGGGCTTGCACTGATGAACGTTTGACTGAAAATTATTCCCCCCTTCCCCTCCACCCCTGAAAATCTGAGGTCTGGGGGGGTGGCCCCCCCATAGTCCCCCCTCCCTGCGTACGCCACTGACTGTGACCATATTTTGAGAATAACACCGCAACATTTTCCGGTAAAAGTACTAGACGTGGTTCACATACCGTTGTGCTTCTGGTAATATTACTAGAATTTAATTAATATTTTTTTCAGTGTATCGTTTAAGCTCTTTGGGAAGATCAGAAAAAAAAATCCTATGATTCATGCCTTTTGGCAGTGAATTCTATAAACGGTATTTTTCCCTGCATCAGGCAACGCCGCGCCGTTATACTTACTCACATCGTCCCGTTCGCGCCACTAATGAAATGTCGGAACTGCTCGGGAGTTTAACGATCTTTGCTCACAAGAGGAGGACTCAACTTAGAGCCACCCTAAAGCCTAAATTAAGTTCAAAAAGGGGTAGAAAAATGAAGAATAATAATTTAAAATACAAATTAAAAAAAAAAAAAACAAAACAAAAACAAAAACAAACAAGAAAAATCGGAGGTTATTATTGTAATAGGGCTGTTGAGTCGAATTTTTTTAATTCAAATTATGAAAGAAGGCGAAAAATTAAGGACCCCATATTTTTTCTTTTTTTCATTTGGACGCGGGAACACCGAAAAAAATGGGTTCAAAGTGCCGAAAAATTGATAAGATTTAAAACGGCCCGTGGCGGGAAACATCGGCTAGCGAGTCACAGCTACGTCATTTCTTCGGTTTGCTCAGCGGAGGTACCCATCCCTATTCTGTCGGCCGGACGGCAGTGTAGCAGGCCTATTGAATCCTACGGCAGCCGCCGGTGGCTCCGATCAAGCCGCCTTCTCACTCCATTTTCTCGAAAACCGTAAGTCTCAGAAACAAACCAATCTAATTAATCGAAAGAGCACAAAATTATCATTTGACATGGATTGGTGGATTTTTTCTCAAACTTACCTAGGAGACGGATGGACCGAAAATCAGATAACAATTTAAGGTTAGAGAACGAAACTTCCGACAGTCCTATCTGTAAATCACTGTCTATACCCAATTGACAAAGCAACGCTCAAAAAATCGAATGAAACATATCTATCTGAAATTTTACGCTCTTTAAGTTTGTTTTTTAGTGTTTTTCTCTCAAAATGGACGGTAAACAAGGGAAATTGAAAAGTTCTGCGAAAATTTCGGATTTTCAGCGATGTTCCGGAAATCGAAATATTTGAGATCGGCTCGTTATCTGACTCATGGAAGAGCCAAAAATAATATAAGTGTAACCAATCGAATGGAAATTTTCTAATCTTTCTCTTTGGTTTCTATCATTTTTCATGTAAGACGCACCGAAACCATGGGAAATGCAAAAAACAGCAGCAACTTGGACGATCTTGATGGTGAGAGTGTCATTTCAACCCAGAACTCGACGCAGTTTTTCACCAATATTTTGGTACCGATGCGTCTTACACGAAAAATTCTGGTCATCAAAGAGGAAGATTAGAAAATTTCCATTCGATTGGTTACACTTATATTATTTTTTGTTCTTCCATGAGTCAGATGACGAGCCAATCTCAAAAATTTCGATTCCCGGAATATCGCTGAAAATCCGACATTTTCGCAGAATTTTTCAATTTTCCTTGTTTACCGTCCATTTGAGAGAAAAACACAAAAGGACAAATTTAAAGAGCGTAAAATTTCCGATACTTATGTTTCATTCGATTTTTTGAACTTTGCTATGTCAACTGGGGGACAGAGATTTATAGAAGGGGATTATCGGAAGTTTCGTTCTATAATCTTAATTTTCATGTGATTTTCTCTTTACTCGTCTCGTAGGTAAGTCTGAAAAAAAAAAAACAACCAAACCATCCCAATGGATAAATTTATGTTCTTTCGATCAAACAAGTCGGTTCTTTGCTGAGACTTACGGTTTTCGAGAAAATGGCGTGAGAAGACGGCTTGATCGGGGCCACTGGCGGCCTCCCCTCAACTGCCGCATGATCAATGGGTCGCATGCGGTCTCGCTGTGCTGAAAGCAAGACGCTGAGCCCCTCAACTGAGAACCGGAGCGTTGACGTCAAAAGGCACCCACAATGCACCGCGCAGCCAGTTTCCCGCCAAAAAGCCGTTTTTTGAGGATCCAATTTTCAACTTCAATTTTCTCAGGAACGGCGTAACGTAGAAAAAAACTGAAGCCATCTTCGTTCTTCCCGCGTTTAGGTCTATAAGATCACACAGAAAAATCACGAATCCCCGACTCACTCAACAGCCCAAAAGAATGATTGCAACACAATTTAAGGTGTGCAGATGCACTTTAGTGTAAAGTATTTACTTTTAAATTCTTTTTTAGCTTTTGTTGAAGAAACTTCTAATTCACTTTATGTAAATGTAGTCCATATAGTCTCTTTTTATTAAACTATATATCTTGACTTAATTTGTTGGCAAGAGTAATGTTAAAAATAATTTTATAGTTTTTATGTTAACAGCGATATACATATGTATATGTATGCTTTAACTTCCCCGTCCAGTTTTGCTAATGTCCAGAGATAAACGAGAAAAACACGAAAAACTTATCATTAAGGTGGACTCAGTGGCGGTTCGTGAAATCTAGCAACCGTACTATTTTACCATTTATTCGTGTGCAAATGTGCAAAAAAATCGATTCTATAGGATCCAAAGAATCGATAACTTTATATAGTTTTAAATGGAGGAAATCTATTGTTGCCGCATTGCACGAGCCGCCACTGCACCGGGTCGATTGAATGCAGGGGATTTTTTTTTTTTTTTTCAATCCGCTAGCTGGCATGACGTCACTATAGTCACTTACCGAACTTTCGTTTTTTAGGGTAACTTAAATAGGATAACATAATGAATGCACTAACTATCGGATCGTCATACGGTATTCTCCAATTTTTGTTGTATTTTTTGAGCCATCAGTTATCAAAATTGGTTAAAAAATTGCGTCCTAATATATGTATATTGAGAACGGATTTTATGACGATAGCAAATAACAGAGAAAACTAAAAACTAAAACCCATTTTTTGTCACATTCAATTAATTAACAGTAATTTTTTTTTTTTTTTTTTTTTTTTTTTTTTTTTTTTTTATCAAAGCCAAAATATTCAAAAATTAGTGATAAAAATAATGTAATAGTAAAAATAGTCTAAAAACATTCAGTTGTATTCACTTATACGCAAAATGCTGAAAGTAAGAAAAAAAAGAAAAAAAAAAAAAAACCGAGCCACCACGATAAAAATCCGTTTGGAGATGTGTTCGCTAAATACCGTATTCCTGAAATGCTATGAAAAGCGACCAGCGACAGGTTCTTGTCAAATATTTAGACATCAAACCCAACTGTCGAGGCCGTGGCCTTTGGTTACTGAGAAAAGAAGAGCAACGGAATTGAGTAACTGTGTGACACAGTGTCTCCGGTGGCCCCTGGCCTCTCAGACCCAGGCACAAACAGAACGCTATACCCAAAACGGATTGCAAGGTCATAACCGTGCAGGGCATTTAGTCAAAGGATTGAAAAACGGATCGTCGCTGGAGGACCAGTTAGGTATAGGGTGGGGCTAGCGTATTCAAAGAGATTCAAACGCGATGTTTTCGTAACAAGTGGTCATAGTTATGTGATGTGTGTATATAAGACGTTCCAGAACATTTCGCAACGGGCCTGGACATCAATGGACAATGAACATCATTAGCCAACAGTCGATCAATTTTGAGTCTGCCGTAGCGTGGGAGCCACTATGCAATGGAATCTAGAGGGATCCTTGAGGGCGCACAGAGGGGTGGAGGGGGTGGAGATAGGTAAGACACGGGACATGCATTATTTAACGGATGACACACATTTTCCACTTTTTTTTTCTTTTTTTTTTTTTAAATTTCGAGGCGAATCCGCTGTCTGACATGTTTTGCAACGTAAACATATAATTAAACAACCGATTCGACCCCCGTTTTGTCTAAGATAACAAGCGAAGCCACGCAAGAACAAAAATTGTTGGACAAATGTTTTGACTCGACTGAAAGGGAAAACACACACGGGATGTTTGTGTGGATTGCGGAGACTCTATTGTCGTTTTTTCTTTTATATTACGCGCGCGGTCGATTTTTATTTACGGCCCCCTTGTCTCCTTGTCTAGCGAGCGACCCCGGCTTGAATGCGGCCTGGAAAAATCGAAAGTGACGAATGCTTTGACATAGAGACCTCGTGAGAAATCGAAATCGAGCCAAGGTCACTACGGGGCGAGGGCGAGACGTAACCACCTACCCCTTGGTCAAGGTTGCGCCATGGCCTAAACTGGACTGATGGATGGACTCCTCGAAAATGAGGAGGGCGGGGGAGAAAAAGAAATAAAGAAATAAAGAAAGAGAAAGAGAGGGTGAGAGGGGGGGACCAAAATGCCGTAAACCGCGCAACGGAGCAGGATTTCTCGGAAAAATATAGGTTAAAAATAACATTCACTGGCCGGCCCTAGACGAAGAACACGAGTGTTCGGGTGTATACCATCCACCGGTTCGTTTTGTCAGCCCCGTAATCTACCATTCACCGTCCAACGGACTTGATTATTTTTCTCTAATTTGACTCCCTCCTCTCATCCGTTGTTGTTGCATTGTTTTCGCGAGTTGACTCCCAATATAACATTCCGTTTGTCTAACACGTTCTCGATTTCTATTGTGATTTTTGTCCAACATAACCTTTCCCTTTCTGTTGTGTAAGCGCAACTTCTTTTTTTTTTTTTTTTTTTAATTCAGTTTTGATTCTTCTGCTGCTCCTATCTCTTCTGTTTTTCACTGTTTGTATAACTGCGAACAATGAACGAGGTCTATTCATACTGTTTTCCCTTTCGATTCTTACCGAATTATCAGCAGCCGATGAACCCATTATTCAAAGTCAGTCAAAAGGCCCCTTCAGAAGTGTCAAAATAGGATTTTCGAATGGGATATTTTCAAGCCTTTGAAAGTGAAATTTTGTCTGTGGAGGGACTGACGCTGAGGATACTCTTCTACTCGACATAATTGCATAAAATTGAGGAGGATTTCGGTGAGAGGGGGGAGAGAACAAAAGGTGTGCTCGTGCTCAAAAACCCTGATTTCAGAAACGCTGTTACGTGAAAAAATATCTGTTAGGAAAAACTGAGTTTTCTTAATTACCTAATATTTAGATTCAGTAATCGTCGGATGAGTCACGGCTCAAGAACCTTTGAAAGCAGGCTTTCTGAGCACGAGCACACCAGTGGCGTAGCGTGCACTTTGACAACGTTGTGTTGTGTCCATTTTAACCCATTTAAAAGGTCGATTTCGAAGGTATTCACCGAGCACCCAATAGTTCGATCTTTTTCATGGGTTTAAATGGAAAAACTGCAACGTTGTCAAACTGCACGCTACGCCACTGAAGCACACTCTTTGTTTTATCCTACTTCCACTATAGCACTCAGAGGCGTATTTACATTTCTTGAGGCCCTGGCTTACGCAATCTTAAAGTTGAGGCCCTTTAGAAGAAGACTCTTCTTCTTAGAAGAGTAGAGTATATGAGGGAATGACCCCAAAAAAGAAAGGGGCCTCCCCCGAAAATGTCAAAGACATCGAAAATTCAGTTTATATCTGTTTTTCCAGCTATATTGTTATTTATTTTATCATCTATTATCATTGGGGTCCAAATCCAAATTTCGCGTCCGCACAGAAAAAACACGAAAACACTTTGATAGCGCTGCTGACAAAACCTTCTGTAGAAAAATGACCCAGCTAAAGACTTTAGTAGTGCTGACAGTGGCGTCGCGTGTAATTTGGCAGCAATGGATTCTATCCATTTAAACTCCTGTAAAATATCGAATTCAGGGGGTACACAGTGTACAAGGAAAATTCGATATATTTATTGAATTTAAATGGAGCAGTTGTATTGTTGCCAGATGGCACGCGACGCCACTGAGTGCTAACCAAAGGTTTTACACAGATAGCTAAAGTGATTTTGCTGGGATGAAACAAAGATTTGGTTGGCACTACTAAAGGTTTTTGATGGGTCATTTTTCTACCAAAGGTTTTGTCAGCAGCGCTATCAAAGTGTTTTTTCTGTTTTTTCTGTGCGCGGTCAAAACGCATTCAGACCTTTAGGTGTTTAATGACACATACTTAACAAAAAAATCGTTTATGAGTTCCATGTCGTATATTTTCCAAATTATTTTCGGTCACCGAGGGTAAAATTGTCAGTATAACTTCCACAAGATCGAAAAAAGAGGGCAAAAATCATTGGAGGGGGGGCCAAAAATTAATCAAAAATCATTGTTTTCGATCTTGTCATGCTTATTTTCAAACTTTCCGGTGACATTTCCAGGTTTAAATAAAATTATTGTTTATAGTGTTTACTATGATTGACTTGCAAGTTTGTTGACGAATGATCGATAATGGGTCTGTTACAAACTTTGCTACAACAATTAAGAGTGCCTAATCTAATGTAAAATCACCTGAAAAGTCTATTGATGGCATTAGAAAATCATAAAATGCAATAATAAAATCACAAGAGGCGTTTAATGAAATCCAATATGGCGGAGAAATATCGAGCAATCTGTATGCATGCAGCGTGAACATCCAAGGATGGCCAACTTTGACAACTTCACTGGAGGTAGAGGTTGAGTGTTTGTTTACGTTGTGATTGGTTGTGATCGATATTGTGAGGTTGGCTATCCTTGGATGTTCGTGGTGCATGCATACAAATTGCTCGATATTTCTCCGCCATCTTGGATTTCATTAAACGCCTCTTGTGCGTTTATTAGTGCATTTTATGACTTTCTGATGTCACCAATGGATTTTTCAGGCGATTTTACATTAGATTAAACACTCTTAATTGTTGTAGCAAAAGTTTGCAACAGACCCATTGAAGAGAAATTAACTTTGTGATTTTCGGCCACTTTTTAACGATATCAGATCATGGTCTGACGGTTCGATTGATACTTCATATTATCTCAGGTATCTGCAGCGACTGTATCTCAAATTTTGGAATCAGTTCTTGAAAAGTCCAACGATAATCTGTTTTTTTAGAAGCTCCAGGTGGTTCCGGGAAAGCTTTCGTTTAAACATGTTTATTACGTAGGTATTGTTTGCGCTGAAGGTAAAATAGCATTAGTAGCAGCATGGACTGATGGAATAGCAAATCACGCGAAAGACGCGAAACGAAACGTTTGGCCGGGAAGCGGCCGCCGGCCGCTAGTTGATAAATAATAATTCTCCATCCATTTTAAAATCACTTTGAATAGCTGTCGGCCAGAGCTGCGGGGATTCTGATAAATCAAAAACCATTTAATTTCTTCTCTTTTTAATTTTCAAGCATTCAATAAACTGTGTATCTGTGCGAACGTGAAAAAGGAGATCCATATCTTTGCGTCTGGCGTCGAAAATGTGCACTTTCCGAACGGAGGTGAGGAGGCGCGACTTTCAGATGACACAGTAGTGGGAGCGATTTCGAGCGATTGCGCACACGCAGGGAGTCTTTGATGGGGGCGGAACTTGGGCGCCGCCCTCTGCCATTTACCCCAATCGCCCCTTCACCCCTTCGCCCATTCACCCCTTTATCCCTCCGCCACTCATTCATTCTCGTCGTAAAAGCGCGCGCCCACTCTATATACCATGCCCCGACACACGTAGGAGTATTTGACCCGAAAACCTGGCCAAAAACGGAAAATTGAAAAGTCGTCCAAAAAAAAAAAAAACTATTGATGGTTTTTGAGAAGTAAGTAACCGCTCTATTGCGTAATAGATTTGTCGGAACATCTAAGTTTATCTACTGTTTAGGGGACAACATGGAACTGAGTGCTCGACGCACCTGCGGTTGTTCACCGCTCGAAGCGCTGTTATACTAATCAGTCGACATTTTCCATCAAGGACAAGCGTTGGTGCATCCAAACATTTCAGCGAGTATGGACTTTCTTTTAGATGATATGTGCTTCATTTTGATGGCAACAATTTCTTTTTCCGTGCATTTTTGACCCTTTTACATATAATTTAAAATGGACATGAAAAAATCTCTAATTTTAGGCACTATCTTTTTAAAAAAAGGCAATTTTGAATACGTTCCGGGCAAAACCGGGCATAACCAAAACAAGGGGGTTAAAGTAGACTCGTTTAGGCAACTGCTCCAACAGTCAAAAATTGCAAGAAATTGCCCATTTTTTTTAACAACATTTTGAAGTCAAGCCTTTTTTTATAAAATAAGCGTCAATAACTCGGCAAAAGAATGCGGTTTGGTTTGAGCCAAAATTCTTAATTTTTTACGCCTTTTCCAACCATAAACTGTGCAAAATAGGAGTTTCGAGTTTAAATTGGAAAATTAACCAAAATCGATTTTCAAATATTCAAGAACACGCAAATATTTTTGGCCAAGTTTTTGGGTTAAATACTCCTACGTGCGACAGTTGACGCTCGTTACCTCCCCTTGCTCCTCAATCCTCCTCTCTATTTCAAACATAGGGGGGGGGGGGGGGGGGGGGGGCGTACTGGAACTCATCAGATTGGGGAGCTGGTGAAACTGAGATTATGAATAAACGGAATGCAACTGTAACATTTAATCGATAGATTAGCTTGTTTTACGCCGTTTCTTCCATAATAGACTGTAGGAAAAACCCCTCGAACACTTTCTTAAATCATAATTATTCTGAGGGGACCCCCCCCCAGATCCCCCTTCATTACTCTGGGGGAAACCCAAGGACTTCCCTTTAATATTCCGGGGGAAACCCCCAGACTCCCCTTGAGGGATTAATTTTCCCTGGTAAAAATGTTCCATGCACTCTGTTCCAATTTTCCATGTGTAAATTAGATTGATTTCCGTGTGAATTAATTTACACGGAAATCACAGTGATTTCCATGTCCGCATGGAAAATTGGAACAAAGTACACGGAACATTTTTACTAGGGTTCCAGGAGGCTTCAGGATGGTTTCAGGATGTTTTTGCAAAGTTTTGTCAAAATTGAGAAGCATTCTAATTTTTCCGAGCAATCACCCATTTTACCCCATTTTCCTGCATTGATTTTAATGGAAACCTTTTATCATCCATAACTTGCCTACGATTTAAAATGTTTGCAAACAAAAAAAAAGTCCCGCTGAAGAAACAACTTCTCTGCAAAAGTGTGATGCGTACGGACGATTGGTTCGAAGTTTATGCTGGGATGCAGACGCAGACAAAAATCTGCGCCATTGCAATTTGCAATACTTTCACGATGTCTATTTTTGTTTGTTGCGAAAAAAGTAATAATAAAGATTTACTAAAATACGTGTTTTATTAGTGAAATTGAAAGAACATAGCCGGTAACCCAGCGCGGCGTTCTCCGGCTTTATCGGAGTTTTGCTTCGGTGCAGCTGGAGGAGCCGGGTTACTGGAGATGTACATTAAATTTCACTTATAAAACACGTACTTAACTGAATCTTTATAATTCATTGGAAGAAACGGTGTAAACTTGGTTACTCTATCGAATAAAATTCAACAGTTGCGTTTCGTTTATTTATAATCTCACTTTCACCAGGCCTTTCACCCCCGGATCCGTTTGAATTCAAAACCCCCTCCCCATAGTCTTTTTTGAAAAGTTTCACGCCTGTATGACAAGGAGAGGGCTCTCAAAACGTCCCCTCTGCTCTTCCAGGGGACCACCAATGTAATATTAAATGGGAAAAAGACTTGCGAGCAGACCTGTCTTTTTGGTGGGCTTTTAATCGTTGGCAAGGTGCAGGGCTTTCAAAAGGCGTCTCCTCTGCTCTTCTGGGGGACCACCAATGTAATTTTAAATGGGAAAATAGACTTATGAGCAGACCTGTCTTTTTGGTGGGCTTTTAATCGTTTGACAAGGTGCAGGGCTCTCAAAACGACCCTTCTGCTCTTCTGGGGTATTGCTGATGTAATTGTAAAAGGGAAAATAGACTGACGAGCAGACCTGTCTTTTTGGTGGGCTTTTAATCGTTGACAAGGTGCAGGGCTCTCCAAATGTCCCCTCTGCTTTTCCCTGGGAGCACCGCCAATGTAATATTAAATGGAGAAACAGACTTACGAGCAGTCCTGTCTTTTTGGTGGGCCTTTATTTTCTGACAAGGAGAGGGCCTTCAAAACGTCTTCTCTGCTCTTCTGGGGGACCACCAATGTAATTTTAAATGGGAATACAGACTGACGAGCAGACCTGTCTTTTTGGAGGACTTTTAATCGCTGACAAGGTGTAGGGCTCTCAAGACGTCCCCTCTGCTCTTCGGGGGACCGCCAATGTAATATTAAATGGAGAAACAGACTTACGAGCAGTCCTGTCTTTTTGGTGGGCCTTTGTTTTCTGACAAGGAGAGGGCCCCCCAAAATGTCCCCCTCTGCTCTTCTGGGGGACCACCAATGTAATTTTAAATGGGAAAATAGACTGACGAGCAGACCTGTCTTTTTGGTGGGCTTTTAATCGTTGACAAGGTGTAGGGCTCTCAAGACGTCCCCTCTGCTCTTCTGGGGGACCACCAATGTAATTTTAAATGGGAAAACAGGCTTACGAGCAGACCTGTCTTTTTGGGAAGCTTTTAATCGCTGACAAGGCGCAGGGCTCTCAAAACGTCCCTTCTGCTCTTCCGGGGTATTGCTGATGTAATTGTAAATGGGAAAGCAGAACTTTATTAGCTGTACTAATAGATATGTCGAATGAATAAAAACCAGAACGAGCTATAGCAATAGAGAGGATTCATACGACGTGAATTTAAAACTTCAGGGAAGTAACCGTGATGGAAAGCTCTTAACCCTTTCAGACCTGGAGTTCATTCCTATATGGACGTTGAAATAACACGTAGTCTTATGGATAACATAAAATTACAGTATATGTGCATCAATTTAGATGAGGAATCGACGCTAAGATCAATCATGTTGGTCAAAAATTCGTTTCTGAACAAACAAATATTCAGGTCTGAAAGGGTTAAGGACATTTTACACGGGATCGTCCAGGTGTTTACTTTTTTTTTAACCTTAAAAAGAAAAAGTTGAACAAAATCCACTTGAAATTAGTTTTGAAAGGAGGTTCAAGTGTTTGAGAGTGGTTGTCTGTGTCTGGACATAGAAATCGATATTAGTGTTTCTTTTGGAAGGATTTGCACGATATAAAGGAACTGACGCATAGCAAAAACAAGCCAGATTTTCTCACCTGAGGGCCGATCATTTACTTCATCGTTAAACCGATCGATAAAACTGTCAACGAGTTACGCTATTGGTCGAAAATTGTAAAACTTGGCTGTTGCTATGGTAACCATCATTAAGAGTCTCGTTTTATAAAGGCTATTCATGAGTAACCTTTAAAAAACGGACACTATAACGATGGTTACCATAGCAACAGCCAAGTTTTACAATATTCGACCAATAGAATCACTCATAGGCAGTCTTATCGATCGGTTTAACGATGAAGTAAATGATCAGCCCACTGGATAGACGTTTTAAAATTATATGTGTCCTATGATGATAGCCACTCTTAAACACGTACACTTCGGTTTCAAACGAATTTCCACTGGCTCAATTACAGTTTTTGATCTCAGGTTAAAAAATACTAGGCAAACAAACCAGATCCAGACAGCCCATGCAGCAGAGGCGTACTCGTGATTTTTCTTGGGAGGGGCTCGCACTGATGAGCGTTTGACTGAAAATTGTCCCCCCCCTCCCCTCCACCTCCAAAAATCGGAGGTCTGGGGAGGCTTTAGCCCCTTAGCCAGTGGTGTATTTAGGGGGGGGGGGGTCAGGGGGATCAATCTCCCCAGAGCTCAATAGTATATGGAAATATAGTGAAAAAGAGTCAAGAAATAGAAAGGAGAGTAAATTTTGAAAGGGACGCGAAATTTATTTTTACAGAACAACAAGATACTAAACAATTTTTGATAAATATTGGCAACTCAGCGGCATTTTCTAAAATTCATTCGGTAAAATATTTACGTTACTTAGAGTTAAAACGATACGGCACGTTATTTCTTACGGGGACTAGAGTCCCTATATGTAGAGAGTTAAGACAAGAGGGTAGTCAACTTCTGATTGGTCGATGAATTTTAGGCTCTACGGACGCCGCCATTGGATGCGATTTTGCACTTTTGTTTTGTTTACCAACGGTCTTTTACAGATAAAAGAATTAATTTATGACGAACCTGTTAATTTTAATCATAATGCACTACAAGAATGTCCATAAATCTCAAAAGAATCATTAAAAAGCGTTAATACATGTCGATCAACAAATGCAGGGAAAGATTACATCGTTTCAAACTTAGCGGAACTGTAATCTTTGCTGTGGAGCAAAATACAACAACGGCCTCAGAATGTAAACAAATGTGCAAAATCGCATCCAATGGCGGCGCCCATGATTTCTCTTGTCTTAACTCTCTACATATAGGGACTCTAACGGGGACAAGCCTCATAAAAAAAAAAAAAAAAAAAAAAAAAAAAAAAAAAAAAGAGTTATTGGTTTTTAAGGTGATCAGAAGAAGGGGGGGGGGTCATTTTAAGGTAAAAAATGGAAGTCATCGATTTTTTTTTTTATCATCGTGCATGAGATCCGATCCCCCCCCCCCCAGAGCAAAAGAGTAGTTACGCCACTGCCCTTAGCCGCCTCCCCCCCCCCCCGCGTACGCCACCGCCATGCAGTCACATTTTGATATGGGACTTATAACATGTATCTGCCGCTCTATTACTATACCTAGTTGCCCCAAACGGTAAATTGCGATGGAGATAGTTTTGTTTTTGTTTTTTTTTTTTCAATTTTTTAAAGAATTTAAGTGATTCAGAACATCATATGAATTCATAAATGGATTTTGAGACTTCTCGATATTTTCCGAGCCGGCGCGAGATTTTTTTTTTTTTTTTTTTTTTAGAAAAAAAAAACGGAAGAACATGGCACACGCTGAAACCGCAAGGTGTCAAAATTAAGAAATTTGGAAGGATATAACTTGTCTCAATATTTTCATATCGGATCAATTCCCCTGACAAACGCAATCGGTTTTCGTCAAACATTGGTAGCCATACAGGAATTCGTCTGTCTCTCTTTTCTCCCATTTGAATGGGTGCGTTAGAAAAGAACGGCGATGGGGGCTAAAATCTATCATTTTCTAACACATGAGTTCAAATGGAAGGAGAGAGAGAGAAGAACAAATTCCTGTATACGCCCATGTCGTTAAAAGACCTTTTTCAGCTGAGACAACAACTAAATATTTTTGGAATATGGATATCACTATTTAGGTCATCCAAAAGACTTTGTACAATATTGTCAAGCCGAATTTAAGAATGAACTTCTAAAAGTTTCTACCGTCTCACTTCTGTAACCAATAAACATTTAAATGAGATTTCCCCCTTATTTTTGAAAAGGGAGGAGACGGGTATAATGAAATTGAGTAAAATATCATTCGAAACGAAAAAGGCTCTGAGTGAAAAAATGTAACTCAGGTAATATTCCAGCTCCGAAATATTGTTAGTCTATATAGGCCTTTGATGTTTGAAATCGGGCAAGGAAAAAAGAGGGGTCTGACTCCTTCAGAAGTGAGTGACCTGAAAATGACTATAGTACCTAAAATTTGGCCTGTTTCTTCAGTTATACTAGAGTGTTCCCTTTTTTCCATGTTTGAGGCACTGTAGAAAGCGAAAAATCCTGTGTGGAAAGTGAAACTATTTCGGGAGTTTTATAGACTCAGTTCATTGTCCAGCGTGGGCCTGATTCCTTTCGCCTTTTTGTTTTCATTTCGATGACCTTGGATCTATTGTCTCGCTCAGTTCTTATACAACACTGTCTGAACTGAACGCTATTTTAACTTTTTTTTTTTTTTTTTTTTTTAATTTTTTTTTTGCGCCCGACATTTTAGTCAATGGGTTCTGTTGTGTGATTGTTGCCAACCGTAAATAAACTCTTGAAGAGGGTTTTGATGGTGTGTGATAGGGCTATTATCTTTTCGTTTTATATAGGTCAATTACCGAACTCGACCGCTAAAAATTATGTCACTCTTGTAGGGAGAGTATGAGTGCAATAAAAGGGTTGTTTCGATAATCGCCCATGAAAAATTGACCCACATAGGTATACACCATAGTGACGGCTCGTGTGCTTTGGCAACCATGCAATTTTTCCATTTAGACTTACGCACAAAAGTCCATTTTTGAGGATCCTGGAGAATCGATTGTTTATTTAAATGGGGGACACTGTTGCCAAATTGCATGAGCCGACTCAGATACACAAATGCACGCCTATAATAAAACAAACAAACGCACTATTTCATTAAATTGGAGAATGGGAATGGGAATGGGGTCATTCAGTGGCGTCGCGTGCCATCTGACAACAATGCAACTGCTCCATTTAAACTCATTAAATATATCGAATTTTCCTTGTGCACTGTGCACCCCCTGAATTCGATATTTTACATGAGTTTAAATGGATGGAATACATTGTTGCCGAATTTCACGCGACGCCACTGGGGTCATTGGAATCACGAAGCAGTGGCGTTAGGCAGTTAGGCAATGCAAATACTGCACTTTTTCCCCCCTCGCGGACGAGAAGAAAAAGAAGAAGAAAAAGCAAGAACAGCATTTTCTGGAAGCAATGGTGCATACTTGGTCAATTTTAATTCAGTTCTGTTTCATTTCTGTTTGTAGCTGAGTTTTACTTTTTCAGTAAATTGATCATTAGAACTACTTTACCTTAGAGTGATAAATACCATTGCACTATATGGGGTTTCTCTTCATAAGATACCTCTTTCTCACCCCCTCCGCGAGAGCTTTCCATGTATTTTGACCCGCTGATTTCATATTCGGCCTTAGCTTTTACTCAAAGCTCATACTTTTTCCAGAAATTCGAATTTTTTGCCAAGAAGACGTAATGGAGCTGTTGCAAACTTTTGCTACAGGCTTATTAATAGTTGATAGAGGGATGATACCCTGTAAAAATAACGATTAGCGCACTAAAAAATTACGAAATCCACTCCTAAACTCACAAAATGCTTTTAAACGCGAGACCGTAATGGCGGCCGGGGCCGCGGTTTTCATTAGGGTTCCCTATCTCCAATCAGCGCCATCTACACGAGGTGTTCTCGCAACACCACACAAGAAGAAGAAGAAGCATACAATTGCCATAAGAAAACCGCGGCCTCGGCCGCCATTACGGTCTCGCATTTAAAAGCATTTTGTGAGTTTAGGAGTGGATTTCGTGATTTTTTAGTGCGCTAATCGTTATTTTTACCGGGTATTACCCCATAATCAACTATTATTAAGCCTGTAGCAAAAGTTTGCAACAGGTCTATTTTGAATTTACGTAAAATCTAGGCCAGTAGAATGAAAACTGATAGCACTTTTGAAACCAGCGTATCAAAATATATAAGATAGCGATGATGAAGCGAAATTGTAGGCGTAGAATCATTCTAAAACCCTAAAAATTAGTAAAATTATAACACTGATGGATGGTGAATGTCGCGGACACATTTTGTCCTTTTTTATGCTTACTTCTGTCACAGCTCGAGCAGCCTGTTGAGGTTAATGTGTAATCAAGAATAACAACAATATTTATCATACACCCATAATCATCGTGATTTAATTCCTTGTTCGACCAATAGCGCACTCTTAACGATTCATTTATCGAAAAAGCAAATGATTAAACAACAATTACTATATTCTTTTACGTCCAACATTTGTGTGTCAATCGATGCAGCTGAACCATTTTGCGGCCAGATTACGAAGAGAAATCAATGTTCACTCCCTCAAATTAAGTGGGTAGTTAAATATTCCTGCACCGCGGTACGGATTTTGCATACATAGTGGATTGAAGGCGCCCTAGAGCACATTCTTCTCCTAATGTTAACAAAGTAGAGTCGCAATCAATTTGAATAAAAAAAACTGATATTGTGTGAGGTAGTTCTAGTTGCAGATACGAATACATACGCGTGCGTGGCATTGAAAGGGTTAATTATTTATACTCGTAACTTAAGGTGATTCTTCAGCTTTTAGTGCTCATTTCTGCCACCATAGCGCTACCGTTCGATTCATGTCAAATTACAGGCCAAAAGTAATTTCTAGTCAAGAGGAAGGAATGCCAGTTACTAGATAATCATTTCTGAAGTACACGGAAAAAAAGATCAGTGAAAATAACCGTACTTACGGATACCTGATTTTGGCACCTGCTAGATGTTATGGTAAACTTGGCCAGAAGTATACTATGTTTTGACTAGGTATACTAGGTGATGTTACCTGATTGCATGTCGAATTTACTCAAAGTATCGGTAAATGTACCATACTTCTGGTCAAGTTTACCATAACATCTAGCAGGTGCCAAAATCAGGTATCCGTATGGTTATTTTCACTGATCTTTTTTTTCCGTGTATGGCTCTGCGAAATATCTCGGCGATAGCTTCAAAAATAAGGCTGAAAGTACCAAAAAAGGAAATATCGCATTTCAATACAAGAATCTATTTGCGATTGTCCGTTTTTTGGTACTTTCAGCCTTATATTTGAAGTTATTGACGAGATATTTTGCAAAAACGTTCTCCATATGATTATCTGGTAACTGGTTTCTTACATATAAATTACTTTCGGCCTGTAATTTAACATTTATCGAACGGTAGCGCTCTGGTGTCAGAAATCGGCACTAAACGCTGGAGAATCGCCTCAAGAGTACCTACTTACGTCTGAAAAGGAAAGAGTGTCGTTACTTACACATATTCTACGCGTCCGTGAAGTTGGCCCCCCAACATTGAATTTTTTCAATTTTTTTTTGCTCAAAAATTTGCTATCGATTTGCTGTTCTTTGCTATACCTTTCAAAATTTTGCTATCCTCACCCAAATTTTGCTACAGTCAATTTTTGTTTGGGGGGGCCAACTTCACGCTAGCCCCCCAACCTCGAGCTACGGACTTCCGGAATGGCTCAAAAAATTCCTCTCACTTGCTATTTTTTGGCGTCTTTTTCAGAATTTTTGCTATCCCCCTCATTTTTTTATAAATGGTCTCCAAAGTTGGGGGGGCCAACTTCACGCTAGCCCCCACCTCGAGCTACGGACTTCCGGAATGGCTCAAAAAGTTCCTCTCACCTGCTATTTTTTGGCGTCTCTTTCAGAATTTTTGCTATCCCCCCAATTTCTTATAAATGGTCTTCAAAGTTGGGGGGGCCAACTTCACGCCAGCCCCCCACCTCGAGCTACAGACTTCCGGAATGGCTCAAAAAATTCCTCTCACTTGCTATTTTTTGGCGTCTCTTTCAGAATTTTTGCTATCCCCCTCAATTTTTTATAAAAGGCCTCCAAAGTTGGGGGGGCCAACTTCACGCTAGCCCCCACCTCGAGCTACGGACTTCCGGAATGGCTCAAAAAGTTCCTCTCACTTGCTATTTTTTGGCGTCTCTTTCAGAATTTTTGCTATCCCCCTCAATTTCCCATAAATGGCCTTCAAAGATGGGGGGGCAGCATCACGCTAGCCGCCATGACAGTTCCATGAACGTGGCTCGGCACTATGTGACATTAAATTTGCAAGTAGCGTCTTCAGGAGTAATGAAGTGCTAATTTGCTCCGTCAAGCTGACATCAGCCGGCCCAGTGGTTTACAGAAATTTGCAGAAAACTGCGTGCACTGCTAACTTCACGCTCAGCCGTGTTGAATGTTTTTAAATTTACGGTATAAGGTCATGTGATATACATCAAAAGTTGCGGCGACTTAAGTGCTGCATGAATCTGTTGCTGCCTCAAATTTCCGATAGTTTGCAACGAAGATTCCGCCAAAAAACTGAGTGCACGACTAACTTCACGCTATATAACGTCTGCCTTGCACATTCTTAAATTTGGAAAAAAAAATGTATCAATATGCCACTTGAATTATTCGTCTTCATAAAGTGCTATTTCATGAAATCATGGAAATGAGGAAAGTTCAGAGAAACATTTGTTTCGAACGTTTCATTAAAAATTTTCTGTCCGAACTTGCCCTTTTCCTTATTTTCGTGTTTAAAAGTGCCTCTGCGGCTTGTGTGAGACTTCGTCATTTTCACGATCGTGAGATGTGCCATGTTCGCGCGACTATATCTTTTTTTCCTAGCATTGCCCAGGGAAAATATGGAGAGGAAAGTTCAGAGAAACATTTGTTTTGAACGTTTCATTAAAAATTTTCTGTCCGAACTTGCCCCTTTTCCTTATTTTCGTGTTTAAAAGTGCCTCTGCGGCTTGTGTGAGACTTCGTCATTTTCACGATCGTGATATGTGCCATGTTCGCACGACTATATCTTTTTTTCCTAGCATTGCCCAGGGGAAATATGGAGAGGAAAGTTCAGAGAAACATTTGTTTCGAACGTTTCATTAAAAATTTTCTGTCTGAACTTGCCTCTTTTCCTTATTTTCGTGTTTAAAAGTGCCTCTGCGGCTTGTGTGAGACTTCGTCATTTTCACGATCGTGAGATGTGCCATGTTCGCGCGACTATATCTTTTTTTCCTAGCATTGCCCAGGGAAAATATGGAGAGGAAAGTTCAGAGAAACATTTGTTTCGAACGTTTCATTAAAAATTTTCTGTCCGAACTTGCCCCTTTTCCTTATTTTCGTGTTTAAAAGTGCCTCTGCGGCTTGTGTGAGACTTCGTCATTTTCACGATCGTGAGATGTGCCATGTTCGCACGACTATATCTTTTTTTCCTAGCATTGCCCAGGGGAAATATGGAGAGGAAAGTTCAGAGAAACATTTGTTTCGAACGTTTCATTAAAAATTTTCTGTCCGAACTTGCCCCTTTCTCTTAGATTCGTGCTTAAAAGTGCCTCAGTGGCTTGTCGTGAACTTAGTTATTTTCACTACAGTGAAAAGAAAATAATAGTAAATGGAATCTTAAGTTAAATCTGGTATAATAATGAAATCTACAACCTGAAAAACCCCTTAGTACTCAATTTCAATAAAATGCGAGCATGCTTTAGAGGTTCCCGCCAAAGATTTTGCGGTCGCTCCGAACTCTGAGATGCCCCCCCCGACCTATGGAGGCCATTTATAAAAAATTGAGGGGGATAGCAAAAATTCTAAAAGAGACACCAAAAAAATGCAAGTTGGAGGAATTTTTTGAGCCATTCCGGAAGTCTGTAGCTCGAGGTGGGGGCTAGCGTGAAGTTGGCCCCCCCAACTTTGGAGGCCTTTTATAAAAAATTGAGGGGGATAGCAAAAATTCTGAAAGAGACGCCAAAAAATAGCAAGTGAGAGGAATTTTTTGAGCCATTCCGGAAGTCCGTAGCTCGAGGTTGGGGGGCTGGCGTGAAGTTGGCCCCCCCCAACTTTGAAGGCCATTTATAAAAAATTGGGGGGGATAGCAAAAATTCTGAAAGAGACGCCAAAAAATAGCAGGTGAGAGGAACTTTTTGAGCCATTCCGGAAGTCCGTAGCTCGAGGTGGGGGCTAGCGTGAAGTTGGCCCCCCCAACTTTGGAGACCATTTATAAAAAAATGAGGGGGATAGCAAAAATTCTGAAAAAGACGCCAAAAAATAGCAAGTGAGAGGAATTTTTTGAGCCATTCCGGAAGTCCGTAGCTCGAGGTTGGGGGGCTAGCGTGAAGTTGGCCCCCCAAACAAAAATTGACTGTAGCAAAATTTGGGTGAGGATAGCAAAATTTTGAAAGGTATAGCAAAGAATAGCAAATCGATAGCAAATTTTTGAGCAAAAAAAAATTGAAAAAATTCAATGTTGGGGGGCCAACTTCACGGACGTATATTCTACCTGTCTTTTTTTTTCAACTAAACATTTTTTTCTTCTTCTTTAGTGAGGGGGTATGCTTTTTGCCAGATTTTGAATTTCAAAGATTATTTGAGTTTCCAAGCGTTTGAAAATCAAAGGAAGGGGGAAAATGAGCCTTTCACGAAACCTTCCTCAAATAAAACTAAATTCCTGGCTTCTGTGACGGGTTCAGTGCATTTGGTAGCCCGTTCTTAATTATATGAAAACCACTTTCACTAGCGACAGAATAGAAATTCGGTGACAATAATTTTTGAACAGTGGAAAGGATGTAATGGGAAGGTTGAAAAAATGTCGAAATCGTGAGGGGAACAAATTGAACGACTTGTTGATGCAACAATGATGATGAACGCACAAAAATACCGGTGCCATAAATCTTAAATGCTACCAACTCCCTACCGACGCGACGTCAGCGATCAACAATAGTGTTTTGGGTTCAATTTGAAAATTAAAAACTCGACGGACAGCAATAAAAAAAAGAAAGAACGGGGAGGAAGAGAGAGAGAGAGAGAGAGAGAGAGAGAGAGAGAGAGAGAGAGAGAGAGAGAGAGAGAGAGAAGAAGAGGGCATGAAAAAACCTATTTTCTCCGTTGTGACCTATTTTCACTCTCTGTTTTTCCTCCGTTTCATTTTGCCGACAATCCTTTGTCCGGCGCTCACGGAGAAAGCGGTCATCGAAAGAGGGAAAGTGGTTTAGTGGGCCAAACTGGACATTGCGTTTGGAACTGACTGTTGACGCAGGCGAGACTAATCAGACAGTAAACGCTATAAAACAACTAAGAAGAGGTGCCTTTGAATTGAGATTCTGACGTCTTTCTCCGACGACGCATGACTGGAAACTGAAAGCGTTATCAAAAGTGAAGAAGAACATTTCGAGTGGAGCAGTTGCAAAAAATGTAAAATTTTGTATTTTTAAGAAAGGCATGGAAATTACTCTTTGAGCTGAGAACAACCGTGCATTTTGAAATTGAAACATTGCAAAGAACAAGATGCATTTTATTAAGGGGGTCTACCCTAAATTTAGGTCACTTCAGCAATTTTTGGGGTTTTTTACTTTTTTGACTTTTCTTGTTCAGGAAATCCTCGTGAAGAACGTGATATTTTTGGTTTTTTTTTTAAAGGCTTAGAAATATTTTTAATTAATTTTTTAAAGTCATGCGCCAATAATTTACACATCTATAGTGAGCAAAAAATAAATGTTTGTTATTTTCTTTTTCCATTTTTAGAGCATGTTAATTTTCCCCTGTTTTGCCGCACAGGAAAGTTGGTATCTCAGTCCCTAATTGAGCTACAGACTTCATTTTTTTTTTAAAATGTTCGAAATTGTATTATCTGTGATCTGTTGGAATCAGATTTTTAACCTACCCTCAATATTTTTTTCAAATTAAAGTTTAAAGTGAAAAAGTAAGCTAAAAAAATAGATGCCATTGAAAAATTCTTACCCGGGCAACTAAGCATTGAAAAAAAAAAATCTGTCTCCAACAGATCACAGAGAATCTAATTGTGCATCATTTGAGCCAAAGAACAAGTCGATAGAGCAATTATATCAGGCTCTAGCAACTTTCCTGTAAACGACCTTTTTTTCTGCTTATGATTAGATTTCAGGGGCAGGTATGCAACCACCACAACAAAAATTTCAGGGTTGACTAATTTCAATGTGCTTATTCCATTGCCAAAATTGCAGAAATTTTGGAGGTTAACTGGTGAAAAAAAATTTTTGAGTAGGATACCCACTTAAAACAATTAATAGAAAAAACAAAAACGACGAAGTGTATGACGAAATTCATCATTCTCATTCCACCTTGCTCTTGACTTTTTCCTTATTTTGCTTTCGCTTCTACTTTTGCTTATGTTTATGCTTATTCTTTTGCTTTAATAATGTTGTTAACTTATTGCTTCATGCTGTTTTTATCAGTTTACATTGGTTTCAGCGGCGGCTCGTGAAATATATTCCGTGACACACAAGATTCATTTGCCGGATTGTCGAACACGCGTTCGTCCAATGATTTGCTCAAATGTTGCTCTATCCAGCTGCCAGAGTTGAGCTTCTCCGCCGAAAACTATATGAAAAATGAACCGAATAGAATATAGAGGAAAAAATGTTTAAATTCAAAGAGTAAGTTAAGAATTATAGTTAAAACATTTACATAGCAATATTGGTTTGCATCATAGCGAAGCGTGAAATCTTGCAACGTTGCATCGAACTGTCCGAGGATCGGCGATGAACATGAAATTCGACCTTTTCTTAGGGCTCTAATGGACAAAATGCTACGTTGCCAGTTGGGACTCTTCGCCACAGTTTGGTTGGAACTAATGAATGAATGAAAGGATGGATGAATGAATGATATCCTCCCTTTTAAAAACGTTTATCTGTTTTTTTATTAACCCTTGTGAGCCTAAGGGGGGGTACATTTGTACCCCAGGCCAGTTTTTTTGACGCCATTTTGTCAAAACTGCTCAAAATTTTTTTAGACTTCATGACATTTTAAGTTAGGATACTTAGAACATGTCTACCAAATTTCATTAATTTTTATGAATTTTTGTCGATATTATAGAAATTTAAAGTGTTGGGGTACAAATATACCCCCCTCCGTCCTGCCAGTTTTACGTTTGGAACCATCTATTACAGAGAATTTTACGGAAATTTTATGTAGATTAAGAATATTAAGTCAGATCATTGAAAAAAAATTGGAAATTTATCAAAAATGGAAAAATAATATGGTACCTCATTTCATTTTTTCCATTTTTTTTATTTTTACATTTTTTTTAAAGTAGGTGTAAATTTGGCAACATAGCAAAAATTTACTCAAATTTCACATAAATTACTCTCTTAGGGTACTAAGTACATAATCCATCCATTAAAGTTTCAAAATTATTGATACTGACTGTGCTGCATGAAAATATCCTTGGGGTACAAAAATACCCCCCCCTTAGTCCTTTGTGTTACCGAAATACCTTAGGCTCACAAGGGTTAAAAAAAAAAAAAAAAAAAAAAAAAAAAAAAAAAAGTTTTTTTTTTTTTTTTTCCAGAGGATTTGAAATGACAAGTCAATGTCAAGATTAAAAGATATTCAAACCGTGGGTACTGACAGAATAGCCTGTTTCAGTGACGAGAGGGAGATTTAAAATTCAGAAATGTGATTGGATTGGATGATGTTTTTAAACGTGAAACTGACACTTGATTGGTCAATTTTGAAATTCCCGCTTCTCACTGAAACATACTAATAGACTGTTTTAGTAGAGGCATTTATCGTATCGATTGCCACTCGAGGGCTTCTGGTTCCAAACAAACTCTGGTTCAATGTAATTTCCCCATAAGCGAACTTTTGAACGGAAATTTAGGGTATTAAATCAAACAATTAATGCGACCTTTTTGCGATTATTAATTCTACGACCTACGTCCTCGAAAATGCTTAAGGGTGTATACCACCCAAATTTAAAAAAATCGCTCCTGATGACTTAGAGCCCTCAATTTTTTTTTTGGTAACACATACTGATGTAAATTAGAGATCCTGAAATTTTTGTGAAGCTGGTTGCATACCTGCCCCTTAAAAAAAAAAAAATTCTGAAAAAACGTTGACAACTTTCAAACAGCTTTTTTAGAGTTAGAATTGCTCAATCACCTTGGTCTTGGTCTCAAATGAAAGGTATCAGTGTCCTCTAGGGTCTCTTGTATGGATTTTTTTTTTGTCGAGAGGAAGTATTTTTTTCTTAATGTTTCTTCGATGTGACATTTTTTTCATGGTTTTTTTTTTTTTTTTAAACATTAATAGATATTTGAGATGTTAGGTTGAGGGCAAATCCATACAAGAATACCTAGAACATGAAATTCTGCACATTTTAAAAAAAACTGAAGTCTCTAGCTATCATGGTACTCGAGAAAAGCTGTTTTGAAGTTGAAAAAACAAGCGAAAAATTGATTTTTCAGTACAAGCAAATTAACAAATAGTACATGAGAAAAAAATAAGAAACAGATGGTTATCAAATGGTTCTCAATTTCGCAATGTTGACTCATAAACTTTAAAATTAATTTAAAAATACTTTCCGACCTCCTAAAAATTAAAAAAAAATATCCTCGTATTCCCTGAATTGTCCTCTACAAAATTGGTGAAAAAAAAAAAAATGAAAAAAATAAAAAAAAATCGAAAAATTTGGGTGGTATACACCCTTAATTATGCCTGGTTCCTTGACTAAAACTGCCGAAATCAACAAGATATTACAGATTAAATGTTGCATTTGTAGGTTAGAATCGCCCGAAATCCCGCCAATTTCACAACAACAATAACATTTGGGTGATTCCAACCTCCAAATGCATCGTTTAATCTGTAATATCTTGTTGATTTCGGCAGTTTTGGCGGAGGAAAATTAAGCATTTTCGAGGACGTAGAATTCATAATCGCAAAAAGGTCGCATTAATTGTTTGATTTAATACCCTAAATTTCCGTTCAAAAGTTCGCTTATGGGGAAATTACATTGAACCAGAGTTTGTTTGGAACCAGAGGTTTGCTCGTCCAGAGTGACGAGCAAAAAATTCAAAATCAGGAATCTGATTGGATTAGGTGCTTTTTTTTAATCGTGAAACCAACACCTGGTTGGTCAATTTTGAAACTCCCGCTTCTCACTAAAACATACTAATTGACAGTTTTAATGACGAGCGGGAAATTCAAAATCCAGAAATCTGATTGCGGCTTAGATGCTTTACTAAACGTGAAATCGACATCTGATGGGTCAATTTTGAATTTCCCGCTTCTCACGAAAACAGTTTATGATAACAATGGATATTTTTGTACCTGTCGCTGAGGCAGTTCTGGACAAATCTTGGTTAAAGAATGCAATCTGACCACAGATTTCACCCCGACCTTGCGTGGCTATTTCTACATCATGAATGTGTATGCGTAAAACCCCTGACCTAATGATAAACATCTTTTGACCTAAAAATGAAAAATGAAAAACAAATAATTAATGTAAGGGTTACGGTAGCCCTTGTTTTTGACTTTTCGAATTTTTGGGTCTGGAACCCTGCATTGGGTGCCTTTAGGTAGCAAATGAGCGGAGAAGAAAAAAGTTTCTTGAAGAAAAAAAAAGAATTAATCGTTCTTCCAGGCCTTTAAAGTTTTGACTTCATAAAACTGATTATTCGATAATCGCGTTTTTTGGCATTTTGATGAGTCTTTTCAAGTATGAAGAAATATGCTCTAAGACTTGCAAAACTTTGGCTTCGAGCACAAAGCTTTGGTCAAACATTTTTTCAAACCCCTTTTCCAGACCCTCAAAGTCGGAGAAAAATGCGATTAACAGGGAATAAATCTTAACAAGTAATCGCGTTTTTCTCCGTTTTGGCGCACTTTTCCAAGTTTATAGAACTACTAGAGGCCGGTGGCCGCTTCGTGGCCAAGCGTTCCGTTTCGCGTCTTGCGCGTGATTTTGTTTATTCGAGCTAAGACTTTGACTTGATATCCACTCCCTAACTCCGTTTGCTATTCGCCCATCTAATCCTGCTCCAAACGACGAAATCTAAAAACTTACTCTATTATTCCTGCAATACTAAAGTGGTATTTTCTCATGTACACCAAATGTTTAGAAAACAGGAGTCATTATTTGGAAGGGGCATAAATAGCATAACCCCCCGTCCCCCCCACCCCCTTGCATGCAACTTAACCATTTTAGGGGTGGTCGTTCTCAAGAGGGCCCGATCCAAAACCGTCAATTTTTTTTGGCGCTCATGGAGCCGCCGAAACCCTTAGAATCGGCGCATTTGGATGCACCGTATTAGCGCATGTGGATTATACGATTTAGAACAGTACAGAGAAAAGAAGGGAAGGAGAGAAAGAGATAGCGAGAGTGAAAAACCATGCTTTCACAATAAAATGAGAAGTTCGGGGTAAGCAAACAAATACGCATGACCGAGATCGCACACCTACGATAACCTTTCGTTGAACTGACATGACAATAAAGACATTGCGTTTTAGTAGGTAAATCAAAAATCTGTATAAAAATGCAAAAGAAACTTTGCGCGGGAAAAGTATGCGTTTTTCAAACAGCCCTTTATTAACGACAATAATTTGTTAAAATAGGTTGGCTCGGAAATTCAGGCAAACTTCATTTAACATTTTAATTTTTTAAGCTTTTTGGACGTGAGGTCATTTACAACCCCTATTATTTGGGGTCATTCTTTCAGCGCTTTTTGACAATTGATGCTCAAAAGATGTCTCTCCATAAGTTTTTTGAAATTAGAGTGAGATAGCAGTACATGCGGGGGTTACGTGAGACCAAGAGAGACAGTTTGTCTTTCTTTGGAGCGCTCATCACCAAGTCAGCACTAAATCAGTCTATTTCGAAAAAGAAAAAAAAAACGCCTTCATTTAATTTGACACACTTTGACTCCACAGATTAAAAAATAACAGGTGTATACAATCAAATGAATCGTTAAAAACTACAAAAATACCCAAGGAATCTAACGTTTTTTTTTTTTTTTTTTTTTTTTTTTTTTTTTTTAAATTTGAAAAAACAGACCTTATAAAAACATCATAACCTCACCGAGATGCGAACTAATACGAAACAGCTCAAATCGCCAACTTTGAAAGAGGATGTGTAACAATATTCTGGGTCCGTTGGACCCGTTGGTAGTATTCTTAGATAAATCACTTATACATTCAAAGTAAACAACACATTTTCAACAGGAAACCAATTATTTTCATTACTCAGTAATATTCGAGAGCATATTATTGATAAGAGAAGAATAACCATCGTCTCAACTCATCATCACTAATAGTTTGGTTTCTTTAAAAATTCTCGAAACCTAGCCCAAATTTGCTGGGTTACAATCGAGATATCAATTCAACGCACCGATCTCAACAAAGTCATCTCTAGTTGATTGTACTATTCTATAAATCTGCGATTAAAACATATGATAAGTATCGAAGCTCTACTTCGCGAAGTTATACAGCAACCTCGTCGAGCCATCAATCAATGACTGTACAATGCTGCCAGATTTGACATAAAATATACACATTTTACATTAAGTCTCAAGTGCCTGAATATTTTACAACACATCTAGCAGCACTGTGACAGTCCCATTGTTTACATCTACGTAAAATCATGTGATAAAAAGTCGAAGCTATACATCGATATCATATAAAGTGACTTCATTGAAGTCGCTATTAAAATGCTTCTATACCCGAATGTGTCCTTCCCAACGACCTCTATATTAGACCGGCGAACGAATACGAACCAGCGTAACCGGCAAGAAAGAAAGTTAGGTTAGGAATAAAGGTGCTTGGCCGGATAGGAGCACCTCTGTTTACACGTATTTTTATGAAGATGTTCTCTTCCGTTTTTCGCTTCTAAAACTCCTAATTTTACACGGATTTTGCTTTTCTTGGTCTTAATAGAAGGAGGATAGCTTGGGCTTTGACCTCCGCCCTACCGGGTCCGGTAACGTTTTTTCGAAAATATATGGAAAATATAAGTCGTTGAAGTGGACACCCGTTAGTATGCTCTGAAGACCTTGCAAATCACGTTCGCCTGTTTACGACGATTCAATCTGTCTACAAATTGGCTTTTAGTCATTTTCTGAGTCTACTCCTTCACTCTCAGTCCTTTTAGTGCTTGATTCTTCAAAATCCGAAAAGTTTTAGTGGCTAAGGAGGTAATTTTTCTATACTGTGTAGTGTGTACCAGTAAACCCTCCTGTGTTAGAGTTCGTAGTTACTTAACTTGAGTTCGTAATTTCTGTATATTTCCCTCCTGGATGATTTTCCATTCCTAATATTGTTTTATCAATCTGCGCCATCATTAGTGTCTATTAAATACTGTGATTGTGGTGAAACCCGCCCGCCGTTAACTCAGGATGTCGGATCGAGCCGACCAATGAAAGGGTTCTGGTTAGTCATCATCAATTTTGTGAAGTACTCATCATGTCAGGAGTGATTCCCTCTTATTCCTTTGTTTAGTCGCAGCATAATTCAGCCTTGAATCAGGATTCATCGTAAAATTCCTCTCTTTGAACCATCTGTGGTTTTTGCGCATTCTTCGGAATCTTAAAGGTGAGCTTGGAAGGGTACGCAGAGAAAATGGCCTATAAGATTTGTGTCAAGATTTCTACCAACAGCACCTAGAGGATCATTCAGTTAAGTTCATGAAGTCATATCGGAAAATATTAGATGGCAGTTATATGAGGGGCCATGTTTCTTCATCACACATTTTAGCATTTTTAGCTGCTGCGACTCGATGTCGCTTACGAGAAAACATTCGGAAACGGACCGAACCGCCACAGGACGCAATGAGTGCGAGAGATAAACCTTAAAACGCGAAAGGTCTCTCTCTCGCACTCGTAGTCGCTTACGGAAACACTTTGGGAAACGGACCGAACCGCCATAAGACGCAATGAGTGCGAGAGAGAAACCTTAAAACGCGAGAGGTCTCTCTCTCGCAGTCGCTTACGGGAATGATTTGAGAAACGGACCGAACCGCCGTAAGACGCAATGAGTGCGAGAGAGAAACCTTGAAACGTGAGAGGTCTCTCTCTCGCACTCGCAGTCGCTTAAGGAAACACTTAGGGAAACGGACCGAACCATCATAAGACGCAATGAGTGCGAGAGAGAAACCTTCAAACGAGAGAGGTCTCTCTCTCGCACTCGCAGTCGCTTACGGGAATATTATGGGAAACGGACCGGACCGCCATATGACGCAATGAGTGCGAGAGAGAAACCTTGAAACGCGCGAGGTCTCTCCCTCGCACTCGCAGTTGCTTACGGGAATAATTTGGAAACGGACCGAACCACCATAAGACGCAATGAGTGCGAGTGAGAAACCTTAAAACGCGAGAGGTCTCTCTCTCGCACTCGCGGTCGCTCCGGGAAAATTTTGGGAAACGGACCCAACCGCCATAAGACCCAATGAGTGCGAGAGAGAAACCTTAAAACGCGAGAGGTCTCTCTCTCGCACTCGCAGTCGCTTACGGGAATATTTTGGGAAACGGACCGAACCGCCATAAGACGCAATGAGTGCGAGAGAGAAACCTTGAAACGCGAAAGGTCTCCCTCTCGCACTCGCAGTCGCTTACGGGAACACTTTGGGAAACGGACTGAACCGCCATAAGACGCAATGAGTGCGAGAGAGAAACCTTGAAACGCGAGAGGTATCTCTCTCGCACTCGCAGTCGCTTACGGGAATATTATGGGAAACGGACTGAACCGCCATAAGACGCAATGAGTGCGAGAGAGAAACCTTGAAACGCGAGAGGTCTCTCTCTCGCACTCGCAGTCGCTTACGGGAACACTTTGGGAAACGGACCGAACCGCCATAAGACGCAATGAGTGCGAGAGAGAAACCTTAAAACTCAGGAGGTCTCTCACTCGCACTCGCAGTCGCTTACGGGAATATTATGAGAAACGGACCGGACCGCCAAAAGACGCAATGAGTGCGAGAGAGAAACCTTAAAACGCGAGAGGTCTCTCTCTCGCAGTCGCTTACGGGAATGATTTGAGAAACGGACCGAACCGCTGTAAGACGCAATGAGTGCGAGAGAGAAACCTTGAAACGTTAGAGGTCTCTCTCTCGCACTCGCAGTCGCTTAAGGAAACACTTTGGGAAACGGACCGAACCACCATAAGACGCAATGAGTGCGAGAGAGAAACCTTCAAACGAGAGAGGTCTCTCTCTCGCACTCGCAGTTGCTTACGGGAATAATTTGGAAACGGACCGAACCACCATAAGACGCAATGAGTGCGAGTGAGAAACCTTAAAACGCGAGAGGTCTCTCTCTCGCACTCGCGGTCGCTCCGGGAAAATTTTGGGAAAAGGACCCAACCGCCATAAGACCCAATGAGTGCGAGAGAGAAACCTTAAAACGCGAGAGGTCTCTCTTTCGCACTCGCAGTCGCTTACGGGAATATTTTGGGAAACGGACCGAACCGCCATAAGACGCAATGAGTGCGAGAGAGAAACCTTGAAACGCGAGAGGTCTCTCTCTCACACTCGCAGTCGCTTACGGGAATATTATGGGAAACGGACCGAACCGCCATAAGACGCAATGAATGCGAGAGAGAAACCTTGAAACGCGAGAGGTCTCTCTCTCGCACTCGCAGTCACTTACGGGAATATTATGGGAAACGGACCGAACCGCCATAAGACGCAATGAGTGCGAGAGAGAAACCTTGAAACGCGAGAGGTCTCTCTCTCGCACTCGCAGTCGCTTACGGGAACACTTTCGGAAACGGACCGAACCGCCATAGGACGCAATGAGTGCGAGAGAGAAACCTTGAAACGCGAGAGGTCTCTCTCTCGCACTCGCAGTCGCTTACGGGAACACTTTGGGAAACGGACCGATTCGCCATACGACGCAATGAGTGCGAGAGAGAAACCTTGAAACGCGAGAGGTCTCTCTCTCGCACTCGCAGTCGCTTACGGGAATATTATGGGAAACGGACCGAACCGCCATAAGACACAATGAATGCGAGAGAGAAACCTTGAGACGCGAGAGGTCTCTCTCTCGCACTCGCAGTCCCTTCCGGGAAAATTTTGGAAAACGGACTGAACCGCCATAAGACACAATGAGTGCGAGAGAGAAACCTTGAGACGCGAGAGGTCTCTCTCTCGCACTCGCAGTCGCTCACGGGAAAAATTTGGGAAACGGACCAAACCGCCTTAAGACGCAATGACAGCGAGAGAGAAACCTTGAAACGTTAGAGGTCTCTCTCTCGCACTCGCTGTCGCTTAAGGAAACACTTTGGGAAACGGACCGAACCACCATAAGACGCAATGAGTGCGAGAGAGAAACCTTCAAACGAGAGAGGTCTCTCTCTCGCACTCGCAGTTGCTTACGGGAATAATTTGGAAACGGACCGAACCACCATAAGACGCAATGAGTGCGAGTGAGAAACCTTAAAACGCGAGAGGTCTCTCTCTCGCACTCGCGGTCGCTCCGGGAATATTATGGGAAACGGACCGGACCGCCATATGACGCAATGAGTGCGAGAGAGAAACCTTGAAACGCGCGAGGTCTCTCCCTCGCACTCGCAGTTGCTTACGGGAATAATTTGGAAACGGACCGAACCACCATAAGACGCAATGAGTGCGAGTGAGAAACCTTGAAACGCGAGAGGTCTCTCTCTCTTACTCGCAGTCGCTTACGGGAACACTTTGGGAAACGGACCGATTCGCCATACGACGCAATGAGTGCGAGAGAGAAACCTTGAAACGCGAGAGGTCTCTCTCTCGCACTCGCAGTCGCTTACGGGAATATTATGGGAAACGGACCGAACCGCCATAAGACACAATTAATGCGAGAGAGAAACCTTGAAACGCGAGAGGTCTCTCTCTCGCACTCGCAGTCACTTACGGGAATATTATGGGAAACGGACCGAACCGCCATAAGACGCAATGAGTGCGAGAGAGAAACCTTGAAACGCGAGAGGTCTCTCTCTCGCACTCGCAGTCGCTTTCGGGAATATTATGGGAAACGGACCGGACCGCCATAAGACGCAATGAGTGCGAGAGAGAAACCTTGAAACTCGAGTGGTCTCTCTCTCGCACTCGCAGTCGCTTACGGGAACACTTTGGGAAACGGACCGAACCGCCATAAGACGCAATGAGTGCGAGAGAGAAACCTTGAAACGCGAGAGGTCTCTCTCTCGCACTCGCAGTCCCTTCCGGGAAAATTTTGGAAAACGGACTGAACCGCCATAAGACACAATGAGTGCGAGAGAGAAACCTTGAGACGCGAGAGGTCTCTCTCTCGCACTCGCAGTCGCTCACGGGAAAAATTTGGGAAACGGACCAAACCGCCTTAAGACGCAATGACAGCGAGAGAGACACCTTGAAACGCGAGTGGTCTCTGTCTCAAGGTTTCTCTCTTGCACTCATTGCGTCTTATGGCGGTTCGGTCCGTTTCCCAAAGTGTTCCCGTAAGCAACTGCGAGTGCGAGGGAGAGAGACCTCTCGCGTTTTAAGGTTTCTCTCTCGCACTCATTGTGTCTTATGGCGGTTCGGTCCGTTTCCCAAAGTGTTCCCGTAAGCGACTGCGAGTGCGAGAGAGAAACCTCTCGCGCTTTAATGTTTCTCTCTCGCACTCATTGCGTCCTATGGCGGTTCGGTCCGTTTCCCAAAGTGTTCTCGTAAGCGACTGCGAGTGCGAGAGAGAGACCTCTCGCGTTTCAAGGTTTCCCTCTCGCACTCATTGCGTCTTATGGCGGTTCGGTCCGTTTCCCAAATTGTTCCCGTAAGAGACTGGGAGTGCGAGAGAGAGACCTTTCGCGTTTCAAGGATTCTCTCTCGCACTCATTGCGTCTTATGGCGGTTCGGTCCGTTTCCCAAATTGTTCCCGTAAGAGACTGGGAGTGCGAGAGAGAGACCTTTCGCGTTTCAAGGTTTCTCTCTCACACTCATTGCGTGTTATGGCGGTTCGGTTCGTTTTCCAAAGTGTTTCCGTAAGCGACTGCGAGTGCGAGAGAGAGACCTCTCGCGTTTTAAGGTTTCTTACTCGCACTCATTGCGTCTTATAGCGGTTCGGTCAGTTTCCCAAATTGTTCCCGTAAGAGACTGCCAGTGCGATAGAGAGAGACCTTTCGCGTTTGAAGGTTTCTCTCTCGCATTCATTGCGGCTTATGACGGTACGGTCCGTTTCCCAAATTTTTCGCGTAAGCGACTGCGAGTGCGAGAGAGAGATTCTTCGCGTTTTAAGGTTTCTCACTCGCACTCATTGCGGCTTATGGCGGTTCGGTCCGTTTCCCAAAGTGTTCCCGTAATTGACTGCGGTTCACAGCAGTCCGAGTCACAGCAGCCTAAAATGCTAAAATGTGTGATGAAGAAACGGGGCCCCTCATATAACTGCCATCGAATACTTTCCGATACGACTTCATGAACTTAAGTGAATGAGCCTCTAGGTGCTGTTCGTAGAAATCTTGACCCAAATCCTATAGGCCATTCTCTCAGCCTCCCCCTCCAAGCTCACCTTTAAGATTCCGAAGAATGCGCAAAAACCACGGATGGTTCAAAGAGAGGAATTTTACGATGAGTCCTGATTCAAGGCTGAATTATGCTGCGACTAAACAAAGGAATAAGAGGGAATCACTCCTGACATGATGAGTATACTTCACAAAATTGATGATGACTAACCAGAACCCTTTCATTGGTCGGCTCGATCCGACATCCTGAGTTAACGGCGGGCGGGTTTCACCACAATCACAGTATTTAATAGACACTAATGATGGCGCAGATTGATAAAACAATATTAGGAATGGAAAATCATCCAGGAGGGAAATATACAGAAACTAGTGGCCGGTGGCCGCTTCGCGGCCAAGCGTTCCGTTTCGCGTCTTGCGCGTGATTTTTGTTTTTTCGAGCTAAGACTTTGACTCGATATCATCCACTCCCTCACTCCGTTTGCTAATCACCCATCTAATCTTGCTCCGAAGAACGAAATGTAAAAACTTACTCTATTATTCCTGAAATACTGAAGTGTTATTTTCTCAGGTACACCAAATGTTTAGAAAACAGGAGTCATTATTTGGAAGGGGCATAAATAGCATAACCCCCCGTCCCCCCCACCCCCTTGCATGCAACTTAACCATTTTAGGGGTGGTCGTTCTCAAGAGGGCCCGATCCAAAACCGTCAATTTTTTTTGGCGCTCATGGAGCCGCCGAAACCCTTAGAATCGGCGCATTTGGATGCACCGTATTAGCGCATGTGGATTATACGATTTAGAACAGTACAGAGAAAAGAAGGGAAGGAGAGAAAGAGATAGCGAGAGTGAAAAACCATGCTTTCACAATAAAATGAGAAGTTCGGGGTAAGCAAACAAATACGCATGACCGAGATCGCACACCTACGATAACCTTTCGTTGAACTGACATGACAATAAAGACATTGCGTTTTAGTAGGTAAATCAAAAATCTGTATAAAAATGCAAAAGAAACTTTGCGCGGGAAAAGTATGCGTTTTTCAAACAGCCCTTTATTAACGACAATAATTTGTTAAAATAGGTTGGCTCGGAAATTCAGGCAAACTTCATTTAACATTTTAATTTTTTAAGCTTTTTGGACGTGAGGTCATTTACAACCCCTATTATTTGGGGTCATTCTTTCAGCGCTTTTTGACAATTGATGCTCAATGCTCAAAAGATGTCTCTCCATAAGTTTTTTGAAATTAGAGTGAGATAGCAGTACATGCGGGGGTTACGTGAGACCAAGAGAGACAGTTTGTCTTTCTTTGGAGCGCTCATCACCAAGTCAGCACTAAATCAGTCTATTTCGAAAAAGAAAAAAAAAACGCCTTCATTTAATTTGACACACTTTGACTCCACAGATTAAAAAATAACAGGTTAGTCCAGGCAATGGGGATCAATAAACGGCAAATGGCGGAACAAATTCCCAGCAAAGGTTTTTTGGGCTTAATCGCTTCGTCTTAGTGTCAGCTATGACCTCCTAAAAGTCCCCATTCCCAGGTGCTGTGCTAAACTCAGGGGAGGGGGGGAAGGGGCCGCAAAATCGATTTTTTCGATATATATCGAAAACGATGCAAGATATCGAAAAAATCGATACATGTTTTTTCTTTCTGAGGTAATTTCCAACAAGAAAGGTCCTATGTGTTTTTACGCTCTGACGACGTCTAAGCTCTCAAAAACACGATTTAAGTTTTCGGCGATTTTCAGGAAAATTGATACCGCGTGGCAACGCTCATTTAACGCAATGTTATTTTTAATGACTTCGATCGCCTTATCGTAGCATTTAGAGTGCTCCGATTTTTATAAAATTTGGTATCCGGGGGTTTTTTAGGTCGCTGATTTCATTTTTGGAGTCCAAATTTCCTTAAAACGTGATTCAGACGAGCTTTTTGAGCTTTTATCTAAAAAGCTGTATTTTGTGATAAAAGCTCAAAAAGCTCGTCTGAATCACGTTTTAAGGAAATTTGGACTCCAAAAATGAAATCAGCGACCTAAAAAACCCCCGGATACCAAATTTTATAAAAATCGGAGCACTCTAAATGCTACGATAAGGCGATCGAAGTCATTAAAAATAACATTGCGTTAAATGAGCGTTGCCACGCGGTATCAATTTTCCTGAAAATCGCCGAAAACTTAAATCGTGTTTTTGAGAGCTTAGACGTCGTCAGAGCGTAAAAACACATAGGACCTTTCTTGTTGGAAATTACCTCAGAAAGAAAAAACATGTATCGATTTTTTCGATATCTTGCATCGTTTTCGATATATATCGAAAAAATCGATTTTGCGGCCCCTTCCCCCCCTCCCCTGAGTTTAGCACAGCACCTAGGAATGGGGACTTTTAGGAGGTCATAGCTGACACTAAGACGAAGCGATTAAGCCCAAAAAACCTTTGCTGGGAATTTGTTCCGCCAATAATCCCCCATTGCCTGGACTAGGTGTATACAATCAAATGAATCGTTAAAAACTACAAAAATACCCAAGAAATCTAACGTTTTTTTTTTTTTTTTTTTTTTTTTTTTTTTTTTTTTTTTTTTTTTAAATTTGAAAAAACAGACCTTATAAAAACATCATAACCTCACCGAGATGCGAACTAATACGAAACAGCTCAAATCGCCAACTTTGAAAGAGGATGTGTAACAATATTCTGGGTCCGTTGGACCCGTTGGTAGTATTCTTAGATAAATCACTTATACATTCAAAGTAAACAACACATTTTCAACAGGAAACCAATTATTTTCATTACTCAGTAATATTCGAGAGCATATTATTGATAAGAGAAGAATAACCATCGTCTCAACTCATCATCACTAATAGTTTGGTTTCTTTAAAAATTCTCGAAACCTAGCCCAAATTTGCTGGGTTACAATCGAGATATCAATTCAACGCACCGATCTCAACAAAGTCATCTCTAGTTGATTGTACTATTCTATAAATCTGCGATTAAAACATATGATAAGTATCGAAGCTCTACTTCGCGAAGTTATACAGCAACCTCGTCGAGCCATCAATCAATGACTGTACAATGCTGCCAGATTTGACATAAAATATACACATTTTACATTAAGTCTCAAGTGCCTGAATATTTTACAACACATCTAGCAGCACTGTGACAGTCCCATTGTTTACATCTACGTAAAATCATGTGATAAAAAGTCGAAGCTATACATCGATATCATATAAAGTGACTTCATTGAAGTCGCTATTAAAATGCTTCTATACCCGAATGTGTCCTTCCCAACGACCTCTATATTAGACCGGCGAACGAATACGAACCAGCGTAACCGGCAAGAAAGAAAGTTAGGTTAGGAATAAAGGTGCTTGGCCGGATAGGAGCACCTCTGTTTACACGTATTTTTATGAAGATGTTCTCTTCCGTTTTTTTGCTTCTAAAACTCCTAATTTTACACGGATTTT